>CM050163.1:357460233-357857733 GCA_027410445.1 Discoglossus pictus | reverse complement strand
TGCTAAGCGACACAAAAATTGGCCGACGCACAAAACGAAAACGAGGCTACACGCAAACACGTTACCACACATTACGACCTCGCAAACCTCTGACGCAACACGCCGACATACAAACATTTAAAACACAATAAATACACACAACACACACATAAAAAGCTTACCTACAGCAAGAGGAACCATCCAGCACCTCAAAAAAACAAGTTACACCTTAATTTACATTTTAAAAAAAAAACACTTTAGACACTAATAAAATCGCTAAGCGACAGAAAAAATGGCCGCCGAAAAAAACCAAAACGAGGCTACAGCACTCTCAACACGTAAAACACCACAACACACTCGCAAAACACCACACGAAACTCGGAAAACACCACGAAGCACCGACCGATAATCCGCAAAAACGCATACCACAGATAACCCGCCATTTTACGGCAATGCGGAAGTACACCACTACGCTAACGGTTTCGTCTCGCGCACGCACAGTATTACACTGCACACATTCAGCACGCTTACACAGCAGCTCCACACCACTAATGCTGCAGCAACCTCAAAACAGATTGCCAGCTCTTCAACACAATGCTTCAAAATAGATAAAGTATATTCATTTATTAATGTATTATATATTTCATTATTACACACCAAACAGCATTAGCTACCTTACAATTTCATTGCCGTCATTTTTTGACGGGTAATTCGCTAGTATATATATATATATATATATATATATATATATATATATATATATATTACACACACATATATACATACATATACAACAAAGAGCATCAAGAATATTCTAAATTCAGTGCATAATTAGTCCAGACACAGGAAATGGAATAAAGCTTGCAAAACACTTGTGTACTGAACTGAAAAGTAAAAAAAAAGAACTAAACACAATAAATTAAATATACTGAATAACAAAATAACAGTGCATATACAGTTACACAATTAATTTAAAAACATGATTGTTTGAAACAAAAGGCTCTAATTTCTGTTCTTGCATAGAAGACTGCGACGACCCAGAGTTGAGGGGTCACATGCGCCTCAATTTTCTCCCTCTAGATCGTGCCTTTTGTGTTCAATCTCACAGCTCCCAGAAAACACCTCTGGAAATCACAGGTTGCAAGCTTAGCTCTAAGGTTACTGACTTATAATAAAAAAAATGTTCATCCCTTTGATTAGAATGAAAATCATATAAGAAATAACATTAAACATCCATTGATTAGAATGCTAGAATCAGACTTTTCCGCTTCCCCAATATTACAATAGCAGTAAAACACACAATATATTTTAAACATTACACATAAAAGCAACATGTCATAATCCCCCCAAACAAATACAAAAGGGTGGAGATTTTCATATCATGCTCTTATAAATATTTGTTTCCAAGACATCCAATTTGTGTTTTAAAATATGCGTTATAATATACATACAAATAATTTCCAGTTAGCCACAATCAGGAGATATTTGAAAAGAGATAACCAAGATTGGAAACAGGGGTTAAATTGTGAGCTCTTTTAAAGCAGGAACTAACAAAAAAGATATAAAATTAAGGGTTAAAAGACCGTTGTACTTCAATGAAAAAATACTTGTTTGTGAAGCAAGAAAAAATTAACAATATCAGCAGCTGTGTAAGCCATGGAAATGAAAATATTGTTGGAAAAATGTTGGAGCCTTCCATTTCCCCAAACTATAAAAGATACACTAACCCGCAACACTATGACAACATCTTTCCATAAGTAAAGCCCAGACCTTAATAAATTTATATACTTGCTAATTATAGTGCATTGATAAACAATTCATAAATATATATAAACATATATTTAGTACAGTTTATTATTATTAAATGTAAAATTATAAAGTTACATCAGTTATTGTTACTATCCTATACAGTAGAAGAATTTCCAGTAGAATAATCATATCTTCTTCTGATCCACTAAATAAGGGAATCATCTGATCCTTTGTCTAAGATTTAAAAAAAAAACATTTTCTGTTGGACAGTCGCAAATCACATTACTAATTAAATTTTGCCATCAAGTCTGCATATTTGAAAGTACCAAGCACATATTGGTACAAATCTAACATTTCTTATGCACAGAAGTGGCCACAAATATGTAACTCCTTAACTTCCCAACTACAACAGTGTTTTCTTCATGAATACATCTCTGTCTTCCAGAGATGTACAGTACGTATGTTTTATGCTGCCAACTACCATATGTGCCCCATTATCTTTTAATATGTTCTTATTATTTCTTTCAGTTCAATCCAAAGTGCTTCTCTTTTACTTGTTTGTCTACTACTCCTCATTTACAGTACCTTGCATTAATATTCACCTCTTTGGACTTTTCCACTTTCTGTGGTGTTACCACCTTGAATTAAAATAGTTTTAATAAGGATTTTTATTGTTTGATTTACATAACTAACTTATACTTTGGAGATGCAAAATATTTTTTATTATGACAAATTGTTAATTAAACAAAAAGAGATACATACTTGGTAGAACATTAAGCTCTAAATTTTGGCCAGAGAACCATTTTCCACATATGCTGTGTCTCCCATATGCCGTTTCACAAACTCCAGATGGGATATACATATTGATATGGATTTTTTTAGCATGGACTGTTTCTCTCATCATAACTGTGAATCTCTCTAGTTCCTCTTTAGTTACCATTGGCCTATTGGTTGCTACTCTTACTAATATTCTCTTTAACCTGGTTGGACTTGTTTTGACAGCTCCTTGATCTTCATGATGCGGTTTGTCTAGATATGCCCTCTAACAAACATTGGGGCCTTCCAGAAATAGGTGTATTGATTATGAGATTATCACAAACTTCAATTGCAGACAGGTGGACTTCATTAAAGGACCACTGCAGTTCAAGAAAAAATACACTTGTTTATCAAGTATGCACCAAAATAAACATATTAGCAGCTGGGTGAGCCATGGGCATATACATTTTTTTGTGGAATCTAAAAGTTTTGAAGACCCTGGTTATGAGCACAGGAATCCATTTTGTGTTTGTTACATTATTATTATTGTTTATTTGTAAGGCGCCAACATATTCCGTTGCGCTATACATAAGTTTATTTCCAGGCATAGACAAATTCATTATTAACACATTACAAAGAATGGAGGGTCCTGTCTTTGAGCTTAGAATCCGGTGTCCATAGTGCTTTCCCCAAAGCACATTGCAGGATTGAAAACTCCCAAACTTATCTCAGAGTTGGATTATAGGGGTGTTTGTTTATAGTTATCACAGGAGGAAGGGGTGGGGGAGGACAGAAGAGAGAGAAGTCCAAAGCCATTGTTGGATAATCTCATTAGATTGACATTGACACTGGCCCCTTCACTGGCCTAGAACCAGGGCGTTGCATCAAAAGATGCCACCATAGCTCTTCAGAAATGTAACCATAGATCTCACACACACAATTTTCACCAATGTATTATGGATCTCTCCAGTCCTGCAGAGGCATCGATATTTATTTATTTTTTCAAAATATTTAAAGATTAGCTTTATTACTTTTTTTCTTGCTTAATTACAGTCTTAGTAATAGTCAAGCATATATATTTATTTTCATTGTGCAGTTTAGTTTTTACACAAAAAAATAGTTTTTTAGGGGTTTCATAAAATACATACACAATCAAGACTTTTTAGATATTCAAGTCATTATAACAAACATGCCGATTTTTTTTCCACTTTGGCATTATCCACTGTTTTGTGTAGACCTGTGGAATAAAACGGACCATTCCTATTATTTGCCCATCACGTTATTATTAGGGTTATGGTTAGAGGTTAGAATTACGGTTAGGGTTGGGGTTACGGTTAGGGGATCTTTCCTGTTATGTACAGGAAATATAAGTGGCGGTCAGATAACAGGAACGCCCAAGAGACTGTCTGCGTAGGCTGGGCATGCTCAGCTCTAGCTCTTTCTACAGGCCTGGGTGTATTACACCACATTTCCACATATCATTAGCAAATATATTTTTCAGAAATGTTAAATAATAGGTATTTATCCCAAACACAAGATATTGGGTCTTATTCAACTGAGCAGTTGTTGGCTACTGGAGCCCGTAATGTAGACCATAAACGAATTTGCTATTCAATTGGCGTCTCTTAGCTACCCGCAAATTATTTGCGGGTTACAGGCCGAAAAACCCTGTGTTTGTCAAAATTGTAATTCCGACCCAGCTAAGCCTTTGATCTTTCAAGCCTGTGGTCATGCCCAGGGCCTGACTGGACTGTTTTACACTATGGTCTGGGCCTGGACTGGCAAGAAGTTACCCTGTTTATTGTTATATTTATTTATTTTGTATTGCTTATGGTTAAAATTACATATATATAGTATGTATTTTCATTATGTTATAGTATTGTTATCTGGTTATGACTCACCCAGCCCCACCTAAATAAATAAACACAAGGGGTCTTGGGCAGAAAAAACAGAGTCTGAGTGCTTACAGCAGATTGTTTATAGGGTGATGTATTAAAAGGATAGTTTAAGGGCCTGATGCCATCAGATGTACAGGGTTTCTAAGTAAGCAGGGGCAGCCTATTGCTAATTGGTCTCTTCTATGTACCTAAGGATGGGGCTTACTGTGATTGGCCAGCCTGTGGCTAAGAAAACTGTATATATGTTACTAGTTCTGATTAAAGGATGAGTCCTGATTTTTCCACATAATCAAAGTGTGGAACTATATATTGTGTGCCTGTATCCTCTGCACATATTCTTGGGCGTGGTCCCTATCCTGAAGCCATCTTTTGTGCCCGAGGTGGTAAGAACTACATGGTCCTGCTCGGGTAGGCTTGAACTAGTTTCTTGTCAAGCCCCATTGAAGAAGCAGATAGTGACACCTGTATAATTTACATTCTCAAATCGCTATTCAATTGCTACAATTCCACAAGGCCGCAAATGTTTTCACACCTGTAAATGGCAAATGTAGAAGAAAATCAGATAGGACTTGCAAGGGGAGTACCAGATAGGACTCGCAAGGGGATTAAACCCCTGTTCGTAGCACTGTAAATGCAAATAAAAAATCAATACTGCACTTTAAAAGACAGGGAAAGCGATGAAAGACATTAGAATTAATTGCACAACAGTCTCAAGCTCACAAATCTGCAATCAAAAATTATTTTTGTCACGTTTCATTTCTGTGTTATATCAATCTTGGTAATCAAGGAGTTAATACATATCAGGCCACCCACATGGACTAGAACATTTCCTTCATTAATTTTATTATTTTGTACATTGCCGGATTGCGAGTCCAATCGCATATAGGACTTCTAAATGCTAATTGATTGACGTTTAATCTCCATGTTTTAATAATGTTATGATGACGGGCTCATTTACTATTTGCTGTTTCTAAATCGGTGGTTACGGCCTGGCTTAATTGAGCCTGATCATGTTCTGAAATGCTACTCACGATTGCTTTCGGTTTAGGCTTTCGGCCAGGTAGCTGCAAGCTTGATCAATTGAATCGCTCTGTAACTGTTACAAATTTGACTTTGGGCCATTGTTACTAGAGAGAAGCTCTTTTCTGGCACATAATCACAAACACTACTGCAGTTAGCATATCAGATTTCTATACTTAAGCCTGCTGGGCAGTGTGGTCAGAGAAATGACCACAAGACATGCTGTGAATAGTGAACACTATAAAATGCAGCAGTATTGAACCAAACATGCAAATTAGTTATATGTAAAGTGGAGATTTAGCTAGGGACTGAAACACATAACTACAGATTAGCAAACCAGTAATACTGAACAAGCGCAGAACAGGAACCCACAATAAGAGCATTGGTCATTATGTAATTTAAAAAAAAAAAACATAGATCACAGTTTCTCACCTTATGTTGGTAAATGAAAAATGAACTGTGGATTTTTGAAGTCAAAAGGGAATTACATGTTTGATAAACTATTTCCAGGTTATACGGTTTTACGTTTAAAATGATAAATGTGTGACACATTACAGAAATCTACAAGAAACTGAAAGCAGCTAGTGTTGCAAAGTGGCCATTATTTCCCAAGCTTTTCTAATATTGTATAACAGTAGCTGCTGAAGCAAGGACATGCAATTGAAAAATACATTATTCATTAATATTAATTTAATAAAAAAAATAAAAAAACCTAGGTATGCCTAGTATAGCTTTGACTTTAAATTGTACTTGTCAGTATACAATTACCCCACCCCCAATGGCTTATGCACAGGGTAAAGGGTACTGTCTGCGTTTCCTCATTCTTTAGTTATATCTGTGCTGCGCTTAAAGGGACAAGAAAGGTTTCTGGGTTTCCCTGAGGATATAATATACCTGTGTATCTATTAACTTTTTTGTACTTTATTTTATTAAGAAATGCTTAAAAGATCTTTTTTTCTGCATACAATACTTACAAGTAGTGCCTAACTGTTTTTGTTTTTTCTCCTCTGCAGCTCATGAAGACAGTGTACATCTAAGTACAGTTGTGCACTGTCTCATAGCAACCAATCAGTGGAAACATTCTGCAACATACTCCTTTAGCGTGGTCACTGATTGGCTAATTTGAAACACTGCACCTCACAGCATGCATATTCATAAGCGGTATGAGCTACAGAGGGCAGGCTCAAACAGGTACAAATTGTATGATTGTAGGCATTAAAAAAGCGGAACTTTTATATTATATTCCTATTGAAATCTAGAAACATTTCATGTCTCTTTAAAGGACCACTATAGTGCATTTACAGGTAAATCTTTTATGTTTGTTTGCTGTGCATAGGCTATTAAAAACAGTATGCAATTTTAAAAAAAAGTATTTTTTTTTTTTTTTTTTAAACTGAGTGTTTTCTCCTCAAGCAGAGCTGTGTATCTCCTCCTACTTGTGTCAGGGGCATGGCCATTTCATCTGGCATGCTGGACTAAATATAAAGTATGACCAGTGTAGGTTCTGCCTCAGACTGAGTATGCTCCGTAAATGGGGCCGGTCTGTAATAGTTCATGCACTGCCAGTAGTTGGGGCCTATGAAGCAGCTGCAATCATCTTACAATAGAGCTGTTACCTCTGTGTCATCATTGGGATGCACTAATGATGTCATGGAGCAGGGCCAAACTACATGATGATTCAGCACACAGGCAGAGCTGGCTATGCCCTGTGCTAAACACAGGTAGGAGGAGATAAGTAGCTCTGATTGAGGAGGAAATTGACAGTTTAAACGCTAGAAAAAATGTTAACTTTTATTTATTTTAAACTAGAATATTGCCCGTCAAAAAATGACGACAATGAAATTGTAAGTGAGCTAATGCTGTTTGGTGTATGGTAATGAAATAAATAATACATTAATAAATGAATATACTTTACCTATTTTGAAGTAATATATGCAGGAAGCATTGTGTTGAAGAGCTGGCAATCTGTTTTCATGTTGCTGCAGCATACAATGTGTGTTTTCAGCTGCTGTGTAAGTGTCAGCAATGTTTGCAGTGTGTAGTGTAAATAGTGTGCGTGTGCGAGGAAAATCCGTTAGGGTAGCTGTGTACTTCCGGATTGTGTAAGAGTGTTGTAAAATGGCGCCTAATGTGTGGTATGCGGCTGTGGCTGATTTTGCGGCCTTGTTCTTCAATGTCGTCCGGCCTTTTCGGAAAATCCGTATGTGTTTGGTGGTGTTTTGTGTCTTTAGGGTCCTGTAGCCTCGTTTTCGTTTTTTTCGGCGGCCATTTTTTCTCTCGCTTAGGTGATTTTCGGGTGTCTAAACTCTGTAATTTGTACTTAAATGGAGGTGTAACTTCACTTGCAGAGGTCCTGGGTGCCCCCCCTTGCTGTGGGTAAGCTTTTTATGTGTTTTTTATGTGTATTTATTGTGTTTCTAATGTTTTCAGGTTCGTGCGGGTCCGCCATTAAAGTCGTATCTTTGCAAGGTCGTAGTGTTTTTATTTCGAAGTCCCGCATCTCGTAATTTTTTGTCTTAAGTCCGTAAATGTTGCGAGGTCCGCAGTTCCTGGCAAGGAGCGCCTTCGGCTCTACATGCCAGCAACTTTGGCCCTTGCTTCGCGAGGACCGCAGGCTCGCTACACGAGCCCACAGCGTTAGCAACGACCCGCTTGCTCACAACTATATATGTGATGGCATATTTTTTTAATAGTTTATTCCCCAAAACAAAAAAACATATGGGCTTTACTTGTAAATACACTACAGTGGTCCTTTAATGATACACCTGCTAATATAATCACCTAAAACATGATTTTTTATAAAAGTATTTGTTGAGGGCTTCTGAACCTACGTCTGCAGACTTTTAAAAAAATTGTAGGCTGATCTAATGCCTTCTACAGCATGTTATTTCCTGTGAGATTAGAACTACTTCCTAGGTGGGCAGATATTAGCTGTAAGAAACAGTTCCATCAGCTTCATCAGTAAGGATAACAACTGTCACCACAGCATCACAGGCAGATGCAGCTGTATTCACACAGGAAATTACCGTTTGTGCCACAATACATTTTTGAAGAATAAAAATATTTTTCTAGGCAACAGAACTAAGGTACGTTATGTGACATGGTACAGTCCCATCTACTTTGCTCATTAGCAGGCTACAAAAATAGTGAATGTATTGAATGTTTATTCCATTCTAATCTCACCCATTTAAGTCATTTCTCTTCCTGATGCTACTTTTCCCTTGTCTTTACTGTTTCCTTTGCTTCCCTTTCATTAACGTTTTCCTTAGCTTTGAATGTTTCTCATCGTTCACTTTAACCGGCTACAGCATTTTAGGTTCGACCTTTGTTAAATATGTAGCTAACAACATTAGCAGCTGTGCAGGCCATTGATATAAATACATAATGCAACAATAACTGCAAGCCCCTTTTCAGCAGAAATGTAAATGCCCCTTTCACATAATTAATTATCATGGGTGTCATTTTTTTAAAGTAAACAATATCTATATGGCATGCTCTTTATCAGACTCCTTTAAACGTAAATATTTTCTTCATCGTGCAGTGTTGCTTTAATGTGCAAGTTTTAAAAGTGCAAAATTTAAGAATATGACGTGTTATTTATTTATTTAGTTTTAGGTTAGGACTAATACTCCATCTAGTGGCTATTTCTAGTTAGTGTCATAAAGTAAGAAACATTTTGGCCAGGAGATTTCTGCTTTTACTTTTTTACAGTTTTACTTCTAAAGAACGGTGTATATAACTTGTGGCTAAATTATAATGTTTAATAAACTGAATGTCCTAATGTGGTGTTTTTTTATATTGGAACAAGACTCATAATTTAAACAAGTCTAATGTTATAATTAAGTTATGTGTGGTTCGCTATATTGGAATATAGTATATGTGTAAGCTAAAAATGACACTGTTCACTATATGTGAAGTACAGGCGGTCCCCGGGTTACAGACCACCCTGGTTACAGACGACCCGTACTTAAGAACAGGCTTCCAAGGCTTTTTGTATGAGTTTGTTTTTATGTTCTGTTTGTTTAAATTAAAAGAAAGAGCACAATAGTTTCTGTAACTTATTATTTCAGTACAGGGGTATTATTATAACGACATATATGATATTATAGTTTTATTATTATTATTATCAGTGATCCGAGTTTCATACAAATCCAACCTAAAGACGTTCTCAGGAACATATTTCATTAAACTAAACAAAAAGGAGATGATTACATGTATTGCCTATATTGACATCATTTTCCTTCTGTTTCATGTCAAACTCTTTACCCCCTTATCAAGCAGCGTGATAAGCAACACATTACAATATTGTGCAGTTCAGCTCCCTCTGGCATTAAATGTAATAAGTTCATTTTCAAACATTGCAAGAACTTGTATAATCTATACCTGACCTGAGCATTTAACGGCCTGCAGGCCGCCCCTGTCTGGCCCGTGGGCCATATGTGGCCAGCGGGCCGTGAAATACCCAGGTTTGATTATATATTTCTTTGGACTATGAATACAATGTATCTCTTTGACAATGTTATGGCACCCGATGCACAGACCAGGAGGAGGTGACTGAGCGGAGCTCCCCAGGCTCTAGACTGCCCGCCCCAGTCTCGGATCCCATTGCTCAGTGGTTGGGTATCCTTCCCCTGCCATAACTTCATACAGCAGGGGAGGGGAATTCCTAATGATGTCATGTGACCCTGCAGAATGAAGCTCCGGCAGGGGAAGGATACCCAACCTCTGAGCAATGGGATCTGGACAGGGACTGCAACTCACAAGTAAGAGGAGGGGCGTGAATGCAGGGGACTTGAGGTGGGTGAATATCGTGACAAGGAGCCCTGGAGGTTTTAAGGGGTTAAATAATGCTCCTGAGGGGGGGGGGGGGGGGTGAATGGTGCTGCTGAGGGGGGCCTGGGGGTGAATATGGCTGCTGAGGGGGGCCTGGGTGAATATGGCTGCTGAGGGGCTTGGGGGGATGAATGGTGCGACAAGTTGGCCCTGGGTTTTTGGGGGGAGTGAATGGTGCTTCTGAGGGGGCCCTGTGGAGTTGGGGAGTGAATATTGCTTCTGAGGGGGCCCTGGGGGGTTTGTGGGGTGAATATGTCATCTGAGGTGGTTGGGGGTTGACTGGTGCTGCTGAGGGGGCCTGGGGGTATTGGGGTGAATATGGCTGCTTAGGGGCTTGGGGAGGGGTGAATGGTGCAACAAGAGGCTCTGTTTTTTTTGAGGAGGGTAAATGATGCTGCTGAGGGGGCACTGGGGTTTTTGGGGGACGGGGTGAATGGTCCTCCTGTGGGGTCAGTTAGTGATTATTGCTGCTAAGGGGGGCCTTGGGGGTTGAATATGGATGCTGAGGGGTGAAATTGCTGCTGAGGTGGTTGGGGAGGTTAATGGTGCAGCTGAGGGTGTCGGGGGTGAATGGTGCTGCTGACGTGGCCTGGGGGTGTTGGGGGTGAATGGTGCTGCTGCCGGGGGGGGTTGGCTGGCGGTGTGAATATTGCAGCTGAGGTGGTTGGAGGGGTAAATGGTGTTGCTAAGGAAGGCCTGGGGGTGTTAGGGTTGAATGGTACTGATGAGGGGGCCTGGTGTGAATTGTGCTGCTATGGGGGGCTGGGGGGGGGTGAATATTGCTGCTGAGGGGGTGAATATTGCTGCTGAGGGGGTTGGAGGGTTGAATGGTGCAGCTGAGGGGGCTTGGGGGGGGAATATTGCTGCTAAGGGGGAAGGAGGTTGTAAATGGTGCTGCTGAGTGGGCCTGGTGGTGTTTTACAAGAAAATGTAGTTTATATATATCACATATATTGTTGTTAGCAGTGCGACCTTGCCAAAATCCGTTGGTAACGCAACGTAAAAACTGCGGTTATGGCCAGGCCAAGAGCGGTGAAGGTGTTCCTTGCGTTGGTAGAGATGAGCGCCATAAGCCCTCATCACTACGACTCCGTACAACTTAGCCAAAGAGCGCCAAAGGCGCTCACTGCGCTGGTGGAGATGAGTACCATAGGCGCTCAACCCTACGACCCCGCACGACTTGCGCATCATACCTACAACCCGCAGAACTACACATCAACTCAAATACACAATTCACAGTGCGAGAACGTAGCACTTTGAAAAAATAGCCTATAAAAAATTATGGCCCGTAACACTTACAAAAAGCCGCCACTGAGACAAAATAAATATGATCCGCAAAAAATACGAACATAAAGGCCGCACCACTCACAGCGAAAAACACAAAAAACACACAAAATACAAACTAAAATAAAAAAAAATACACACACAGCAAGTGGGGACAGCCAGGAAGTCTGGGAATGAGGTTACACGCCAATTTAAATACAATTTAAAGATTTTCAACACTCAAAAATCCCCTAAGCGAGAGAAAAAATGTCGGCCAAAAAACGAAAACAAGGATACACAACCCCTAAGCACGCAAAACACCACCAAGCACATACGCCTTTTACACAGACCCATACGACCTACTAAATACACTATTAGGAAGAACGCTAAATGCTCCACACCCGTCTAACACATACACAATAGCAGCCATTTTACACCACTAACTGCAACATGCGGAACTACACAGCTAAACAAACGGTTTCCCCTCGCGCACACAGTCTATTTACACTACACACTGCACACATTGCTGACACTTACACCTCAGCTCACCAACAGTACAAATCTACATTGTATGCTGCAGGAATATCAAAACAGATTGTTAGCTCTTCAGCATATATTAATTACAAATAGGTAAAGTATATTACTTTATAACTCTGCAAATTAATTAATTAACATTACAAAATACTTAGACAGAAAAAAAACAAAAACAGAATCACAATAAAAGCTAAAGGCGTTCAGCGTGTGCCTCACAAGGAGCGCCAACGTTGTTTAGAGGAGCACAACTACACCAGGGGAGAGGCTCGCAATGCGCCCAAAAGGCCATCAGCGCAAACCTTGCAATGAGCGCCAAAGGAGCTCTCATAACCAAATATTCACCAACCAAGAGGCTCGCAATGAGCGCCGAAGGTACTGACACAACCAAAAGACTTACTTGGTGTACCAAGCAGCATTACCTGCCTTCCATTCTATTGCCGTCTTTTTTTGACGGGCAAGTCGCTAATACATCTATAAACACAGGTCCTGGAGATGAGCTTTGAGGTTCCAAGTGTACAATCCTTGGGTCTGTTTTGTAGTCCTATTAACCACTATGCAGTAGAAGTTGATAAAGCGTTTGAGATTCAAAAAGAGCAATTGTTGAGCTACAGGGTTATGTCTATATTCCACAACCCACATACTTTTGTACACAGCTCCCAAAAAATAATCAATAAACTAGAAGATATGATTCACAGTGACACTACTGCAGCAGGGAGTTTCAAAGTACAGAGTCAGGTTCTTGTAACCTGTTATAAATAACTTTAACTCCCAGGGCCTCGGGCACCAGAGGGCATGGCTTGTTAGCTCAGCAGGGCAGGGACTGGAAACATTACAGGTGCCCTGCCTACTTGTAATTCTGACAAACTGCTTTTGGCAGAGAAGCATGCTAAATCTCATTACTGGGCTGCATCCTATGCCAAACCCAAACTACTGATCAAGCACATTCAAGTATTCTATATTCAAATCGTACAATATCAATGGAGTAAGAATTTCACCAGTTATTTCAAGGAACATGGATGGTGTCACAATCTGCTTCTTCAAGGTGGCTTGATATGAACCTAGTTCAAGCCTACCCCAGCAGAATGGTGTGGTTCTTGTTCTCTCTGACACAAAAGATGGCTTCTGAAGAGGGCAACGCCCATAGGTACAGGCAGAGAATACTGGATACAGGCTAATAGTGGCCTCTGACAAGACCACTCCCAAATTCAGGATACAAACACAATAGCAGTCTCACACAGTGGAAATGTAAAACTAGAACTGAACATCTATTGAATCATAGAACCAACATTTTTATACTCTATCTCATTAGCTAAACAACCAATCCTCACAATGTGCATTTTTCAATCTACCAATTCACTCAGCCTTCCATCCCATACCACACCCTTGTGTACTTTTGTGTATGTGTGTGATGCTCTTGAGAAAAGCTCGCCAGCTGCCTAAACTGAAGATAATCTCCAGTATTTGCTTAGGACTCCTGAAGAGCAGTCATCTGTCTTGAATGCTGTTTATAAAGGCCTGTATGTGTGAGGATGAAATGTTCTGCAGTTATGCTTATGTGCAGAGCATTTTTACCTTAATTCTTCATACCTTATTTTCATGGGGATCAATCTTTACCCTTCTGGCGGTATAATTATGTCAGTATTTAGAATGTTAAAGCGGTACATTAAAAATTCTGACATAATCATACCGCTTTGTTCTGCCCCTTTGCGTCGCCTAAGCTCGCACGTAAGGTATAATATATGTATATATATATATATATATATATATATATAAAGAATATAGAAAAAGTCTTCATCTTTTCCCCCTTATCCTCCTCCTCCTCCCTTTCCCCTCTTATCCTCCTCCTCCATTTCCCCCTTCCCTCTTATCCTCCTCCTCCTTCCTTTCCCCCCTACCCCCTTATCCTCCTCCCATCTGCCTTATCCTCCTCCCTTTCCCCTTATCCTCCTTCCTTTCCCACTTTCTCCTTCTCCTCCTCCCTTTCCCCCTTCCCCTCCTCCTTTCACCTCCCTTTCCCCTTACTATGATCCAATGATCTGATGATGATCCTTGCCCTGCAGCACGTCTTCTGGCTGTGACCGGGACTGGCAAACGCTAATGACGTGACGTCACATGCGCTTCACCTCATTAGCGTTTGCCTGTCCCGGTAACAGCCAGAAGACGTGCTGCAGGGGAAGGATGATCATCAGATCATCGGATCCTATTAAGGAGAGACGGGAAAGGGGAAAGGGAGGTGATTGGAGAGTGGGGAAGTGAGGAGGAGGAGGATAAGGGGTGAAGGAGGAGGGGAACGAGGATAAGGAGGAGGAGGAATGGTGTGCTGAGGGGGCCCAGGCAAATTTTGCAGCACTGGGCTTCCTCCAGATCCACCCCTGCACTCCCTGCAGTAATTCCGAGCATGTCTTGGGGTTATGGCTTTAGGCACTAAAAATTAACCCCCGAGCCACGTTAGATGGATTAACTGGGCATAAGGGTGTACGTAAAAAGGGGTTCTCTGAGCGTAAAAACCCTTTTCCTTATATATTCTCCTGTTCTATATCATATTTTTCCTCTATAACATATTATAACTAGTGTACATAATAACAATGTACAGGCAACATATAACCAAACAACAATAATACGTAATCACATTGCAACAATGTCATGTGCCCTTTGCCATATCCATAATTATTGGTAATATTACAGTTACTAAACAATGTAGTCATGACAGAAGGTTTTTGGATTTTATTAGCAATGGAATATTTTTTTTCTTCTTGTAAACAGTTTCATTTTGCATGACTCAATCTTGAATCTGTTTAAAGAGATGTGAAAGGTTTCTCTTAGTTAATTATAACTCTCAAACATCTATAATTAATTTGGGAAAATGGAACTTTGTGTATGTTCAGGACTTGTTTGTGGATGATAAGTTGAAAACATTTAATAATATAACTAGGGACAATGGTGTGCCGCCACATCTATGGCTTCATTATATCTCTTTAATAACAGAGGTGACTAGGACTTTTGGGAAGCAAGCTCCTAGAAGAGAACTAACGACCTTTGAGTGCAAATGAATCAAGGTGTGACTATGTTTTTAATATTTCAAACTGTAGGAATATTCTTGAATTAATGACTTCCTATTGTAAATCGTCAGCAATGGAGAAATGGGAATCTGATTTGGGTTTCTGCTTAGAGGTGGATGAATGGAAGAGTGCCTTGTCCATCATATATAGAAATATAAGCGGTGTACCCTTGCAGGAAATATATTTTTAGATTCTGCAGAAGTGGTATTGGACTCCCACATTGTCACACGACTTAGATCCTGTACGAAATTTGGCAGAATGCTGGAGGTTGTGTGGCAGTGTGGGAACCCAGGCGCATATGTGGTGGAAATGCCCAAAGATTCACTCTCTTTGGAAAGAGTGCATCTGCAATTTGTCGAATATCTGTAATCTAAATGTGGACCTGTCTCCTGAATTGGTTTTATTTTATATTTTTCCTCAGGGTTTCGACCCTACTAGCAAACCTTTAATTATTAATTTACTAGGGGTGGCTAAGAGGTTGGTCTCACTTAATTGGAAGGAGGGCAAAATTCCAACATGGAGGCTAATTTTGACTAACCTGCAAAGGAATAGATTGTTGGAAAGAGATTTTGCCCAGAGATCTCCTAAAGATACTTTTAAGGATAAGAATAAATGGTTAAAATGGGATCTATATATCTTAAAAAATGAGGGTCATTGTCTTAACCCCTCCTAATAGGTATAGAATTTGGATGTCTAAATAGCATTGAACTAGGTTCTTATTATGTTTTGTGTTTAGACTGTATGATGGATGTATGAATTTTTTTATGTAATTTTGTATGTTATAAAAAGAATAAAAAAAAAAAAAAAAGGTTTCTGGATTTCACTAGTATTAAAAATTACCTATGCCTCTATTTACTTTTATGTACTTTTTTTATTAAAAAGTGCTTATAAAAGCTGCCTTAAATCATACAATTTGTACATGTGTGTCTCTGTAGATCATGCAGCTCATGAATACACACATTGTGAACTTCAGTGTTTCAAATTAGCCTGTCAGGGACCTCTCTCAACTAGCATATTTCCACTGATTGGTTTCTATGTAACTCCTGTACTTAGAAGCACACTATCTTCATGAGCTGAATCTTACTACAGTATTTGTAATATTTTATACAGAAAACACAGAGCTGTTGATATGTTTCAATGGGTGAAAAGGGACCTTCAATGTAGAAGATGTTTCAGTTACTACAATAGAAATGGGTCACTACAAAAGGCAGTTCTTATTTTATTATAAGGACACACCCAGCTTATAAAGCAACTCAAACAAGCAGCCCAATAGGATAGTGATGGGGTGATGGGTTGTACTGCAGCATGATTTTGTATAATAAGTAATGAGATAAAGGTATATCTACGTTTCCCTTTTTCTAATCTAACACATACTACACACATTACATTTGAGTCATTCTATACATACAGATTTATTGTATTTAAAAATAAAACTTGTTTTCCACACTCCCAGAGCTGCTTACATCGGCACAGTGTACCCCCCAATAGAAACACTGCATCAAAGTACAGATTTTAGCTCTTTACTAACCTTAAACCAGCAGCAGTTCAATGCAGAAATCTACAGATCAGTGTCTGACTCTTCCTGTTTCCTTCTACAGGGGGACTTCACATCCTATGATTCCTTCCTGCACAAACTGCCATCGCTGATTGTTACAATGTATTACATTTTATTAGATGTCTGTGATTGGCCAAATTGAATTATTCATTTTAAGCTAATAGTAGCATGGTTTTTCAGCGGTGTTAACTCACAAAGGCTGCTGCTTACAAACTCAAGCGATTTAGCAAACATCAGGGTGAGTTTGTTAATGTTTATTTTGGTATTTTTTGCATGCAAATATAGTTTGCATACACTGTTGATACTCCTCTATCAGATGCACTCCTAATCCAGGAAATTTAGATATGCCTTTAATAGCTCTATTTTAAGAACAGTACTAGAGTAGCCCTTTAATTAGCTGTCTTTATTTTTCTTATTTTTAAATGCATCCAGTCACACTTTTAGAGCCAAAGTGCTGGGTTTAAAAACAATATTCCGAATATTTTATACTTCTCTAGAAATATGCCATAATGCAACACAATATATTGTAGACTGAAACAAAGTGCCCACTTTTCCATAGTGGGTTCCTACGCGCCTTGGGATACCCCAGTCATTATTAAAGGATTCCTAGCAATTTCACGGTTATTTGTATGATGGTTTAAAAACTAGAATGATTAAAATGATATACAGTACCTCCCAACTCAGACACCATTTTGACATTTTGCATTATCTATTCAGGTTGGAGGGAAGAGCTGGGAACCTTAAATGTCACCATATCTCTTTCAAGACACCGTAGATCAAGTAGAAATTAATATAAAACATTGATACATTCAGACTGGTGTGGGCATGACACGTAGAGCGTGATTCTCCATAAATAAAAGCCAGCTGTGTGTGTTCAGGTCATAGGCTTATGTAGATTTTCTGCTGCCCTAGGCCGGTTCTACTTTCTATACCTCAAATCACAAGTTTATGTATATATATATATATATATATATATATATATATATATATATATATCAATGCATATAGACATTTCTGCGTTTATACAGACATATTTCAATGTACTGCACTGGCAACTTCAGGCAGCCTTCTACCCCCTGGAATGTGCTGCTCTAGGCCTGGGCCTTGTGGGACTAGGCAGACACACCTCTAGTTCAGTATGTCTCCTCAATATAAATAAAGCTGAATACACAGGTCTTCTAGTAGAGGAAGGAAGAGCAACTACTAATTCCTAAAGCTATCAACTCAAAGAGTAACAATCAGGTCATGATACTCTTGTTTGCCTATCCTGCCATCTGAGAACATTTCTGGAGATAAGTTTTACCTCAGGATAAGGGTCATAATCTGGTGACTATCCTTTGATAACATAAACATCGGGGCCATTTTACTTACACTTCACTTACTTAATGCACTTCACTAACCTATTCTTTCATTATGCTGATTAAATTGTGATATTTTACCTATGTTTTGAATTGTATACAAAAATAGACATAAAGGGAGGTCTCCATGGGTGAGATATGTTTGTAACATATGTCTATGCATTGTCACATTTCACATTTCACCATAAAGGAGGAAGGTGCTGCATTTTACCAGCATTCTGACTAAGGCCTAATTGGTGGAGTATGCAAATTATCTGCTCAATTAGCTGATACAGCACATATCTGCGGCTGTTTGTCTTTTATTTGTAGACTTGAAAGAGGAAGTGAGAGGTTTGTGTGATGGAAGCAGTGTGACTCAGTTGTTGACACACCTGACACAGGTATATTTTGCTTTTTACTAATGAGTGCTCAAATCTGTTTTAAAGGACCACGGTAGTCAAATTTTTCGATGAAATCCATTTTTGCAGCTGGCTTTCATTTTGTTTTATTACTTGCTGTTGCCTGTTATTGCCCATTTCACTTTATTAAATCTAAGTATGAACTTACTCTATTCCCAGGCATAATTAAAGGACCACTGCAGTTTAATTATTATTCCACTATATAAAATATTTTTGTGTATTAATGTATTATTAAATTATTATATTATTAAAATAAATGGATAAGACTACTTACCCGTGATTTCTATTTCCTATTATTTTCCATTATGGGAGCAGCCATTGTTCTATTAAAAGGCCTCCCTTGATAGCAAGACCTCCATCTTGCAAATTAATATTAACACAATTCCATATATGCACAGTCGTGCAATGTCATTGCTGACAATGTGGCCACTAGTGACATAAAATGAGTACACAACATACCAATATTAAAGCTTCATTTGCAACAGCAGCAATTGCAAGATGTAGGCCTTGCCAACAAGAGATGAGTGTTAATAACTAAATGGTTGCACCTTTGGTTGAAAATAGAGAGCTTAAATAATGACATAGTAGTACTATTTCGATATTTTAATAATGGATTAATACAATACAATCACATATATAGCTGTGGACCAAGAACGCTGTCCGTAACGTTTACGATGTTGGTCACGCAGTTGCGACCTCGCAAAGCATGTGACGTCACGTCATTAGCATATGCCGGTTGGGACACAGCCAGGAGCCGTGCTGCAGGGAGGAAAGAGCAGCAGGAGCTGCTGATAGTAAGGTGAGAGGGGAAAGGGAGGTGGAGAAGGGGGAAGGAGGAGAATGAGGGAAAGGGAGGAGGAGGGGACGTAGGGAGGAGGATGGGAAGGGAGGAAAGAGGGGGGAAAGATACACAGGAGAGGGGGGAAAGAGACAGGAGAGGGACAGGGGGAAGACACAGGGGAGTGACGGGGGGGGTAAGAGACACAGGGGAGGGGGGAAGAGACACAGGAGAGGGAGAGCGGGGGGGAAAGAGACATAGGGGAGTGGGGGAGAGACACAGGGGAGGGAGAGGGGGTAAAAACACAGGGGAGGGAGAAAGGAGACACAAGGGAGGGAGAGGGGAAATGAGACACAAGGGAGGAAGTAGACAGGGGGAGAGACTTGCAATGAGCGCCAAAGGTGCTCACATTGGGTGGCAAACAGCATTGCCAACCTTAACATTTTATTCCTGTCATTTTTGACAGGCAAGTAGTTAGTATGTTATAAAGAAGAATGTTGATTAAACTGAAAATATTTTTTCAGAATTCAGTGGTCCTTTAACATTTAACTGTGTTTGACCCACTAAAATCACCTCTGCAGACACAACATGATGACATTATATGTACATATTTATAGTATTATTTGTGTAAAGGCGATTATTTTATATTTTATATATATATATATAAATATATATATATATATATATATATATATATATATATATATATGAAGCTATTATTATTATTATTATTATTATCCTTTATTTATAACGCGCCAACATATTCCGTAGCGCAATACAGGGGTTAGGTACAAGTATAAACGATACCCCACAATGAAAATAATGGAAGACTCTGTTATTGAGCTTTCAATCTGATATACACTGTGCTTTCCCTAAAGCACCTCACAAGATTAAAACTCGCAAACTTACATTCTAAAGGGTATGGGTGAGGTACAGGAGAGTGAGAGATG
Source organism: Discoglossus pictus (assembly GCA_027410445.1). Classification (NCBI taxonomy): domain Eukaryota; kingdom Metazoa; phylum Chordata; class Amphibia; order Anura; family Alytidae; genus Discoglossus; species Discoglossus pictus. Next base: position 357,837,603 of record CM050163.1, on the reverse strand, counting down.
CATAGTGAATGAAGAGGCTAAAGATGATATGCTTTTTTGAATAGATGTGTTTTTAAAGAGATTTTGAAGGATCTGAGGCAGGCAGATAGTCTGGTGGTGCGAGGTAAAGAGTTCCAAAGAATAGGGGCAGCACGTGAAAAGTCTTGAAGACGGGAGTGAGAGGAGGTGATGAGAGAGGAGAAGAGAAGAAGGTCATTAGCAGAGCGAAGAGGGCGGGTGGGAGTGTATTTTGGGATGAGAGCAGAGATGTAGGAGGGGGCACTATTGTGGAGGGCTTTATATGTTAGGGTCATGATTTTGAATTGTATTCTAGACGCTATGGGAAGCCAGTGGAGTGCCTGACAGAGAGGTGCTGCAGACACTGATCGTTTAGTATGGTAGATGAGTCTAGCGGATGCATTCAAAATGGATTGGAGTGGAGACAGACGGGTGATAGGAAGGCCAACAAGGAGAGAGTTGCAATAATCGAGGCGAGATATGATGAGAGCGTGAATAAGAATTTTAGTTGTGTCTTGTGTGAGGTAGTGGCGTATTAATATGTAAAATGCAAGAAGATCATAATACTGTAGAAAACAAGCTATCCCTCCCTTAAGACAGCAGTTTGAGATTGCCACAAGTGAACATATGCATTCAACATTAATTTTATTCTGCATAATGTTAATTATCTCTGAAAGATACAGGAAATATAAACTGGAGATTTATGTAGATTCCCCTTGAAATATGAATTCAAATGATATTATTCAGCAAGAATGATGGCTGTTCATCATCTTTGCATAGTATGACATTGTATGCAATGAATTATGAAAAGTGAAAGGCAGAGTTCTGCTGCCATACAAATGTACTTTCACTAATTGTCCGGCTTCCTCAACAATCGGCTAATGCACATTATGCTCACAACGCTCAATACTCCAAGAAAATGAGTCATCTATATAACCAGATGGCTCTGGATTATGAGGGGCAGAGGGTGTCATGCAGTCCTTATGGCAGAATTGCCCCCTGTTAGCATTAATACTACTACTACTACCTTTTTTGGAAAAAATAACAACAGATTTTACGGTATCTGTGAATGTTTTAAATAATGCAGTAGACACATTTTAATTTAGTTTTAGATTACTGAAGGCCACCTGGCAGGGAAATTATTAATTATTCTTAATTATAGTATACTCTTTTGAAAACATGTTATCATAATGGGCAGAATGATTTTAAACAGTTAAAAATACATACTTCCTTTATTTTTTAGCCTTTATATTCAATTTCACTTTACTGCAAAGAGACATGCCATTAATGTTTGTTCCTAACATGATTACCTGGGAGGTTCTCTGTATTCATAGATGATATTTATTCAGTTCTATTGAAAGGATGCCACAATGTTAATGCACTTTACTTTGTTTGCTTAGCTAGGTTTACAGACAAAATGATAGTAAAAAGCTTATGGGTGTTCAAAAGATCCTCAATACACCAATGTATTAACTAGTACATGCAATTATGCTATAGCTGCAGCCGTCATGTTTGTTTATACTTATCAGAATCTACAAGTGGCAGAAGGGTGTATATTAGGACTGGAGTGTATAGATTGTAAGTCTGCGAGTTTTCAATCTTGCATGGCGCTTTGGGGAAAACTCTATGGGCACTGGATTCTAAGCTCAAAGACAGGACCCTCCATTTTTTTGTAATGTGTTAATATTGTTTCGCCTTGATCACGGAATATGTTGGCGCATTATAAATAAGCAATAATAATAGTTACTGTAGGGGCAGCATATTTGTGTCAAGTGTGACATCACTACCTTGCTCAGATAATTACTACATTCCTGCCAGTATTATACTATTCCCTAACATAAGCCTGCCACTGTGTTCATATCTGCTGACAGTCTCTAGCACCCACTACACCTATTTGCATCTATTTAAAACAAAAGACAGCACTGGGAAGGAGGGGTAGGGCTTGCTATTTTAAGGCAGACAGGCTGTTTATAAGAGTAAATATTAAAACATACCAGGTAATTTTTTGTATAACTGACATTAGTGACAGTACACAGATGCATATAAATCACAGGCACTTTGTGACAGCATTTTTTAATATGTTTGGGGTGGACTCACAAATCCACTGCGGTCCAGTCAATGGATTCAAATGGTAATTTCAACTCATATGAAATAGACATTACATGCTTTCACCAAGCAACTTGCAGCCCATAATAATTAGTGAAGTGCCTCCTTTATTTCTAAATAATATAGGTGGGTGCTACTTTAGTGTGCGTCTACCTGAACTGTTGTATTTCAGTGTCCGGTCTACCTTAAATTTTACACTATATCATGCGGTTTACTAGGTTAGGGTTAGGGTATATCATAAAATTAAATATAGACCGTTCTCTAAAGTAGCACTTTATATTTAATTTTATGACATACCCTAACCCTAATCTAGTAAACCGCATGATATAGCATAAAATTAAGGGTAGACTGGGTGCTGAAGTAGCATCTACAGATGTGTCCAATATAAATGAATCAATGTGCATATACTCTTGTTTGCCTATCCTGCAATCTGAAAACATTTCTGGAGACACGTTTTATCCAGGGTTATATATATATATATTAGCAACTTGCCCATCAAATATGATGGGAATAAAATTTTAAGGCTGCGAATACTGTACCTTCGGCGCTCATTGCGAGCCCCACGCTGAGCGCTTTCGGCGCTCATTGCGAGCCTCTCCCCCCATGTATTTTAGGGGCCTTGCGATGAGTGTTGCTGCCTTGGATTAAGTGTTACTGCCTTGGGTTAATTGTTACTGCCTTGAATTAGGTGTTACTGGCTTCGGGGTCCTAAGTCCTACGGGGCTCGCGATTCCAGTTGCGTGGTTCGGCCGTTTTACGTGCTTCGGTCCTAAGTCCTTCCGCGCTCATTGCAGCCTAACTCCTGTGGGCCTCGCGACGTGCGCTAAAGTAGCACTCAACGGGGCTTTGTATTTAATTTTATGACATAACCCAACCCTAATCTAGTAAACCGCATGATATAGCATAAAATTTAAGGTAGACTGGGCGCTGAAGTAGCATCTACAGATAAATGAATCAATGTGTATATACTCTTGTTTGCCTATCCTGCAATCTGAGAACATTTCTAGAGACAAGTTTTATCCAGGGTTTTATATATACCGTATATATATATATATATATATATATATATATATATATATATATATATATATATATATATACTAGCAACTTGCCCGTCAAAAAAGACGGGAATAAAATGTTAAGGCTGGGAATACTGTACTTTCGGACGACTCTGTATGTCACATACCCCGTAGTACAGCCTAGTATTATAGAGGTTCCCTGTCCCCTTTAGGACCACTGTCCTTACTAAGACATTATACAGCACTAGGTATGTCTGTAGTGTTATTGGGTACAATAGTATATGTGTTGTTACTGAGCTGTACACTGTATCCCAGGCCATGATAATGAAGCCCAGACAGCAGTAGGGGGAGCTCCCTGGATGTGAGCAGTGTGTGAGGCCCCTCCCTTTGTACTCCAGGACTCTCAGTCATATATATGGGAAGCCCCTCTATCTCAGCTCCAGAGTGCTCACACTGATTGCAGCCCCTCCAGCACTGTGTGACTTCCTGCCGGGGCTGATACTGTGTGACTGACGGGGATCATGCAGAGGGGAAACAAAGCCAAAGAGAAACAATAAGACACCAAAGCACCTCTAGCAGCACAGCCAGGCAGCTGCACCTCCTTTGTGTGTCAGCAGACAGTCTCAGGTTGGGGAGGGGAAGGCAAAGGAAACGTCATTTCTGGAGGAAAACTTCTTGTATCCTATTAAGCAACCGGTGCAGATCCAGAGAGAGGGGGCCTGTGAGTGCCATGGCCAGGGGAGCCTGCTCACTACACGTGTGATACTGCTTGTGGAAGGTAAGTCCTGCTCTGTGCCAGGGGGCACTGCCAGCAGCACTGACCCACAATCCCCTGCACGTGATACATTGTTGGGGTTGTGTTTATACACTAAGTATTGTACACTGTCTGGGGCAATGTATCTGTTGGTAGTGGTGTCATTGTGCTGTGTATAAAAGCAGGATGGGCACAGCCTGTCAGGTCTAACCCACAGGCTCTGATCATGCACCCATAGGTGCTGTGTTTCAGTCATACTCTTTCATGCCAAAATCCCTGTACCCACTGATACATAGCACTGGTTCAGCCCAATTGCATTAATGTGTAAACTTATAGTGAACAAAATTTCCTTTTAATGGTATTGTCCTCAGACCCATTGGGACTTGATCTGTCAGGTGATATTTGTATCCTTATATTAAATGTCCCACCATGCAGTCTCATACTGATCACTATCCATTGCAGGCCATGCAGTGATTGTGGATATGAGCCTCTTCTGTTGGGCTCTGGCAGTGCAACCTCTTATAGGGTGCTTAGAATCATTAACGTCACATGCACACACATACTTGGGTGTAATATGACACAACTAAATAAACATGTCTTTTTTTTTCAGATAGTGTAGAAGATCATTTTATAATTTCTAAAACAAGTTTTTTTTTTTTTTTTTTTTTTTTTTTTACCTGGTATTTTTTACTAATTGGGCTCCAAAATATGTGCGCACCTCTAATTTTGTTGTTGTGTATGCAAATGACCCTTAGGGTTTTTTCTCACCCTAAGGGTGATAGGAGGCTCCAGACATGGACCCCTTGCTCACTGTGCCTTAGGGAGTACAGCTGCACCTCACTGGCGAGGCCCAAGAGTGGCTGAAACGTACGTCTGGGGTTTGCTGTTTCTCCTGTTCAGGGTAGAATTGCCTGGTATTTTGGGGCTGGATAATTTTTCTGAGTGAGACCAGACTGGTATACTACAGGATACTTCTCCCTGCGAAGGGCACAAGTGAGGTAAAACCGTTTGCTCTCTGAGTAGGTAACCAGACATATAGGACAAACCTACTTCAGGTATTGTCCGTTCTCAGATTGAGCACCTCTAATTTTGTTGTTGTGTCTCCAAAATATGTTTCCCTGTAATATACATGTAAAATTGCATTTGTTCAGTCATGTCCCACTCTCCATGACCCTATGGACCGCAGCACGCCAGTCATATCTTGGATCTGGTTGTGCAAATTCATAAGGTTTTCATGGCAAAAATACTGGAGGGGGTTGGCAGTTCGTTCTCCAGTTGACCACAATTTGTATGCCCGAACTGCTATGACCTGCCCATCTTGGTGACCCTACATGGTATAGTTCTTAGCTTCATTGAGGTACACTAGTCCCTACACCATGACAAGGTAGCGATCCAGAAGGGGGTTAAATTGCTGAGGCCATGCATATTGGTGGTGTTGTATAGGAGCTGGACAATGTGAAAACATCAAGAACATATTGAAAAGCAGGACTACCATTTACATTGACAACATCCTCAGTCTTTCATGCTGTCATTCAAATCCTGAACTGTGTGTAGTGGTACATTGCACCATTTTGAGGAAGAAAAGCATCTAGTTCTTTGAGGGACGAAGGAAGTGGAAATCTTCACACTCTGAGCTCCAGAACTTCTGTAAAGGTTCTTGTATTTGAGAAGGACATGGAAGGAGTTTGACTCCACCCTGCTGTTTATGAGACCACTCTTGAACTCGGAGACATTATCATCCTGGAATATGGTATCTGGGTCTACACCATATGGTGCACCTGGTCTTGTAAATTGACTTCATCTTCCTACATACATTACCAATCAGTGGACTTAATGACTTCCATGGGATGACTGTCCATACTATTACAAATCTCCTTTATTACTAAATGAGTAAAAGGTTGGCTTATGTCAGTGTGCTGTTTCACTATTCATTTTACATCATAATAATTGTGCATGAAATGGTGCAAGGTACTACACATTTTGCCACTTTATATCCTCAGTAAGACCTGACATTTTATACAAAGTCACTGTTTGTGTAATATAAAGTTTTATAAAAAAAAATATATAAAATGTCACAGAACAAAGAAGTTTGTAATGAGGTTAATGGAAAGGAGCTGTCACTTTGGAGAAGAACATGATGTATAAGAAGGACAGTCAATTTTTTAATCGAGTTTAGTGCATAGCCTCAAAAAGATAAACCTTTTTTTTTTTGTTCTTATTCATCTTTAGCACAACTGCAGTAGCAAAACTCTGTGCACTTACATTAAAGTTTTCTTTCTTTTCGTTTGCCACTGTTTTTCATGAGGGCTCCATTGTTTGTATTCCAGTAGCTTATCCGAACTATTCTCTGCATAAACTAGGCTTTGCCAGAAAATTCAGAAGCTTTTATGGGTGAAGTGACTTCTATAAAAAAACAGTGATGCTGTCAAGCAATTGACCCCCCCCCCCCCCCCCCATAAATGTATATCTGGAAACAAGCCATAACACTGCAAAATATATTAGTGCTGCTCCTAATGCTGAAAGCCTGACCAACGTTTGGATGTCAGTTTTGGCAGAGCAAGTACCCCAAGCTCTTTCTACTGTAATATGAGAAACAAAATGTACAACTCCCAGAGCATATGAATAATTGTTATAGCACATCCTCAGTATAAACTGATTTATAATACCATTAGGAATTTTAACTTTGCTAACAACTGGGTTTCACTGTCCTTGTAAGAGGGACACTAGATCTGTGGTCAGCTCTGAGGAAGCTGGACAGTAACAAGGAAAACCACTGGATGTGGCTTGTGTTGCTAACTCTGTCACCCCCAAATCACGTTGTTTTTTTTTATTGGTTATTCTTAAATGGCATGAAAAACTGGTGGCAATATATATTTTTTTTTAAAGTGAATCAATCCTTGAAAATGTCTTGTTGTTACTGTATTTTATATGTAAATTTGAACCTAATTAGGATTACAGTCTGCTTGTCGTTCTTTGAAGTGGCCAAAATAAAGACCCCCCCAATGTTATTTGATAGTTAGACCCCTCTCCCACCCTAATGATGTGCTCTGAGCCTCACATTGGCATATAGGAGCCCCAAAATTAATTCTAAATATTTTAGAAATGATTTACTGTAGAGAAAAACTGCTAGTATAACTGCTCTTTAAAATTAAATCAGCTGATGGGGTGACAGAGTCCTTTTTAAACAAAACTCTTTTAGGTTCTATTGAAATCACTCTTTTTCCCTTCCGGGTTGATCTAGTTAGTACATTTGCATGTAAAATTTTAGCTTGGCATAGAAAGTCGATATTGAGAGTGTGTGTGTTTTAAAATGTTACAAAAGCTGTTTTACAAAAGTTTTATTTACACATTTGGAATGTGGTATCTGTAAGTGCTGTAGTAGTAATGGAAAGCTTATTAAAAGGGCAAACTATTGATAAAATATGCAGAATTGATGGAAAATGGATGCCTGCAACAAGTAATAATTTGGAATAAAACATAGTAATGCGAATGCATATTTATTTTGCTTTATAAAAACATGTTGCCTGTTATCAATTGTGGTCGCTCAAAAGACCATATAGAAACATTTCACTACAGTGGCGCTTTAATGAAGCTACTCTGGTTGGGAAGCTATACCATGTATACCCCACCCTTTCTGAGGTAACTTTTCACCTAACTTACATCTTAAGCCACAGTTGACCAACTTCAATCCTCGATAATAGGTATTGCTGTTCATTTTCAGAATTGCTTCTTTAAATGTAGATGACTTAGGGTTTCATTACCTGGCTCCATAAGGCTGACTAGTAGCTGCATGAGCTCTTGCAAGAGCATTTATGTAGCTATTTCTCGTAAACCTTATTGATCTGTAGCCAGGGGTTTGTTATGTAAGGGAAAAAAAAAAGCTAATGTGTTACTTAAAGGTATATATAAGTTTCATGGGTTTCAAATGTTTCATATAAAAACAGCCACTGATTGGCAAGAAAATACATATTATATTGAAAAGTTCAGTGTACAGAGTTATGTGCAGGAAACTGATATCTGGATTTTGACGCCAACAGGGTGGTGACAGAGAGACTTTTATATGAAAATATACAGAACCTTCTAACATGGTGCCACACTACATATCCCAGGTTACTTTACAGCACAGACAAAAACCCTAAATTGTTATACAAATGCATCAGCTGAATGTGCCTCCTCCTGATTGGCCAACACAAATGATTACTTTTATGCTAATTTAGCCTGGTTTTGGAGTGGATGTTAACTCTAGTTTTCAACTGGCTGAAATTACAGAAAGACATTTTGTTAACATTATTCTGGTATATTTTCATGCAAACAAATGTTTTAATACACTACTGATTCTTCTCTATCAGATTCATTTATAATCCAGGAAATTTAAATATACCTTTATGTAGTTGAGGGTTAGAGGTAATAAACAATGTTGCAACCCCAGTAAAGTTAAAGAGCATCAGTAAAGATTGCAACTTGGCTACATGTTTCCGTCTCAAAAGTTGACGACACAGTGAGGTTTCCTGTCATTTCACATGGTTACTGCAGCTTGCTGAAATCAAATGATATAATAATTTCACTCTTAATAAATAGAATGAAGTGTCAGTAGATACACATTGAATGCTAAAACAGGATTACTGCTGATGGGGATTGTAAATGGATTTGTAGTGCAGGTGCCCTGTATTAATAAAGTTTGATGTAGTAGTAGTTGGGAGTTAATGTTTAAAAAGGCATGTTTGGGTTTCATGGATTATGAATGCATTTGATAGAGGATCAGTTGTATATGAAAACATTTTGTTTGCATGGCAAAATAAAAATTAACAAGTGTACCCTGATGTTTGCAAATTTCTTTAGATTTCTTCCACTTGATTTTGAGAAGGCATGCCCCTGAAAACCTTAACTAAATTAGCATAAGTTATAGTTTCTTTTTAAGATGTGTAGTCTTGTTTTATTCTGCACAAGGAAGCAAGGAGGAACTCGGACATTGCTATGTGGTTTTCTGCATTGTGCTGCTGTTGACTTCAAGGTTAGTATAGGGGTGTGAACCATACCCAAATGCAGTGTTTCTATTGGTAGGCACCAGGTGCCTCTTTGGGTGTGGAAATCATTTATTCTAAATACCATAAATATGTTGGTGTATAGAATGAATCAATGTAATGTATGTGTTAGATTAGAACAAGTTAAAAACAGGGAAACTTCTTTATACCTTTAACTGTATGAGCAATGTCATGCCCAGGGCCTGACTGGAGAGTTACCCTGTTTTTATTATTATGGTTATGTATTTCTTAGTGCTTATGGTTAAAATATGATTGCACTGTTATACTGTATGTATCTTGGTTCATGTTCTCCATAACATATGTATTATTTTTCATGTTTTACAAATAGCTGTAAAAAAACATATTAGCTATTCTGCAGGATATTGCATCAGCCAACACCCAAGACCATAGTCTCATAGATAATCCTTGTACAGCATTTCCCAGTAAGCAGGGGGCAGCCTATTATTTAGGGATGGGGCTTACTGTGATTGGCCAGCCTATGTGCCAGAAAATTGTATAAAATGTGACAATAAAGGTATGACAGTTGTGTCTGTACTTGCATAAACAAGGTGTAAGTGTCAGTCTGTGAATTAATTCTAAGGGATTATATAGTGTTCCTGATATCCTGGTCTGTGGAAGCAAGCTCCTGGGCATGGTTCCTGTGTTTGGTCCATCTTCTGCTATCACAGGTGTACAAGGACCGCATGATTCTGCTGAATAGGTATCAACCAGGTTCTTACCAAGTCCGATTGCAGAAGCATATAGGTTACAGTCACGGCAAAACAATAGCAGTATTAACATGTTGCAAAGGATGCAGGGCCCTGACTTTGATCTTGGAATTCAGTGTCCAAAGTACTTTCTCCAAAGCACCATGCAAGATTGAAAACTCACAAACTTACACAACTTATCTTTCACTCTCCTGTACCTCACCCAAACCCTTTACATTGTAAGTTAAGGTGGTAGGCTTCTTTAAACAGATGCGTTTTAGTGAGGATTTAAAGGTTTTGAGGCTAGTGTAGCGAGGCAAGGAGTTCCAGATAATAGGGGCAGCAAGTCCTGATGGCAGGAATGAGAGGAGGTGAAAAGAAGAAGGTTGTTAGCAGAACGAAGAGGGTGGATGGGGGAGTATTTGGATATGAGAGCAGATATATAAGGAGGTGCTCTGTTTTTTAAGCTTAATTTTTAAGGTGTATACTGCAGTTTTATTTCATTAGAGTCCTAAAATATGCTTCTTTAGTGTAAGGGTTTGCTGCAGTTGAATGTAAAAGCTACATAGTGAGACAAGCCTGTTGTATGCCTTTCACTGGCTGACTTCAGAGCATGACATTTTGGTTTTATGTTTCATCGTTCACAAGTATTGAAGGTTACCTATGGCCAGCAAGCTTTCTAATATTGCAGTGATGATGAATGTGGTAACAAATAGAAACTTAAATGCATTCTCTGCTAATTTACAAAAAACAAAACATGGCTATTGCAAAATAATAAAAATATTTTTTTATGTAATTATCTAAGCAGGAACTTTGTAAATTGTGCAAACTATTGCAATAGTTTCCTCACTCACCCTGACTGCAAATTATTATTTTAGTATGAGAATACTTTATTTTAGGATGATATGACCAATAGGGTGTAGATTTTGATGGCCATACTGTGATCTAAATATATCCTAATATGAAACCGAAGCAAAGGAGGAGAATTTCTCTACTGATTTGCCATGTAAATTGTTATTTTCTCCATATGTTGCTGCCATGCCTGGTGTCATGTGCTGATACAGTTCGGTACCATTTGATGCCTGCTTCTGATTCTCTGTAAATATTTAGTGTACCTAAACCTAACATGCTTTTGATAACAATACCCCTCAGTGCTTTAAAGAAAAACATTCTCATATAATTACTGAAATCAAAACCATGTCATGAGCTACAGTAAAATATAGATAGCTTGACATTGTAACATTACATATTCCTTTCATGGAATGATCAAATACGCACATAGTAAAAAAGAAAAAAAAACATGGTAATAAACGCATATCTAAGAATCCTGGACTATGAAAGCATCTGATAGAGGAGAATCAGCAGTGTATGTAAACATTTTTTGCACAAAAAATACCACAATCAACATTTACAAACTCACCCTGATGGTTGCTAAATCTCTTGAGTTTGCAAGCATTTACTTTTGTGAGTTTACACCCCCCCCCCCAAATAAAATCTCTGCTAAAATAAAAATAAAATTCATAAATGGCCAATCGCAGGTAGCAATATATTTTAATACAATGTAGCAGTCAATGATGGCAGTTTGTGCAGGAAGGAATCATGGGATGTGTAGTCCCCTTGTAGAAGGAAATAGGAGCAGTCAGACACTGATCTGTATATCTCTCCATTGAGCAGATGCTGGCTTGAAAGTTAGTAAAGTGTTAAAATCGAAACTTGAATTCAGTGTTTCTATTGGTAGGTACACTGTGCCTAGGTAAGCAGCTCTGGGGTGCGGAAATCAAGATTTATTTTTAAATAAAATAGATCTGTGTGTGTGTGTGTAGAATGAGTCAATGTAATGTGTGTTTCTGATATAAGCAGCATGTATTATATTAGAAAAAGTTAAAAACAAAAGGTAAAGTTGGATATACCTTTTTATTTTGAAGAAAAAAACATATTTAATGATTTAATGCTTTTCCATAGGAACAGGTTTCATGGGAGTTAATGGTAATTAGTTTGAGTTATTGAGCCACAGTCCATTTCCGTACTTGGTGTACAGTGCAGCATCCATAAATAACATTAATGTGTATATTAAATTATACCTTGCTCAGCAGGTCATGTTGAAACCTCTGTGGGTAAATATAATGCAAAACCTGTCCATTAGTGCAGATAAAGTTTCATTGTAATGTAAAACTCCAACTTTGCAGCCACCCAAAACATGGATTATACACCTAAAAAGCAAACACTTAATTTGCTTTCTTAAAAACAATAAATATGAGTTACATGTTTACTAAATAATGATAGGTTTAACACAATATTACTTTCTTATGTAGGTGCTGTGTTAATGAATATTTATATTTAGTGTCTGAATAAGAGCTTATATTCCCTTTCTGGACCAGTGATACATTTCTGCCTTGGTCAACAATACCTAGCCCTAAGTCAGCACATTGAGTGGGGCTGCATGAAGTTACTGCTTGCAATGGTAAAGTATGTGTATGTGCAAAGAAATATCTATGTGCAGTAATATTTCTAAGTGTACCTGACACTTTTTATGATATACAGTCTATATACCTAAACACATATAGATGTGTATATGTGTGTATTAATCTCAGGATGGCCGCAGAGCAAATGAGCAGTAGTAACTGGGCTGATCAAAATTCTTGATTACAGGAGATAACTCCTTGATGGAGATCTTTGGTCCCTGGAAATGTCTGTAGATGTCAGGATAGGTAGACAGGGATGTCATTGGATAACAGTATTATTATATATGGATGTTTGTGTACAATGTGTGTTCCCTTTGCGGTCCAATTTGTGTTACTGGACATTAAAGGCATTGGGGGGCCAGATTTAGCAAGAGCTTATGTACTGGTATAATATTACAGACCCAGTGTAGTTCAAGAAAAAGACACTTGTTGTGAAGTATGTACCAACCTCACAATGGCCCTCATTCAATTGCGATTTGGCCAATTGAATAGGGGTCTAAATAAGCACATAACATATTTTTTTAAAGAAGTTTTTACTTTGTAAAAATCTATCCAAAAGCAAGGTTTTCACTAACTAAAAACTTCTTTTAAAAAAATATGTTATGTGCTTATTTAGACCCCTATTCAATTGGCCAAATCGCAATTGAATGAGGGCCAATGTTCGCAGCTGTCCATACCATGAACCTAAAACATTCTTGTGAGAAATCTGAAATTGTGAAGATATGTAAAGGAGTACATTTTGTGTTTATTACATCACTTTGTGACAACTTGATTGGGGGAGTGTGTTTTCTTTATGTAGAGGAATGGGTTGGAATGGGTTAAGGAGAAATTGGTGGCTTTGTTAAGTAATTGGATCTTACTGAAACTATGCAGGTATTAGTAGAGCAGATACGGTATGTTTTTAACATACACCCCTATAGATTTTGTACTTTTTATAGCAGGGATGACATTACCTGTTGCATGTTTGTAGAGATCTGTTAAGTCAATAAATCTAAATATGTCCCTGCATACAATTAGGAGTTCTTCACCAAGATTTGCTTGTATTGTCAGAGCTGCCTTCAAGTGAAGCAAGAATGCAGATCATTTCAGTGCACATATTATTTTTTGCTTTTTAAAGCCTGCATAACTATGATGACCAATTTCCTGTGGAAAAGAGGGAAGTGCAGTGTAAAGTGATATCTGTAAAAACACTGTTTTGGTAGCAAGTATGTTTTGGCAGAATGTTAAGAACTAATGCTGATACAACTTATTTTTTTATTTTTTTTAGTGCATGTCCTATCCTTAAATAAGAGTAAAAGGTTTAAGGTTAAACATGTTGATATATTGCCTTGTAAAACTAAAATGAGCCTATCTTTATAACGTCCTATATTTAAAGGAATGGACCATCCATTAAAGTAATGTCTCATTGCTGTACAGTGCAGAAATAAACTATGTCTGTGCCTTACGGACGACAAATGTGCTCCACAATATTATGATGAGTGATGATGAAGTAAATCATCTATTCCTTTTTCTGTGGCCCTTAAACTTGAGTTACCTGAGTGATTTTTGGCTGCGTTGTTGTTATTATTATCCTTTAATTTGTAACGCACTATACAGAGGTTAAGTACAAGGCAAAAACAAAATGAACACATTGCATAACAATGTAGGGCCCGGTCTTTGAACTTAAAATCAGACATAGTGCATTCCTCAAAGCCCCTTACAAGACTGAAAACTCACAAACTTACAATCTAAAGGAGGGTGATAGATGTGTTGTGCATATTAAGGCTGAAAGTGATAAGCTTCTTTAAACCGATGTGTTTTTAGGCAGGAGGATAGTCTAGTGGAGGAAGGCAAGGAGTTCAATAGAGTAGGGTCAGCATGAGAAAAGTCCTGAAGGTGGGAGTGAAAGGAGGTGATGAGAGAAGAAAAAAAACAAGGTCATTAGGAATGAAGAGGGGGAGTATTTGAGACGAGCAGAGAAATGAGGAATTCTAGAAGCTATGGGAAGCCAGTGGACAGGCTGGCAGAGAGGGGTAGCAGACACTGAGTGTTGAATATAGTAGATGAGTCTAGTTGAGTAAGGAGGGGGTTAGGACTGAACCTTGGGTAACACCAACAGTCAGAAGGTGAGGCGAAGAAGAGGTGCCAGAGAAGAAGACACTAAACGTTCAGATTTCTGTTTAGATGTGAGCCATGAGAGAGCTGTATCACGGATGCCAGAAGAGCAGAGAATTTGGATTAGAAGAGGATGGTAAACTGTGTCAAAGGCAGCAGAGAGATCCAGAAGAATTAGAATAGAGAAGTGACTCAATGTCTTGGCGGTGAGCAAGTAATTGGTGACTTTTGTGAGAGTTGTCTCTGGAGTGTTGGGGGTCGGAAGCTGGATTGGAAGGGGTCAAGGAGAGAGTTGGAGAAAATAATTGGGTTAAGGTTGCATTAGATTATACAGCTAAAAAGTGCCATAGAATACATGTATTTCATGGGACATCTGTTTTTTACCTGCCCTAATTAGTAAGAAACATGTTTTGACAGTCAATTGTATAATTCTATTTTTAAACATGTCATCTGGTGTCTTTAAAGGGGTAGCATTCTTTCATAAGGAGGTGTGCTGACATTTGACATCTGTTGTATGTGTTGAAACCCTCACTTATTGTTGCAAGAAAAAACAGGGCTATTCAACACATCTAATGCTAACTGCTCTCCATATTATTTTTCTTGCTCTTTCTGCACACAACAGGTTAATGTAATGTAAATCTAGAAACAAAAAGTGTTTCTTCTTCATTGACCTAAACCATATTTAATGTACAGATGGCAGTGAAAGCATACTCCAAATGATGAAAGTATTAGTTGATGCTTGTATGGCCGATTATGGGGTGTATTACAACCACACTATGCATTCCATGCTGTGGATCCATCTCCTCTAATGCTAACACTCTCACATAATCACTTCCATTACAGCCCTCACCCTTATGTCTATAGTAATCTGTGTTGAATTTTTGTGCTACTAACATTTGATTCCACACTGTGTTTCACAAATGGCCAGAGAACGTTCTCTCAATACCCGCAGTACATTTTTGTGGTCATTACGGTTATATAAGGAATTCTAAGATCTCTATTATGTAACTTTAATAATAATTGGTAGAAGACATATAGTATATAAATCCACTCATTTTATTGCATTGCTCACATTTCATTGTAATATCTCAGCATCCGTGCTCTTAACCCTTTTTATTTTTTGGGCTGCCATGAATGCAGGGTTTTCCAAAAATACCACCTTTCTGCAAAACATTTAAATGCCACAATTAGCATGGGAATGCAAGGCAAGGCCTAAATTGAGGCCTCGTTTAGTTTTGGTGATGTTTTAGAACATTTAATTTTCTAGTGTCCTATAATGTAAGTGTTTTTTTTCTCTCACATTTCTAATAGCCTTGCTGGTATATTCAACCTTATCATTTTCCATTTCAAGTACATAGTTTTTTTTCAGTACATGTGGATATGATAAAGAACTGCTTGTGGGCAGTTCTTCTATACACCTCAAAAGATATTGGGTTTTGCAGTGCCTCTCACTGGTGGGTTGCCACCGTACTGAATACTGTAACTATACTTCAATATTGGGAAAGGTACTGATTGCTGTGGTAGCAAGGAGGGAGTGGAGATGACTGATTGGTTATGAGGAAGATGACCTTGAAGGCATCCTGGGCTAATGAAATAAAAAACACCAACTAGGGATAGAAGACCAGAAATGTCTTATTTGGCATGGAAAGGGATGTAAAGGTAAATATGGAAGACTGCTTAAGCTTGAAGGGAAAAAATTAAGGGTAAGAAAACAACATCAGATTGTGGGACATAGGGCGGTTGGGGGCAACTTTAACTAATGGTAGATAGTTCCATTTAGCCAGAAGAAGCAGAGACCGCAAAGGAAATCGCATTGGTGAAACCGGTAGTAAGACACTACAAGAGCATGTTTTCAGACTAAGAAAACATGTCAACAGTAATTGATGTTAAAGGAATATCTAAATTTCGCTGTTTTTACCCTTATCTAATCTTGCACCTGCTGCTTATATTAGACACATACATTACATTGATTCATACTATGCGCATACAAACTTATTTTATTTAAAAATAAAACTTGTTTTCCACACCCCCAGAGCTGCTTACAGAGGCACAGTGAACCTCCCAATAGAAACACTGCAGTTGTGTATGAATTGTAACCCTTTACTAACCTTCAAGTCAACAGCAGTATAATGCAGAGATCTACAGATCAGTGTCTGGCTTCTCCTGCTTCCTACTACAGGGGGTGTACACATCCCATGATTCCTTCCTGCACAAACTACCATCACTGATTGTTACAATGTATTAAAATATATTCGCTGCCTGTGATTGGCAAAAATGAATTATCTCTTATGCAAGTTTTTAGCCCGAGATATCCAAAAGAGTTAACTCGCAAAAGCAACTGTTAGCAGACATCAGTGTGAGTTTGTTTGTGTTTATTTTGGTATTTTTTTTTCATGCAAAAAATGGTTTCATACACTACTGATTCTCCTCTACCAGATGCATTCATAATCCAGGAAACTTAAATATGCCTTTAAATTTGCCTCCTCATACCACAAAACTGAGCAATTCTAACCTGTGGTGGCCCATGCTCTGTGATTATCTTCTGTTCGATCAGCTGCTCCTTTTCTACACTAAAGTCTGTGTATTCATCTTTCTCTGTCTGATCTGTCCTAAAAGGGTAAGCCATGTAAAGCCATTATCCATATGACTGTTTCCAGCTCTTGGAGAAATGTTTGAATACTACAAAGTTCACCATTTGTTCAATACACATATTTCCCCAACTATTAAGTATAACTACATTACCAGATGCAACCATGAAGAATACAACATGCAAACACATTTTAACGTGTGGAGAAAATAGGAAGAAACACTGACCCTTTCATTCATATATTTATTTTTAATCAGTTATAGGTTTTGTGATTACATGAAAGTCCTTTCCACTTTGAGCTGCCAGTTTGTTGTTCATTTTTATGGAAACTTTGTATCATCTACAAGGCTCAGTCTGCAAACACAATGTGTACGGACGCCAATTACTAAACATTTCTGTGAAGACACTGTCTTTCTAAAATATTCTAATTTTAGAAGGTGGAACAAGAAAATGTATTTTTGCACATTAATTTTTTTTTGGGAAACTCATGCATGTGGGTGGGAAGTCGTACATGTGACATACGTTGCTAATTTTAAGTCCACATAGCTTTAGTGTTTAGATATAAGCTTTTTTTTTTATTTTTAAATCTTTTATATTATAGATTTATATAATTGATATTGAGACCCCTGTTTCTTTGAAAAATAGCCAAGCCTCCCTCCACTGTAAAATATTTATAGAATATTTTTTTTGAATTGTCTCCTTGGCTATTAGTTACACCAGATACTTTTATTTCAGTTTAAAGTCCAACACAAGCGAAAATTTAAGGTAAAAGTGATGCATTTTGAATTTGATGAAAAATCAAAGGTTCAGAAAGTGTTTATAAAGTTTTTACAATAGTGTTTCATAGACATTTTCAATCATAGTGCCCATTGTCAAAAACAACTCTGCATGACTTTACAACAAGCACCTGGACCTGAAAATCATTCTCCAAACCCCATAACCACACCCAAAACCCTTGCAAATAGAGTAACTTTCTAATGGATCCCTGTGTTACTACAAACATTTTAGAGTAATGTAAAGTATTCTCACTTTACACTGTTCAATATGCTCTATTTCCTTTGGGACAACTTGTCATTTCAGCCACTGCAATAGCTTACTAAATATCCCTTTATGTTTCTTCAATTTTTAATAGCAATATTGGGAATTTGTGTCTGCTGTACGTTTTTTTTTTTTTTTAATTGCAATGCGGGAATAGGTTTGGTCCCCTACAACCAGAATTACATGGGAAAATAGAAAACTGGGATATAGTCCATTAACAAAACTGTTGATGTAACAGTGCAATGTGTTACCAGACTAATCCCCACCCATTTTGCCCAACCCAACAGATGCTCCTGCAGGTTTTGTATTTTTTTCATCATAAAAATTGGGATATAATACAGTATAAGAGTTACAAATGTGTGCTATTTTCCATTTGCATTTTTTTATTTTCTTTTAGGTTGGATGCTTCACTGATCAGTAAAGTAGTGTCCCCTTTAAAATATACATTTACTCCACATGCCTCACCGTTCCCTCCCTGATAATAGCAACTTTTCTCTGTGTTGAATAATGAAGGCTAGCCTACTTTTGGTGAAAAGATTAATCATGACCTCCTCTATCTGCGTCCTCTAATTTTTTAATATTGTTAATGAATTTTTCTTGAAAACCATCAGTGAGTTTATTGATCCCTTTTATTTTCTTTTTTTTATTCTTGTTGTTTTTGTTATCTGAACATACATCTTTATCCATTTGCACCATATATTGATTAGCTCATAATGTATTTACAATCTCACCCTCTTCCTTGTTAATTCTTGATTCTAGATTTTTTTTTTATAAGTTAAACCGTGTTGGAGTTTTTAATGTTTGGAATAGGGAACATTTTAGCTGGAAATGGAAAAACAGATTAATACCAAATTTCTTTTCTTATTTTGTTTTTGATATTTCAACATGCCAATCTACGTCTGCATAAAATGTTCTGTTGTATAATGAATTTTCCTGGAAAGAGGTCATGCAGATCCATGTACCCTTTTAGTAAAGCTTTCCCAAGTGAGCACAAATAATTCAATCAAGTGCTCTTTCTGAGCCAAGCTGAGACACACCTATGTTAACAATGAAGAGGTGATGGCACTGCCTGAACCCATCTGTGTTTGTCCAGTTGCAAGTAATCCCAATCCTATTAATTGGTGTAACAGATGACGTTGTTTTTATTTATCATTTAAGATATTCACTAAACCAATTGTTATAGTTATTTGTATGGCATGGCAATATGCAGAGGTGTCAGCCCATGAAGCTTCTGACCATAATTGATCCTTAGACTTTTTTTATATTGTTGGTAGACCTATGTCAATCTGATTCATTGCTGAATTCCCATGCGTTTTTTAACTTCAAGCTGGTGACAGAATACTTTCCTGTTCCTACAAAGTAATAATTCTTAGTTAGTCCCAGTTGTATGTTCTTGTATACATGTATCTTGCATACATGTCCAAAAGTTAATGTGTTTTTCCTGTATTATTGTATTGCCCAATATCCCATTCTTTTATAATATGTTTATAAACACACAGGGCAATAACAGGAATAATTACAAAATTAAAGGCTATATTTAATAGTTTTACTGCTTAAGCAAATATTCTGCTTAATTTCAAGTTTTTGTTGTTTTGTTTTCTACAAAAGAGCATGACTTCAGTGGGGAAGTCCAGTGGTCAGACCTTGCCTGTTAGATCAGCGCCACCACCCGTGTGTGTGCGCAGTTATCGCAGCCCCGACAGCGATATAGGCACAGCGCGCGCACGCATGTCTTCAGCTCCATCTAGTGTTTGAAAATATTTAAAACTGGTTTTGTTCTACCCATGCAGAAAATGCCCAGATAAAAAGCAAGTTATTTTTCGTATATAAAAACATACATTATGCATTTAACCCCAAACCTAACCTCTAACCCCTTACCCCAACTGCAACCTCTGACCCTAACCCGAACGGTTAGGGGTTAGAGTTTAGTGTTAAATAGATAATGTATGTTTTTGTATACGAATAGCAGCTTAATATTTATTTGAGCATTTTCTGCATGGGTATAACAAAACCAGTTGTTTTAAATATTTTCAGACACTAGATGACATTGAAGACGCGCTTGTGTATAACCCTGTCGGGCTACGATCGATGTGCAAGGTCCAATTAGCCAATATCCAGAAGATTTTGCTTCCACCCTAAGGCCACATGCCCTGCTGACTTGAAGTTCCGTAAGGGTGGACAGAGAGAAAGAGGAGGCTTTGTTGACTTACTGGTTGAATTAGTTAAGCTTTTAGCACTTGACTTCTTCCCCCTCCCCGTCACATATACTTAGTACAAGGTAGTTGCAAGTATACCTGAAAGCCCTGCTTGTTTTAACCCCCCCCCCCCCCCTTATGTCTTAAAAAAGGTAAAGTATTACTGTTCTGGCAGCTTTCATGCACTAGTAGTACCTACTAAAATTACGATTTTCCAAGTAAATGCTTTTTATGCTCTAGTCTTACACAGCCAATGTTGTTAGTTTGTTGCATACTTCACAAAGAAACTCCCCCCCCCCCCCCAATGCAATTGGCCTTGTTTCTATCATTATTACACTACTAGGAACTTGCCCGTCAAAAATGATGGGAATACAATTGTAAGGCTGACAATGCTGTTTGCCACACAATGTGCGTCTTTTGCGTCTCTGAGCACATTAGGTTCTCATCACGAGCCTTGCGAACCTCTCCCCCGTGTACTTCAACTTTCCTGCTTTGCACTGATCACCTTCGCGATCATCTTAAGCCCCCCGCTAGGTCCCTCGTGGTTCAACTGCTCGCCTCGCTTTGCGAGGCTCACCGTTCAATGAGCGCCTTTGGCGCTCATTGCAGCCTAAGTCGTGCGTGCGTCAATGGCTCGCCTCGCTTTGTGAGACTCACAGGCGTCTCTCGATTTGCGAGGGACGCAAGTGCGTGACCAACATCGCAAACGTTGCGAACATCCACAAGTATATATGTGATCTCTGTGAAGATCAGCAGATAAAGTCTCAACAATCAGCACTGGCTTCCATACTGGCTGTTGTGACCGTTTAATGTAACATTTATGTGCCATCTCAGTCCTGGCAGAAATGCTAAAATAACTAATTGAGTTGGAAATGCATCATTCTGTCTATGTCTTCACCATTTCAGTCAAGATATTTTATGACAAATTAGGGAGTAGGTTTTGTGTTAACAACAATATTGACATAGGCCATAATAAAGCCATGGAATGCAAGTGCTAATATGCTGGACATGGTCCATAAAATGTCCACATTGGGTAGTGGTTGGTTTCTTTACTATGTGTTTTATTTCTTCACCAATATACAATTTCAGACAAACAAGTTCTACTAATGAAGTTAAGAATTACTGGCATCTAATAGCATGTTGGCTCCTGCTTGCATGCTGTAAAAGTGTGTCTGACTGACTTGAGAAGCTCTACGGCTCTGATATTCTCCAAGTTGTAATTATATGAAAATATGCTACAGACATGAGGGACAGATTTGTTGCAAAAAAAAACCCCCAATTTAAAATGATATTGAAAATGTAAGTATACTGCAGCCATTTCTTACATTTTCCTTTTGGCACTTACGGTAAGTTATATACAACTGACTCGTGTTAACAAGACCAACCACCACTTCCTTTTAAAGGAAATAGTATCTTCAAACTTAATTTCTGTGAGTAAATGCTATAGCTTGGTCTGTGTATGTAAAGAGTAAAAGCTGTAACATAGTAAAAAAAAAAAAAAAAAAAAAAAAGGAAATGTTTTAATTTAAAAATAAGAGTGTTAGCAATTTGTCTTTCAAATAGGAGTATTAAAACTGTCTTGGTTTTTTCTGTTCTCTGGTTGCATGGTAGCACCCCTTCAAATGGTTAGCATTGTATGTTTGCTGAGTGCTATGAAGTATATAATAACTATAGTAAAAGGAGGTATATTATCTTGTATCTCAGGCTAGGCATGGATTGGGAAGGCTATTCAACAAATCTAAAACTTTTTTTTTTTTCATAAATCATTCTTGAGTTTATTTAAATTTGACTCAATATGCAAATGGGTGTATATAATAACCGGATAACACATTAATCGGGTTTCTGACCCAAGGAAGTGCCCAGCAGGGCACAGAATGTGTAAGACATTTTTCATTTCCTTATCCTTAATTATGTCTCCTTTCCTGTTGTGTGTGTGTGTTTTTCCTTCGTTATATGTAAGGTGTTTACATTTTTTAATTCTCTACCTTCAACAAGTCCTTAAGTGATGTGGAGATAATGTTTATAATGCCTAAACCTGTTTTGATGGATGCCTGAGATCAAATCACATAGGCTTAAAAAGAGCAACTTTAATTGGCATAGAGGCACACAAGTAGTATATATTTGCATGGCACTACCCAGCATCCTTAGAGACAGTGATAACACTGTTCATTACATAATTCTGTGGGCAACAGATTTCCTGGCTATCTTGGGACTTGTTGATATACTCAAAATGCATTTTTTTTCTTTCCTTGCTTTATACACAGTGGAGGGTATGTCCATTACCGTTCTACTCACCAGAACATTTTCAGTCTGCCAATATCTAATGACCTTCAAAAGGGCACCAGAAGAAAAATTGCATTATTAAGTACACTGAGAAATTACACTATTTAACTTATTGTTTATTTAAGAATTTTGAAAGCGCAGGAAGGATAAACCGTAAATGAAGAAACAGCAAGACAAAGAAAGAAAGTAACAGAAGGTTGTGATTTGGTCCCAGGTCCTCCTATTGATTGCATTTGAACCAAAGTATACATTAGAAGACTATTATCCTAGATTTGTTTGTTTAGTCTTGGCTTAAATCCTGAGAATAAGTTACCGTATTCCTTACTTTTTATACCAGGCATGCTTGAATTCCTTTATTGTTTTTGTCCCTACCACCTCCACTCGAAAGCTGTTTGCACACTCTGTCTAAATCTTCTACCACCCCGCTGGAATTTCAACCTCTTCCTTTTTTCTTTTAAAAGGTCAGTTTTGCATGACACAAGCTTGTATTTGTTTGTTTAAAGAGAGGTGGAAAGTTTCTGCATTTCACTAGGGATATAACATAACTTGGCATCTATTTACAGTGACACCTTGGTACTCCTCTTCCTTGGAACTCATCATATATGGTATTTGACGCGTTTTGAAGAGCAGAAATTGCTTTGACACAACGCTTTTTCGGTACTCTCTGCGCTTGCTGTAGTCTGTATAAGTCAATTTACATTACACCTTATGGGAACTAGGTACTCGTCGTCTTAAAAGACCCCTTTTTTTCTGTCTGCAATCCTAAGATTTGAATCTACTTGGGTCTGCCTGCTGCAGTTTATGAATACACAGACTGAAGCTCAGTGTTTCAAATTATCCAATCGGCGACCTCTCTCTAGGAGCATGTTGCCACTGATTGGGCTACTATGAGACAGGACAACTCCTGTACTTAATTGTCTTCATTAGCTGCAGAGGAGGAAACCAGCTAGGAATTATTTGTAAATTTTAGGCAGAAAAAACAGATTTCTTAAACACTCCTTAAGAAAATATAGTACATAAAAGTAAAGAGATTTTTTGGTATATTATATTTCTAGTGAAATACAGATAATTTCCATGTCCATTTAAACCTGTATTATTTATAGAGTAAATGTTCGCTTAACCAATACCCGCACTCACTAGGCTAGTCACTGGGAGCCATCGCCATTCCCTTTAAAGTAAGGTTTGAATGTTAGCCACTTTTTAAGAAGATTGTTACTTTTATGAAGCAGGAAACTTCTGAATAAATGTTAATTAATGACTCTCCAAAAAGTTAAATGTTTGTTTAGGCACAGGTATAAAGGGACTGTAAATAAGTGTCACGTGATGCTTTTTGTTAGGTTTAGCTTTACTTATGAGAGATTACAACATCACCTTCCAGTTTTATGCTGAAGTTTTCAGGACATTCTTTCCAAAGAATCAATTTTGCAGAGTGCTTGTTCATCAAAAATCCAAAAAAGAACAGGATGCACCAAAAAAAAGGGGAAAGAATTTAGCTGCAAGGAAACAAGCAAGAATAATGAAGATTATAACGTTTTGTTTTTGTACAGCCTATTCTATATATGTTTCTAATTGTTTATTGATTGATGCAGATATTTAGGGTCTAGTCACTTAAAAAATGTTCACCAACAGACCTGTTTTATGCAAAGCTGAAACCTGTATTTTCCTGACCCATATTCATATATTTTCTATTATTAAAATTATTTTTTTGTTAAATATAATTCTTTAATAAGGATAGTGGGTTCCTTTTTTAGTAGCATTTCTAAACTTCTGTTTTGATGCATGAGGGGTATTTAATTAGGGCGGGGGTAGGTATTAGGGAGTTAGTTAATTAGACGCTTAGGTCTTTACTTTGGGGAGTTTAGGTATTTAATTAGGGGGTTAGGTAGTTTCAATGCGGTTTAAACGTATTCGGCTTGATATCTGTTTTTATTCAAAAAACACTTTGGGAATGTTTAAAATGTGCTCTTTTTAAATCCTTGAAAAGCAATACAAATGCATCAAAGGGTTGTGTTCCATGTCAACATAGAATTTTTTACCCACTTGAATACTTAGGAAAATTAGATTTTGGGTGCAACTTTTCATATCGAAGACCCACACATTTTTATAAAGTCAGATAAACTTTTTAACATGGTCAGTTGTTATATATATATATTTATTTTTTTGTCTTTCAGTGACCTTTCGTCATGCAATCTGGTAACTACAGAGGGGGGCCTCCCCTGTTTCATCAACCTCAGAATGGCAGCAACCTCAGATCCCCAGGCTATGTTCCTGGTAGAATTGTTCCCTTACGCCCTCCACCTCCTCCAAAGAGTCCAGCATCTGCCAAATTCAGCTCTGCAGGTCAAGAAGCAACATTTGGCTTCACTGCAGATGAGCAGAACCGACATGCACAAGTCCTTCGCAAGAGAAGACATAAAAACACACTCATATGCTTTGCTGTTTCTAGCATAACATTTTTTATTATTCTTGCAATTGTATTAGGGATATCATCAAAGTACGCTCCTGATGGTGAGTTTGTGTAAATATGTGTATATATAAGCTACAAGCAAGGCTACTGGCATCTGCAAAAACTTTAACATCATCTTAAAACAGTGCAGTCCACGTAATGAAACTTGAATATTGCATTCTATACCTCCTGATACAAAGTTTTACTTTCCCATAGAATAAGAGTTTGGATAACCCTACAGCTGATTTTCCAATGCTTGAAGATGGTCCTGTCCTTGTCTTAAAATGTATCATCAAAATGCTATTCCTGTTGTTAAATGATAAATGCCACATTGGATTATTCAGGTTAATTTACTAAGAAACCATTGGGGATTATTTGGCAGAAGGCCACCAAATATTCAGTCTGAATCAAATTCTTGTGTACTCTTGGGAGAGGATAAAGCCCTATGATTAGCGGTATACAAAAGCAATTTTATAAGGAAGATCTCACTAAGAAAATTAACAGGTTTAGAAGTTATTTTATATATATATATATATATATATATATATATATATATATATATGTGCACAGGTAGGTGTGTGCTTGGGGGTCTAAGGAGGGAGAGGACCCTCCCACAAACCCAGGTGTAATAACCTGGTAAATATACACACTATGAAAGATATATATATATATATATATATATATATATATATATATATACTGCGGGTTCCATCTCATGTATTGCTCTTAGTATTATATTGCAATACTCATTATTAATCTCTTTCTTTCTTTCAGACTTACAATTTTAATTCTGTAATCTTTGACAGGCAAGTTCTCTCTATCTATCTATCTATATATATATATATATATATATATATATATATATATATATATATATATAGTAAATAAAAAGTACACCTGTGTTCACATTTGAATGTCTAAAGCAAGTTAAAAAACCTGCTTCCAGCTCAGAGTTCCAAGAAAAACAGTTATTACACTGCATTCTGGGAAGTTGAGCTGGGACACACAAACATGGCCACAAATGCCTCACTCTTCATTCCTTAGCCATTATCAATCATGGCTTCCTTTAAGCTTATGCATGCTGTATTACACAGCTTTAATGCAAAGCCAAGGTTGGAATAAACACAGGCTGAGTATCCAATCCATGTACAGCTGTTTCAAGCTTACTGGCTATCATCAGCATGGAGCGGGATCTCAGCCTGTGTTGTGGAAATTATGAGTAGGTAGTTCACCACAACAATCAATTATAATATGGTGGGCAAAAGAGTGATAGAAGCCTCCACCGTACAGTAGTACAGTAAATAAAAAGTACATCTGTGTTCACATTTGAATGTCTAAAGCAAGTTAAAAAACCTGCTTCCAGCTCAGAGTTCCGAGAAAAAACTTTATTACACTGCATTCTGGGAGCTAAGCTGGGACGTGCAAATGTACCCACAAATATATATATATATACACACACTAGGAACTTGACCGTCAAAAATTACGGGATTAAATTGTAAGGCTGGCAACGCTGTTTGCCACACAATGTGAGGCTTTTGCTTCTCTGAGCACCTTCGGCACACATCGCGAGGCCTCTCTCCCATGTACTTAAACTTTCCTGCTTTGCACTAATCCCCTTTTTGGCGCTCATCGCGATCCCCACGCTGGCTGCTTTTGGTGCTTATCGCGGGGTTCACAATGAGCACCTTTGGCGCTCATTGCAAGCCTCTCCAGCTTGGGGTGCTCATCGTGTGCCCCGGGATAAGCACCTTCGGCTCTCATCTCGTGGCTCACGATGAGCGCCTTTGGCGCTCATTGTGAGTCTTTCCTCCCACCTACTGTACGGGCGCTCATTGCAGGTTTTGTTTTTTTGCCTGGGAATGCCATCTGTCTCTTTCCAGCATGTCCCCCTGTCCCTTCCCTGTGTGTTTGTCCTCTGTGCGTCTGCTGAATGTTTGCGTATTACTAGCTGAATGCCGTTTTTGTTTTGTTTTTATTTTCAAAGTCCCACGTGCCTGGCGTTGTTGGTGTCTTACTGTCTTTGCTGTTGTGTATTTTCTAAGTCCCCCATCCTTTTCCCGTGTCACTTTCCCTCCTCCCCTGTGTCTTTCTCCCCTTCTCCCTCCCCTGTTTCTATTTCCCTCCTCCCTCCACTGTGTCTCTTCCGCAATGCGCACGCATTACTCGCATTGCACATGCAACATTTACATAATGTGTAACCTCCCACTGCCAATGCGCATGTGCGGCGGGAGCGTTACACACTATAAAAACTATAATATGATAGATATTTATATACTATGAACTTGCCCGTCCGGGATTAAAATTGTAAGGCTGGCAAAGCTGTCTGCCACACAATGTGAGGCTTTTGCTCCTGTTAGCATCTTCAAGCTCATCGTGAGACCCGCGCTGAGCGCCTTCAGCGCACATTGCGAGCCTCTGCCCCGTGTACTTAAACTTTCCCGCTTTGCACTGATCTCCTTTGGTGAGCGCCTTCAGCGCTTATAGCAGGGCTTGCAATGAGTGCCTTTTGCCGTTTTGTGTATTTTCTAAGTCCCCCCGTTCCCTCCCCGTGTCTCTTCCTCCCTCCCTCTCCCTCCCTTGTCTCTTCACGTCCATCTCCCCCTCTCCCTGTGCATGTGCAAGAGGCACATTGCTCATGAGATTGTAACCTCCCGCCGCCAATGCATGGCGAGAGCGTTACACACTATCACAACTTTTATATTTGATGTATAATTAACATGTTGGAGTTAGCAGTGAAATTTTAGAAGCATTGGCTCTTGGGATTTCTCGAGCAGTGCTGTAGGATTACAATGAGTCTTTAACTTTTTACCTTATCTTTTATAGTATTCATCTGTTGAGAAAACCAAGCCTTGGAAAGAGTTTTGTTTTTGGACTGGCTAAAACATTGCAAAACGGTTAGCACTCAGTTACTTGTTTGGAGTAGTCAGTGACTAATATGGAGTCATCTTGCAGGATCATTTGTATGTTACCTCTCTAGTTTCTGGAATTTGCAAAGATCTGGGGGAAAGGTTGCCATCGGGAAATAAGATGGCGAATAGTTAAGAAACTTTAGTCAGAATATAGTAAGATTTTTGAAAGCTGTATTTAATTAAACCCACACTAGGACCATGCTCTGTTATTATTCATTTTTCCAGGAATCCTATTTTACATGTTTCATACATATGTAATAATTTCAGTCTTTTAACACTTATTTTACTACAAATTTCTAGAATTTAATTTATTTAATTAGACTTTTAGATGTAATTAATATTTTTAATAATTAGTACCTAGTGGCATATGACAATTTTTTTTTTTTACAGAAGTATTTGTGGGGTATCTTTTTTTTTTGGTAAACTTTTTAATGGAGGAAGTAAATTCAAACATCTGGAAGTACAATGATCTAATCAGAGATGGTATTTAAAAAGTAGAAATACCCTAAGGCTATATATACTGTAAGCCCACACCAATGCAGTGGTTCTATCTCCAGGAATTTTTCTTTTGCAAACACATGATTTGTATAACACTGAATACAACACATACTTCTCTCGTTGTTGCTAGTTTAAGTGGCATATTTGATGAAAAAAAAAAAAGTGTAAAACATTGTTTAAACTTCCTATAAGCTAACTGGAAAAGCTTCTGTATGTACGAGTACAGCTGTCTGTAGATCTCATTGGCAGACAACTATAACCCAAGAACAATTATACATTTAAATCTGTTTATATTTCTCCTGGACCTTCCAGGTGCAACAAAGACAGAAGATGTTTTCTGTGGTACATTAATTTTCAGTTTTTATACCAGTGTTAATATATGGAGCGTCTTTAATTTAATATTCTGCTCAGAACATTGTTTGTTTGTGTGATGCTTCTGTTGCTTGGATCCTCCTTGGAGTCCCGCATATATTCATCTCAGCATGATCCCTTGACCTATAGCACCCAATAGTACGTGGTCTGTCAATCAAGTTTTCATTTTGTGTTGTATAGTTCTTCATTATATAAATATTTTGATTTAATGAAGTGTTCATTTTTTTAATCTGTTTAGGGGGGGTGTTTTTAAAAACATTTTTTATGACATTACTTTTGTAATAGAAATATACCTGACATCAAATAAACTGATATTTTCCGGTATGAGAGTTTAAAAATGCAGTGAGCTGTTTACTATTTAAAATATTTATTTCCATGAGAATCTAAAAATGTCTGCAGATATTGTAGGCAAGATCTTATGGTTTGCGTTCCTGCCATTGTATGCTGTAACGTTTTGTGTTTTAGTCATGTCACTTTACACATACTTCTCTCCGATGTGATGAGAGACATTTAGATAAATCAAAATACCTACTTTTGGCTGCTGAAATAAAATCACTGACTTCCTGTGATTGATGTTCACGCTTTTAATAATCTATTGTAGATTTCCTGATGTATCCATTTCGATTATGGTCGAATCTTTTTCATGCTAACTTTTTAATGAAATTCTGACATCAGGTGCAAGTCTGTCAAGCAGATAAATGAAAAAATACAGTCTTGGAGATTGACAGGAAGCCGTTGACTGAAATTGAGAATTTTTGTAGTTACTGATAATATTTTTAATGTATGCTAGAAATGTGTATTAAGAAATCACTCTATTTATGAAGTGATTTAGTTTTCAAAAGTATAAATAATATTTCTGTCATTTTTCTGAGTTTTTTTATTTTATATATTTTTTCCAGAAAACTGCCCGGATCAAAATTATTTTCTTAGCAACTGGAATCCTGGCCATGACAAATCTAACAAAGTACTTATTAAGAATGGAGACGTCTTCCGTTTGCAGTCAGATGCCACTGTGCACTCTATAACTATACAGGATGGAGGTGTGCTTTTTCCCTTTTTGTTTCTTCAATGTGTGACCTACCTTTTCTTTCCTTTCCTTTCCTTTCCTTTCTTTCCTTTTCTCATTCCTATACTAAATTACTGCAAGCAAACCCAGTTAACACTAGTCTTATCTGATTTGTTTTCATTAAGCCATAGAACCTCAAAATCACTACACCAGAAATGAGTTTAAAGTACGTAAATGGTAGTCTGTGATCATTTGTAACATAGAGAGATTTGTGCAGCTGCCATTACTTTCAAAGACAGATAGTACATTTATGTCATTACAAGCCTATTATATGTTAACTTGGTGATTCCTTACTAAAAGATCCTAGTGGTCATTCGCAGAGTATCAAATGTCTGTCATTCAAGGCGGGACCTGTATTTTCAATCAGTCATTCTCTGGTCCTTGTTTGACTACACTGTGTTGTCAATGGCTGTACTTCCTTCCCTTGTCAAATCTAGCGTTCTATTCTAGATTGTAGATGTGTATACTGAAGATTTATAAAGAAGCTCATGGAGCTAAGTTTATTTCTGGTAAATGTTATTCAAGGCTGGTGGAAGCAGACACATTGATTTGGTTACAACCGATTTTTATTCCCCCTTAAAAACACACAATTATTGTTTCCTGAGTACAATAATGTTCCTTTAGTAAAGCCATCTGCGCAGCTATAAGATTGCTACCATTATTATTGCACCAAGTAGAGATTCGGGATCCATTTGTTAACCAAATTCTAATGTATTTGTCCACATTAATGCACTAGAAAAATGTTGGAAAAATGCTTAAGTTGGAAGGTAAAGACCTTCAGATGCTGCATCAGCACTAATAGATCCAACACCTATGTGTTTCTTCTATAACTTTTTATACATGTGTGTTGTTTGTTCCTGCCATCAATTTCTTTATTTATTTTGAGATTATTAATATCAACATATCACTATTCTCCTCCAACAGGTGTTTTAGTATTTGAAGATGATGCTAATGGTTCCAAAAATATTACTTTGAGGACTCGATATATCCTTATAAAGAATGGCGGAGCACTTCATATTGGAGCAGAAAAATGCCATTACAAATCCAAAGCAAATATTATTTTGTATGGTAAATCTGACGAAGGAGACTCCGTGCCAATATTTGGCAAGAAGTTTATAGGTGTGGCAGTTGGTGGCATACTGGAATTACATGGATCTCACAAATTATCTTGGACCTTGTTAAACAAGTCATTGAATGTCTCCAGCCTTATTTCTGGGCCTTACAGTTTTAAGCGTGATTTTTTCAGAGGTTTGAATGTACGAGTTATTGACCAGGACACTGCACAAGTATTAGAAGTTGAAAGGTTTGACACTCATGATTACCGAAATGAAAGCAAGAGGTTCCAGAATTTTCTGAAAGCACTGAAACCTGGTCGGATTGTGGCTATTGCTGTTGGTGATTCAGCTGCTAAAAATCTCTTGGATGAGACGCGACTGACCATTCAAAATCTTCTGGGTAGTAAACTTGTCAAAGGATTGAGCTATAGGTAATATAACGCCTACGTATACACAATGAGAATATTCAGTAGTCAGACTTTTGCTTAGTATGGACTATTTAAAGGTATATCTAAGTTTCCCTGTGTTTACCTTTTCTCTAATATAGTTTAACCCTTTACTAACCTTCAAGCCAGCAGCAGCACAATGAACAGATCCACACAGCAGTGTCTGGCTCCTCCTTGCTTCTTGTGCAGGCGACTACACATCCCATTATGCCTTCCTATACAAATTATGTCTTTAAAGTAAATAGTGTTCCTACAAATGGTAAGCTTTATATACAGGAATCCATTTCCCTTAAGTGTATAACACTTCTAATTCCAATATACCAAAAAATATATAAAATAAGTCAACATGTTTATATACACTATTATTAAATTAACTACAACGATAAATTAAAACCCTTTTGAAGCTATCTTTAAAAATAAGAGTATGAACAGTGTTGGTATGTATAAATTATACTTATATCATTTGGTGTCCGGTATATAGAGACAAAATTCCCCCCAAAATAATATTTATCCATTATTATATCCTCATTGTGGGTAACAAAGTGATATTTGAAAGGTTGTGTTAACTTGTTGATTAACATATCACATTATTTTTCTGAAATACTCTCACCTATACCATGCATATAGGTTTCAAAAGACTGGAAAGTGAGTAGCAAAAATGGAAGGAGTAAGAGACGTTTAATGCTGAATTCAATAACTCTTTTAAAGTGAATTTTATTTATAAATCACCTGTTTATATTTACCTGTACAGTCGAGAATCTAGAAAAACCAGCAGGGAAACAAAATAGAAATAAGACTCCAGATTTGCTTTACCATTCATAAGGATTGGCAGTGAAAATTGGGTATTCTAGATGTGGAAACTATTGAAAAAAAGTATAGTTTATACATACCATCACGGTTCATAATCCTATTTTGAATGAGACCTCCTAAAGGGTTTTTGTACATTTGTTTTTATATGCATTTAATTTTCTTTTAATATGTTGTCGGAGTACATTTATTAAAGTGTATATAAACATTTTGACTCCCTACAAATGGTGCATAAATGTAGCTTTAAGTTTTGCTAAATTAGACAACCATTTTAAGTTGCTTATTCTTGATTTCTTTTTTGTAGGCAGGCTTGGGCTTTTGTTGGTGTGATTGGTGGTGGAAACTCTTCTTATAGTGAATCGGTTCGAGACTATGAAAACCACAGCACAGGAGGTAGTGCAGTTGCTGTGGGAGAATTTTCTACTTTGGATGGACAGAGGTTTTCTGTGAGCGCTTCCAGTCAATGGCATGAAGGTAGGCATTCTGATACAGGTTTGCAAGTTTTCAATTACCTCACTATAAGTGCTCTTCATGGTGTGAAAGAGCACAATATTCTATGTTAAAATTCTCTTTTCCTTTTTTTTTAATTACACCAATAATAGGTAAAAATCTGCAGTCTTACTCTGTTTACAAACGCACTGCTGATTGTTCCATGCCGACACTTCATGTATGTTTTTTTTATTCTGTGAAAAAGGGCAGCTATTTCAAAAAATTCAAAAAGTATTTCAAAATATCTTTAGGAATACTCTACAGTGGTGTGCTCTAAGTTGTACTGAATTAACTGGCCCTTTCAAGCATCATATTACTGCATATACACATTGTTAAGCATGGTCTATGTCTAGGCAGGCAATACCAGTCCGGGAGAACTGCACACAGGAAACCTTGCAGTTCAATGTGATGATCAAAAGTATCATACAGATTTATTTGCCAGATTTTTTTCCCTCTGTTTATACCTATCCCCTTTTTAACACCGCAGATAATAATGCTAAACCTATCGTAACTCACACACAAGTGATAAAGCTGCATTATTGCATTGTTTGTTTTTGAAAAATGTATGCTAAGATTTACTTTAAAACTTATAGATTTTGAAGATTGTTTTCAAATGGTTATGCAGTTCAGTAGTAATGAAGCATGTTCGATTACTCCACTAGAGTCAGCCAAACCAATGCAGTATTTATGTACCTTTTGCTCAGGTGTCCCAGAGTCTGTGTTCCTGGTTGATGAGGTGGGTGGAGCTGTGCTGGATCTCCTGGATGATGTTCGCAGCTGGCAACCTGAAGACAAGATTGTCGTTGCGAGCACTGACTACTCCATGTACCAAGCAGAGGAGTTTACTCTTCTCCCATGCCCAGAATGCAACAAATTTCAGGTCAAGCTGAAAGGTACCTTATGTTGACATTACTTTTAATGAATGCTTTAGATATCAGACTTCTAACCCTAAATGTTTAACTCCTCTATATAAATGGTTGTAAGCTTGCAGCATACAGGAGATTTTTAAGGATGTCTAAGGTTAAAGGTAGCCAGAGCCCAGGTCACAAATATTGCTTATTAGGCTACTAAAATTCTCCAGGTTTCTAGAGTTTAAAGTAGTAAAGGCCAGCATGAACAACTTTTCAATTTTATTGTGATTTAAGGTAAGGTTGGTCTTCTGTGCGAGAACCTGCATTGAAAAGCATACCCTACAGAGAGAAGAAAGCTGGATGGATATCAATGTCTTCAAGACTGTCAAACATTTTATTTAAAGGGATATGCTTAACTCTCTTTAATATTCATACTACACTCCTGCCAAAAAGTATGGAATCAGTAGTACTATTGAATCCATATATTTGCTCAGAAGTGTAATGTATATAACATTGGAGAAACACACGGAATTAGTATCTCACTTCTGGATATAAAAGACTTTATTATTATTATTGTTTATTTGTAACGCGCCAACATATTCTGTAGCGCTATACATAAGTTAAGTTACAGGCTATGATAAGTTCAATATTCACACATTGCAAAGAATGGAGGGCCCTGTCTTTGAGCATGGAATCCGGTGTCCATATCGCTTTCCTTAAAGCACCTTGCAGGATTGAAACTTGCAGACTTACAATCTAAAGGTTGAAGTTTGTATGTGGTACAGTAGGGAGAGAGTAGTGCTGAGCATGTTAGGGTGGAAGGTTATAGTCTTGTTTAAAGAGGTGCGTTTTTATTGAAGTTTTGAAGGAATTAAGGCAGGAGGATAGTCTGGTGAAGCGAGGCAAGGAGTTCCAGAGAATAGGGGCAGCACAAGAAAAGTCCTGGAGGCGGGAGTGAGAGGAGGTGACAAGAGAGGTAGAAAGAAGAAGGTCGTTAGCAGAACGAAGAGGGCGTGTGTAGGAGTATTTGGAGATGACAGCAGAGATGTAAGGGGGTGTGCTGTTGTTGAGGGCTTTATAAGGTAGGGTCAAGATTCTAAATTTTATTCTAGAGGCTAAGGGAAGCCAGTGGAGTGATTGACAGAGAGGTGATGCCGACACTGAACGATGTGTACGGAAGAGGAGTCTGTTGGAGGCATTCATTATGGATTGCAGTGGGGAGAGGCGAGTGGTGGGCAGGCCAATAAGGAGTGAGTTGCAATAGTCGAGACGCGAAATGATGAGAGAGTGTATTAGAATCTTAGTAGTGTCTTGTGTAAGGTAATGGCGTATTTTGGATATGATTTTTAGATGGAGAAGACAGGATTTGGTTAGAGACTGATTGTGAGGGATGAAAGAGAGGGCAGGGTCCAGTAGATCCCCAAGACAACGGGCTTGGGAGGTGGGAGTGATGATGGCATTGTTGACAGAGCGAGAGATGTGAGGAATTGAAGCTGTAGTAGAGGGTGGGAAGATTAAGAGTTCAGTCTTAGACATGTTGAGTTTTTTAGATGGTGAGTGGACATCCAATAGGATATACTAGAGAGGCAGTCGGAGACGTGTGCTAGAAGAGAGGTAGATTTGAGTGTCATCTGCATAGAGATGGTACTGAAACCCAAAATAGTTTATTAGGGTACCGAGTGAGGATGTGTAGATGGAGAAGAGGAGGGGGCCTAGGACTGATCCTTGTGGTACACAAATAGACAGGGGGTGAGGAGAAGAAGAGGTGCCAGAGAAGGAGACTCTAAATGATCGTTCTTGGAGGTATGATGAGAACCATGAGAGAGCAGTGTCTCGAATGCAGAGGGAGGAGGGAATGTGGAGTAAAAGCGGATGGTCAACTATGTCAAATGCGGTAGAGAGATCCAGAAGAAGCAAAATGGAAAAGTGGCCTTTCGACTTGGCGGTCAGCAGGTCATTGGGGACTTTTATGAGAGCGGTCTCAGTGGAGTGTTGGGGCCGAAAGCCGGATTGGAAGGTGTCCAGAAGAGAGTTAAGGGAGATGAAACTGGTAAGGCGGTTATAGACGAGCCGCTACAGCAGTTTGGAAGCCAGGGGAAGTAGAGAGATAGGGCGATAGTTAGATGCAACGTCAGAATCGGATGAGGGTTTCTTGAGAGTGGGTGTAATTATGGCATGTTTTAGAGATGATGGAAATGTGCGAGTGTTTAGGGAAAGGTTGAAGATGTGTGTGAGAGCTGAGATTAGCGTAGTAGAGAGGGGAGGGATGAGCTGAGATGGAATAGGATCCACAGGACAGGTAGTGAGGTGAGAGGATGATATTAGGATGGAGACTTCATCCTATGTTGCAGGGGTAAAGTAGTTTAAACGTATGCAAGTAGTACAGACTTATGCATGATTTAAACCTCCACTTTTTGGTTGTCACACTGCCTATAATTCACAGTTCCAGTGCAACTGAATATAGAAATTGCATAATGCTACTTAACAGGGTTACTAACACCTGATGCATCAACAGATTGGCTCACACTGTAATTATTTATTGTGACTGGGATGGGCTGTGAGGAACAGTTTGCTTTCTGGCAACTACGATGTGAGATTAAACACAGCAATATAATACAAATGTAATTCAGCTAGTACCAGAAATGTTAGAAATGCCACACAGTAATGCAGTAATAATCTAATGTCTAGCTCACAGTTTTTTTTGAGTCTACCAAGTGGCACTGTTTTGGAATCCCTCGTTAAATCCAAGCTTATATTGGCTCTATAGAAGAAGCTGCACTTTCCACCTGTCTGTTCACTTGCACAATACCTCTAATGTGTTAGTACTTGTTCTGCAACTGCTCAATTACATAGTTCCTGAAAAAAGATTAAGTTTAGCTATTTCAAGGCGATTTTATATGCCTAAGTTTGGAGGCAAAGGAAAGAATTTGGGTTTGTGAATTTACAGTTAAGAGAAGTCATGCTTTAGTTACTGAACCTAACTGTAGCCTTTATTTTACCAAGTAATTTTGTGATTCTAAACTAGTGTGTCACAGGAAGTTAGGTTAAGAGGAGTAGAAGTACCAGCTGAAAGGAGTGAGATTATGTGGACTATATTTGCTAAAGTGGATACTTCCTCTCAAGTGATGAGAAATCTGTTGGTGTTATTTTTTTCAAGTTTGAGAGATCTCTTCAGCTTTAGTGAAAATTAAGTACTGCTTTTCAGAGCCCTCAATTATATATATTAGGGGAGCTCAGTATTAATGTTGTTTGGAGATGTGCAAATAGCCAATAAAAAGGAATCTTTGAATACATTTTGAAAAGTGTGTGTGTTTTTTTTTTTTTAAGATTAACTTTACATGTCTAAAAAGATATTTACACTTTTTAATGGAGATCTTAAATCCATAAGAAAAGCAACCATTTGCAAATCACTTTCATTTCAACTCTCAGTATTTTATAAACTTGTATAATTCTTCTGTCATTAGAAAAACCTCAGTTTTACCACGTGGGAGAAATTATAGATGGTTTGGACATGCGAGCTGAGGTTGGAGTCCTTTCAAGAAACATATTAATCCAAGGGGAAATGGAGCCATCATGCTATGGAGATAATCAGTGTCAATTTTTTAACTATGACACATTTGGAGGCCATATCAAGGTTTGGCAAATATTCCATTTTGATTAAGTAACAAGCCACATTAGTTATGCATTTGAAATATTTGAGATTTTTAGTTCTCCCTTTTAAGTTTTCTTCAGTATTCCCTTTCTTCTCTGTCCTACCAACTTGTCATTTTCTGTCTTGCTTGAGGCCATTTTGAAATTGGTCACAGAGCCTTTCTATGCATGTATGATTATGTTAAAATTATTGCACAGTAGCCATT
Source organism: Discoglossus pictus (assembly GCA_027410445.1). Lineage (NCBI taxonomy): Eukaryota > Metazoa > Chordata > Amphibia > Anura > Alytidae > Discoglossus > Discoglossus pictus. The sequence continues at coordinate 357,800,544 of CM050163.1, read as the reverse complement.
ATGTAGAATTATTTTTTTGGAAATAATGTACTTCTTTGTTTTTAAAACTGAATAATTAGAAATTGTCATGTAAAAAGCTATTTATAACTTCTATTTGAAGAATGGAGGTCAACCTCAGTGGCCGTGTAAACTGTTTTATTTGTGATGCCGCAAAACCGAATCTATATAATATAATTTTGTGTTTTGTAGATCTTAAGGAATTTCACATCTGTACATCTCTCTAACATTGAGCTGAAGCACATGGGTCAGCAGTTAATGGGTAGCTATCCTGTACACTTCCACCTTAGTGGAGATGTTGATGAAGTTGGTGGATACAGCGTTGGCACTTATTTGGAAGGATTGTCCATTCATCATAGTTTCTCCAGATGTGTTACTGTCCATGCAACAAATGGCTTGTTGGTGAGTATGGTGATTGGTTATCATCTAAATTTTGAACCCTATAAATAGAATGAGGGGTTAGGTGGATAATCTGTTTAATTATGTCAAGGATGAGGACTTCAGAATGGTCCTTTTGTTTTGCTGTACCTGCATTGAATACTGCCATTGATAATTGGTTGAGTGGCTAATCCCACAGCTTTCCACAATTATGTTAATTTAAAAAATAGCTTAGTATACAAATTTAAAAATGTAGAAAGAGAACAACTTCCTTGTTAGGCATAGTTCAGAAATTGTGTTTTGAAGCACAACCTAAACATACAATTTATTTATTGGACACAAATCCTACACGTTTCATATTTTTTCTGTCTCATTTGTGCCAAAGGAACATCCAAATTCAGAACTGTCTAATCTGATTAGCTCAATAGATTGTGAGTCAATAAGAATAAAGTTACAATTCTAATTAAAGGGACATGGAAATATTTTTGTTGTTGCATCAGAAAAAGGTATCTGATAATCTGCCACAGTGTGTTTTCTTTTCTCAAATAATGAAACTTATTATCCCTCAGCGACCAATGAGATGTACAGACTAAAGTATGCTCTCTACATGTCCTGTTAGTTTTAATTAATTGTAACCAGATTTACTTATTACATGAGTTTTTTTTTCTTTTTGCATGAAGAAATATTGTTTACATTTTTTTTCTTTTAAATGCATTAAAAAAATAGTTGTTTAATGTCCATTTAATTTCCCTTGTGCTATTCTACCACTCCCATCCAATGCCATCTCTAAATTTTTTGCAGCAATAAAATGCAGCTCCATTTACATACACTCAATTTTTAAACATCTCTAAGTGTACACTCTCACGGCAACTTAAATGAGTTTAATAAGTCTTTTTTTATCTTTGGAACTTGGAGGTAAAATTTGTTGAATCTATATACAGTATGTACCTAGAAATATAAAACTATACTATAATAGCGACTAACTTGCATTCATAAAAATGTCAGCTGAGGTATTCGAGTGTAAAATATAATATGTAAAATATATTTAGTATACACCACCTTTTTCATACATTACTTTTTTCCCTTTTTTAAGCTTTTTTTGAAACTACATATTTTATGAGAAATGCATAAAGCTGATATGTAGCATGCATTTTTTTAATAGTTGATTGCATGTATACAGGACTTTAAAGTGTATTTTTATTATACTGTTGAGGTCTGATGTGCATTTTTGTTATGAAACTGGACTTGGTTTAAGTATAGATTTCTGATTAATGGGAGTAGTACAATTAAGAGTAGATTAGGCAATAGCTCATAACTAGTTTTATAATATTGTGTTTCTGCAGATTAAAGATACAATTGGCTATGACACACTGGGGCATTGTTTTTTCTTGGAAGATGGCATTGAACAAAGGAACACATTATTTCACAACCTTGGACTCGTTACCAAACCAGGCACTTTATTACCCACAGACCGTAACAACACCATGTGCATGAGCATAAGGAATAAAGTATTTGGGAACTACGTCCCCAACCCATCTACTGATTGCATGTGAGTATCTGGCAAGCAAACAAAAACATGTCTGTATCTTGTGTACTTGCCCAGATGTCCGTCCAGCCCCACTTGTGCCACCATCGTCATTTTCTGGATTCTCTAACTGGAAATTAAACCAACAAAACTGGGGTGGGAATACAAAAATGGTAAAAGATGCTTTCTTTGTTCATATAAATCACATCACAAACTTAAAGTATAACTGATTTCAAGATGCATTGAAATAAATATGTGACCTGTTGTCATCATGTTAAAAATAAATAAAAACAATCTGCTTTCTTTTGAAGAGAGATTCATTTTCTGTCCCATTTTCAATATAATAGATTTGTAACATCATGTACTTTATCTGTAATTTCCGTTGTTTTTATCATTTTCTCCTGTGAATGTCTTGTCTCTTAAAAATCAATATTTCTGTCAATTTGTTGGGCAAAATGATATTAGAAAAATGTTAAACAAAGAAATACAGCCTTTAATTTCTAACTATTTTATTTAATGTGTTTTAATGGCAGCAGACATTTGCTTATGTTCCTAACAGAATGTGGGAGTAACCTTGGTTTAAGTTTTTATTCAGTTCTGTTGAACGCTATATCTATTCATATACTTGACAATAAAAGGGAATAGAGAGCAAGTTCCTTTTTATTGTACCCCACAGGCCCCAAGCAAGTTAGCTGTCCAGGATGGTTTCCCCTATGACACAAGCAGATTCTGTTTTCATTTATTTTTTTGTGAAAATAATTACCGGTATGTAATGCCTATGATGGATATACCTGCTAATGTTGTTTGTTACATACTATGTAAACGTGAAGTTTTCTCAAATTACAGTGATTTTTTTGTGAATCTAGCAGATTGTCACTTATAACTGTGAAGTTCTCTTTGATAATGTCCATTAACCCTTCCAGTACTAGGGCTTTTGGACATTTTCCTGATTCACACAATTTGCAACAGTTTGCCATGCATCTATTTAGACAAGGTGCCTGACAGTTTATTTGTATTTTAGATATTGAAATTCTATATTTTTTTCAGTAGAAGCTTAGCTTTCTTTATTGATAGATTTGTTATTAAATTTGTATGAAAAATGTGAAAGGAAAAAAATAACAAAAATAATCCCTTTTCTCCCCTTGAATCCTCCTATCACCCACCTCCATTCTCTTTGATTCCCTCTCTTTCCCCTATCTCCCCTCATCCCAATCTCACATTTATCACTCAATTGTACCACACACACTGGGGCATTTGGGGGGGGGGGGGGGGTCAAGGGTCTTCATTGGTAGCCAGAATTATCTCTTCTTTCGCTACCCAGATTGTACCTCTGGGCCAGGTAGGGAGTCCCATGTTGCATACATGTGACATCACCAGAGATTCCCTGCCTGGTCTGGAGGTACAAGCTGGGCAAACAGTGAAGGAGAGATGATTGCGCCCTTATCTGGCTACCACTGAAGCCCCCTGACTTCCCAAGCCCCCTGACATCCCAAGATCCCCTTAACAAAATGCAGGGATCTTTAAAAGGGCAGAAGGGAACAAGGAGGATCATAAGGTAAAGCAGATGGAGGATCAAAAGGGGATGGGGTGAGGGGGAATTTACCACTCCTATTGCTGATGCACATAAGTGTAATAAAGTAGCTAGATCTGTAATTTGCAATGTAGCATGAACAGACTATTTGGGATTTAGAGATGTATACACACATTTTCCTTAAAATTGTGTTTTTCCTTCAAAAGGCATTTCTTTGTAATAATCTACAGTAATCAAGGGCATTATTGTTTTGTTTGGGACTATTTTGTTTGTTCCATTTGCTGTTGGCCTTAGGTTAACAAGTTAGAATCTTCTAGGTTATTACACCAAAATGTATTTTCCTCCTTGTTTATCATTTTTTCTCCTACTTTTTTAGGGCGGTGTCAACTTTTTGGATTGCAAATCCCAACAATAACCTGATCAATAATGCAGCAGCTGGATCTCAGGTAAGTTATACCATTATACATTCAGATATGTGTTGCCTTCTTTTCATTTATATTTTAGTCTTTGGATATATTTTTAACAAAGTATTCCTATTTTACGCTTTGAATTCCAAGCTAATACATTTCATGAATGAGGCCTTTTTTTTTTTTTCTTTTTTTTTATGAGACCCAAGGCTGTATTTTTTTTTTCAATAGTTCACATAGTCACTAGCAAATACAATGTGGTTACTTTGTAGCATTTCCAGTACTGTGTCCCATCTTTACTCGTGAGTACACTTATCTTCTTCAACCATATAGATGGTATTTTATCACATGCATAAAGATACTGTTGTGTAATCCTGGTTTCAGGGTTATTTTTGTCTAGGAGAAGAACCATGAAATAGCTTTAATTACAATGCTTTGCTTGATTGATATTTGTAGAATGTGTAGTAACGTGCAGGCACGCCATGAACATGTATATTCTTTATATTTTGTGTCTTGAGGAATTGTCCAACAATTATAGGCAAGTTATAGATTAAACCTTATTTAAAAAGTGGCTACACAAGGCTTTTTTTTAAATTGTGAGGTAGGGTATATTATCTAGATTACTTGGTATTTATAGTGTATATATAAATTAAACATAACTGCAGTTTTAGACTTTTTAGCCTTTCCAGCAACTTGAACATATTTTAATAATTATTCATGCATCAGTACAAATATTTTGTGTAATATTGTAGATAAGTTAACAGACCAAAAGAATCAACTAATGATGTATGTAATACTAATTTAAGATCCTTCAAAGAATATTGTCTTTACTTAAAGGATGCCGGTATATGGTATGTGTTCCACAAGATGTCGACAGGAGACTCCCATGGGCTGTATCCAGAAACAAAATCTGAACTGACTCCGCTTGGATTATTTTATAATAACAGAGTTCATTCTAATTTTAAGGTAACTATTTAGCAGAAATGTTGTAGTCGGAAGCATCTGAAAAGCTTATGGCCTTAAAATAATGTTTTCCAAGCTAATTTGGCCACAGCACCCTAAGGTGCCAGTGGTCCATTTAATCTCAAAATGACATCAGTAAGTGTATAAATTCACTCAATGACCCTGTTAATGACACCAGAAATCTTTACACAGTGAGACATCTTGTAGGATAATTTGATTGTGGGAACACAACACTGCTTAAAGAGTACTTCTAAAGTAATTCAATTACGTAACAAATGATCTGTTTGCACCCAAATTAGTGTATCCTTTAAATTATACTATACTTTAAAATGACTGTGATACCTTCATGTTCTTGGCAAACTACATAGAATTTTGAAATTTAAAAGAAATATGAAAAAGTAGGCAATAATCAACATCATTTTGATATTAGGAGAAATTGAACATTCATCCATATGACTAATACATTAGACCTGAAAAAACATTAAAGTGTTAAATCTTCTTTTTTTTTCTTGTAGGCTGGATTATTCATAGATAAGGGTGTGAAAGTTACAAATGCAAATAAGGAGGATCCGAGAGAGTATCTTTGTTTAGACAACAATGCCAGGTGACGTGTAATTAAATATTGCTAAAATTCTAATGTTAATAAAAGTTCTACATACATGTATTAGAGATAAATCAAACATACCAATAACACACTACTGACATATTGTCATACAGTATGAGTACTGTCCCACAGTACGTTTTTCACAATTGTTTGCTTTTTTCAAGGTGGATGTGAAAAATATAATTGTAGATTTTTTTTATTTGTTTTTTTTGGAATGAGAAATTGGTAATTCAGTGGAACCTCTATATACACCCCTCTATTCATCATATCCGCTATTAGGAGATTTTTTTGCCTAAAAATGTGACTGTTCATTCAAAAATACAATATTTGTCACAAAATTTTAAAAAACAGACAACGTTCTTTACTAAATCAAGTGTTAGCGAGTTGTCCGGAAAGAACAAAAAAAGACATTGATCACCAGCAATGGAGTTACTTGATGTTTAATGGAAGGAGACTCCTCTCTAAACAGTAATTTCTATGCTCCTCATCAGCTTCTGCCATCATTACTCCGCAATAAAGTTAAAGTCCTGGTTAAATTTTATTTATTTATTTATGTATCGGATTCAGGGCTGGGAATGGATTATTGCAATTTTGGTTATTTCCTATGAAATATATTCATCTCTCAGGAACAGATTATAGATGAATATAGAGGTTTCACTGCATTTGCATGTATATGGAAAGACATTTCAGAAACTGAGCTACAAATATTGTTGGTGTGAGTGGTTACTGGTTAGGTAATCCTTGGAGAGGTAAGTCACGTGTTAGGAGGAAGGGACTAAAGAGTATTTAGTGACGGGAGCAAATATTTTAAGGTCGGATTTTGAACATTACACAGTTTGGGACTGAGCTCTGCAACATTTTATTTAACCGTACATAATTTTTAAACTCAGCAGCTAAGTGTGTGCTGACACTTGTTTTGGGGTACTTCCTTTTAGATTGTGGAACTCCGGTTAATATGTGGTAGGAAATATAAACCATTCTGTGCAGTTTCTTCATGCTGTCCCGCTATTTTGACCATACTCATTTGTTTCCAAAATCTCAGATTCTGCATTCATGCAATGTAACATCCAATAATAGTAACACATTGAGGGGGAAGGTTGTTAGAGATGTTACATATTTGTAAGCTTTTTAAAATATGACATATCTGGCAACTTTGATTAATCTTTACAGAGCCTGTAAAGTTGTTCCTTGGATATTATATATATACTTAATTAAAAGGTAAAAAAAAAAATATACATTGCAGAACGCACCATTTCATGCAGATATTTGTGTATACATATATTTATACATACCTAATTCACTATTGGATCCTTCATATCATTGAAGGGTTGTATATCCACCCTCGGGCACTTCCTATGTTACCCTCAGCCTGATTTCTGGTATGGGAGAGCATGCCCCTCTTACACACTCCATTATATCTCTCTAAAACTAGCAAATAATACCCAGTTGTCCTACTAAATACTTCTCCTCACTATCTATAACACTGTTGCCAATTAATTCCTTGCCTGCAGCAATTGTTACTATTTTGGGTAAAATAAAAATGTTTAAAGCACACATAAGAGGGTCTTTAAGGGAAATAGGTTGTCTGTCACTGGATTATAGAATCTGTATATATTAGCATTTCTACCTGGCTCTTTTTTTTTTTCTCCTTTTATTTATCTTTTCTGTGTATTATGATATGATATGACAAGTCTTCCATTATTAGAGAAATGAATACAATAATATAGTATGTGTTATCATTTCATTAAAACTTGTATTAATAGTGCAATTTTTGTTTTTATTTCCCAATGCCACCGATTGTGTTGGTTATCACATTACATGTATGTTTAAATTTTTCTCAGATTTGACATCTGCTCCCATTTCCATGCAATAGCAAAGCTTTATGCTGTGTGAGAGGGGGGATTACTATTCATGTTTTCGCATGAAGAGTGGCTGCAGCTTTCCATGTTAGTGCTAATTCCAGTCCCTGGGTGGGAATCGCATCATATAATGCATTTACTCTAGATTTGTGGGGCTTCGTATGCCACTGTTTGGATGGTGCTTCCACTCCATAGTCTTGGTTAGCGTGCATGCAGAATTGTGATTGCAGGCTTTCCTGGAGTATTTATAATTCATCTTCATTTAATGGGACCATAACTTGAAAATAAGATGGTAATGCTGGTATCTTAATGTAAAAGGAGCTTACTCTGTCACCCAAGCAACAAGGTTGTTTGTTTTTTAAAGACCAAGATTAAAAATGAGCTGTATAGCTATCTCTCTCTACACAAAATGTATTCCTGATATATTCAGCAGTGTGTGTGTGGCTCTGTTGACTTAATGTGCAGCTCCATAGGCTTACTTGTGGCTCCGTGCACTTGATAATTGTGGGAGAGGTGATTGGACTCCATGATAAAACTGGTATAGACTGCTTTTTTGCAGCAAAGACAGAGGCACATGGTGTCCCAAATTAGAGTGGCACATTTGTGGACAGAGCCATAACTCTCTCTGTTTTCTACAGTTCGGACACTTTACAGTGAAATACCCCAAACATAACTGCAAGTTGTGAATGCTACTCCTCCCACTCTAGCCAGTTAAATTATTCATACTGATTTCCATTATCAACATCTTTTTAAAAGCACTCCTGGGAAGGCAAACACCATTAGAAATAATAGTGAAAGCGGATTCAAAAAGAATCTAGCCCTAAACCTTATGAACCGCTAGAACATATTAGTATTACAAATTATGAAAGTTACATTTTTAATTGGTATACCAGTAAATAAGACATGGAAATCCACCTTGTTTCCAGTTTGGACGTGCTCTGTCTGTACCACTGACCACCTATAGTTGTGGACCAAGAACGTTGGTCACGTTTGCGGCTTTGTCACGCTTTGCTAGTAGGGCCGCAACTGCCGGCCTTGTGAAGCGAGCCGTCGACCCCGAACCGAGCCGTGACTTGGCCCAAAAAAAAAATATGCCTCAAATACACTTACACACAGCACAGTGGGAGAGCCAGGGTCCCTGTGAATGAAGTTGCAAGTTACTTTGAGGCATATTTGACGTTTTTTCACGAACGAAAATCATCTAAGCGAGAAAAAAATGGCTGCCGAAAACGAGGCAGAAGGATGTAAAACAAGCCCCAAGAACGTAAAAAGTATGATGTGCTGTTCCTGATACTGCATCAGGCCCCTGCAAAATATACATTTTATATTGTCTAGTTAATCAGTTCTCAAACCTCTCCTGAAGGCCCATTCGACAGATCTGGTGGGTCTTGAGGAGAGGTTTGGGAACCGCTGGTCTAGTGCATAACAAACGGTATCGCTTTAATTTTTGTGGCGACTTGTTCATTAGATCCTAGCACTGCATAGTAGTCTGGCTTTTTCATTCACTGTCATTTCATTAAAGTTTATTTCTTAATTTTGAATTTAACCATTTGTGCTTTGTATAAAGCTAGTTACATTACTTTTTTCTTTTGTTCATGAAGATTTCGCCCCCATGAGAATGCTGATCCAGACAAGCCTCGGGTTGCTGCACTAATTGACAGTCTCATTACCTTTAAAAACAATGACCATGGGGCCTGGGTGCGAGGAGGGGACATCATTATCCAGAACTCTGGGTAGGTATTTATATATCAATCAATGGATGAAGTATAACGTTCTTTCCCATTAATTTTCTGATTGGGAGGAATTGTGCTTCAAAAATCTACATTTTCCACATCCACACTTTTTATTTGTTGTTCTGGATGGTAGAATGTGCTTACATTATGATCAATATTATCTTATAACTATCCTTTTTTTTCACAGGTTTTCCGACAATGGGATTGGGCTGACGTTTGCCAGGTTAGTAACATTTTATGTTCCTTTGTCTACCTTGTTAAATGTGAACAGATATTTTGGTATCCCAAACACTGTGTAGTTAAAATACATAGGCCCTCATTCAATTGCAATTTGGCCAATTCAATAGTGCTCTAAATAAGCACATAACATATATTTTTTAAATAAGTTTTTAGTTTAACTAAAAACTTTAAAAAAATATATATGTTATGTGCTTATTTAGACCCCTATTCAATTGGCCAAAATGCAATTGAATGAGGGCCATAGTGTATAATACTTTTAATCAATCAATCAGGTTTAAGACTGTAATGTTTTTTATTTATTTTGTGCATGAAAAAACACATTAGAAATTCATTTTGAAACTTGTGTGCCAATATTACCACTTTATGCCACTGCTCATGATTTGTACAGTTCTCTTACTGCCCTTGGATGACATGGAAATACAATTATGTATTCAAAGCAATTTAGTCAGCAATAAGACCATACTATCTTTCAAATGCAACAAATAAAATATAGGTTAAGTTCCTTTTTAAAAGATTAACTGATGATTTATGCATGGACATTAAAATTATTTTTGCAGAAAAATATGCCAGTATGATTACTGCATTCTTCATAATTGCTGAATATTAAATTATTTTTGTATATAATGTTCTATCCCAAGTAGAGAGAATCCATTCTTAATTTAATTTACTTTTTTCCCTGACTGTGGGGTCATATGAGAGCACCGTTGTACTCATTTTTTCTTATTGCAAGCTGTTTTACATTAGTCAAAATATTCAAGACTTTTAAGAAAAAATATGTGTGGTAATCGCCAACTGTTTATGTTCTGTTGGAAGATTGAAATCCTAAGTAGGCACTGCAGCTCTAGCAGATACTATGTTTCTAAACTGCAATCTAGATATTTGTGTAGACTTGACATAATTATATGTTAGATTTTTGGGAATATCTGATATCAAACTGAGGAAGGGGTGATACAATTCTTAAGTTGTTAACTGACCACCGCTAAATTGTAATATTTACAGGATGCTCTTTTGAAGAGCTTTGCTTTGCTGCAGGCAAACATTTTTTTTCCTAACCTGATTAGTCACCTTGGAGGAACTTTTGATAATGAGATCTCCTTTCAGTTCAACTGAAATGCTGCCAAAATTTTATGAAACTTAAGATAGATTTGAAGCTAAATGCAACGTACAATAATATCACCCTCTATGTTATCACATATAATAGTTGTCAAACTACAAATCGTCGTCACGCTTTGCGAGCTCGCGAAATGAGCTCGCAAGAATTGCGTCCCTCACAAAGCGAGGGGCGCAGTTCGGTCCTCAAATGCGGACCCTCGCAAAGCAAGGGGCCGCATTTGCGGAAGGTGGAGGCTCCCACGTCGGCTGCAATTAGCCAAAGTATCACAGAGGGGCCGCATTTGCGGAGGTGGAGGCTCCCACGTCGGCTGCAATGAGCCAAAGGCTCATTGCAAGCCTCAAATGCGGACCTTCGCGAAGTGAGGGGCTGCATTTGTGGAGGCTCTACGGCGCCTAACAAGCGGTTACAAACACCCACAGAAGCAGGACTTGGGGAAAAAAAACACACAATGAGTAAATACGGACTTGCACAAAAAAAATACGAGCAGCGGGACGCCGCAGGACTTAAAAATAAAAATAAAAAAACATTACAAACTCACAAAAATATGACCTTAATGGCCGAACCGCGCGCAGCTGAAACCATTAAAAAAACAAAAAATACACAGAAAAATGACATAAAAAGCTTACCCACAGCAAGGGGAGCACCCAGGACCTCTGCAAGTGAACTTACACCTCAATTTAAGTCCAAGTTTACTAAGTTTAGACACACGAAAATCCCCTAAGCGAGAGAAAAAATGGCCGGCAAAGAAAACGAGGCTATACAACCCTAAAGCCGCAAAACACCACCAAGCACCTACAGCTTTTCCAAAAAGCTGTACGAGGTACAAGATACACTTTTAGCAAGGACGCTAAATCATCCACAGCCACGTATCACATACACATTCGCATCCATTTTACAACACTAACTTACACAATGCAGAAGTACACCGCTACCCCAACGGCTTTCCCTCGCGCACGCAGCCTATTTACACTACACACTGCACACATTGTTGACACTTGCACCTCAGCTCCACAACACTGCAAACCTACATTGTATGCTGCAGGAACATCAACACAGATTGTCAGCTCTTCAGCCCAATGCTTCCTGCATATATTACTTACAAATAGGTAAACTACCGTATATACTCGGGTATAAGCCGACCCGAGTATAAGCCGAGGCACCCATTTTACCACAAATACTGGGTAAAATGAGTGACTCGAGTATAAGCCGAAGGTGGGAAATGTGCTGCCCCGTGTCCCTCTTGTGCCCTCTGTGTCCCCCTCTCTCTCCGTGTCTCTTCTCCCCTCTCCCTTTCCTATGTCTCTTCTCCACTCTCCCTTCCCTGTGTCTCTTCTACCCTCTCCCTTCCCTGTGTCTCTTCCAACCTCTCCCTTCCCTGTGTCTCTTCCTTATCCCCCTCCTCATCCTCCCTCCTCATTCTCAACCTCCCTCCTCAACCCCCCTCCTCATCCTTAACCCCCCTCCTCATCCTCAACCTCCCTCCTCATCCTCAACCCCAACCCCCCTCAACCCCCCTGTGCGCCGCCTCATTAGCATATAGCCTGGTGTAGGAGGGGGGTTGAGGGGGGTTTAGGTTGAGGAGGGGGGGGGGTAGAGAGACACACGGGTGGGGGTAGAGAGACACACGGGGGGTTAGAGAGACAGGGGGGGGGGGGGGGGGGGGGAGAGTGACTCGAGTATAAGCCGAGGGGGCCCTTTTTTTCCTTTAAAAAAAGGGCTGCAAAACTCGGCTTATACTCGAGTATATACGGTATATTAATTTATTAATTATTTCATTAGCATACAAAAATACATATACACAAAAAAGAATAAAAAAATAAGATACAACAAACAAGAGCCTTGAGGCATGCAATGAGCGCCAAAGCCTTGCAATGAGCGCTGAAGGTCCTCAGGGTAAAAACCGTTTCCATTATGTCTCGAACAGCATTCCCTGGCTTACAATTTCATGCCCGACATTTTTTGAAGGGCAATTCGCTAGTAGTTAAATAAAACAAATAGGACATCTCAGTAAAGTAAAATGGCAGTTAATGAAGACTTTTTTCTTTTTTTTTTTTAACATTTTTGCCATTAAGACTAGTTTTCAAAAGAGCATACTACAAATATGGGACTTCAGTAGTCTGCATATTTCATAGAGCTACTTTCATTCATTTAATTTTTTAATCGGTGTTAGATCTTGCAATCTGTAATTCTTTAAGTGTCTTAATGGCAAAATCCTTAGATTGGGATACATTCTAATTACAGAAGCTGCTAAAGCTCTCTATTCTCTAGTTATTGCCTTCATCTGATACCGACAAATCTGGGTTTGTCTGAGAGAAGTCCAGATATTTTTGTAATAACAGTATGCAACTTTTACGCCTTACAGGACTCTGCAGTATTTAGACATTGAAAAGTTAAATGTGATCTATAAATTAAATAATTTTGTGATGTCCATCAAAACACAACAAAGCATTTATTTGATAGAAATCTTTCTGTTGTGTGTCTAACAAATCACTGGCTGTGATTTCCTTGTAGATATGTTACTTCGTAATAAAGGAGAAGTTTTTTATTTTTTTTATTTTGGTAGTTGAGCAGACCATTTATTTGTTTAGAAAGAAAATCGAGAAGACCTTTTGGCAGAGCTGGTAACGTTTCCATTTTCCACAGTGATGGAAGCTTCCCGAATGATGAAGGCTCCAGTCAGGAAGTCTCAGAATCTCTGTTTATTGGTGAAAGCAAAAATTATGGATCTCAAGGCGGCCAAAACAAATATTGGGGAACTGGAGGAGTGGATAATAAAACTCGCACACTGCCTAGAAACAGGTAAATGGCAGAGCTACTCTAGACTTTTATCTATCTTCAAAGGTTAAGCCTTATGCAGATGCAGATCCAAGCTGAAACCAGGGCTCATTGTCTAAAATAGACGCATTTGTCCTAAATGCTGTTCTTCCGTTTCTCGGCTATTACATTGTACTCTTGTTCATTTTCTAATTGCATTTAACTATGCAGAACATATACTTTTTTAAGGAACATGGAACACTAAGATAGAAATCTCAGCAACTGCTGAGAAACGTAACCATCCAAGTGTGTACGTAATGTTGTCTATGTAACTGATTTATAGGGGTCAGTGTACTACCAAGATGGTTAGCCATGAACTTTAGGAAATCTGATGTGTGGTGAAAAAAAGTGACAGTACAAAGACATGATGCTCAAGATTGTTCTGTATCTGGAGCTATCCAGATCTCCTTGCAGGACTTCATCTGCACCTAACTGAAGAAGAAAAAACAATTGGTAAATCACCAGGTTTTTAAAGAAAAGCCCTCATGAATTATATTTACTAATCCATGGTAACTACGGGAAACAAGTATTTTTTTTCTGAAGGTCTTTTACATAAGATGTACAGTGCCTTGCAAATGTAATCACCCCCCTTGGCATTTTTCGTGTTTTCTTGCCTCACAACCTGTAATTAACATGGATTTGTATCATTTAATTTACAGAAAAGTCCCACAACTTTGAAAATGTTTTTTTTTTTTTTTTTTTTTGTGTGTGAACCAAAAAACAAATAGGACAAAATAACTGAAAAAGTCAATGTGCATAACTATTCACCCTCCTAAAGTCAATACTTTGTAGAGTCACCTTTTGCTGCAAATAACCGCTCCAAGTAGTTTTGGGTAACTCTATGAGCTTGCCACATCTTACCACTGGGCTATTTGACCATTGCTCCTTGCAAAACTGCTCCAGCTCCTTCAAGTTGGATGGTTTGCGCTTGTGAACAGCAATCTTAAGAGTCTGACCACAGATTCTCTATTGGATTGAGGTCTGGGCTTTGACTAGGCCATTCCAACACATTTATATGTTTCCCCTTAAACCACTCAAGTGTTGCTTTAGGAGTGTGTTTGGGGTCATTGTCCTGCTGGAAGGTGAACCTCCGTCCTAGTCTCAAATCACGCACAGAGTGGTACAGGTTTTGCTCAAGAATATCCCTGTATTTTGCACCATCCATCTTTCCCTCAACTCTGACCAGTTTCCCAGTTCCGGCTGCTGAAAAACATCCCCACAGCATGGGGATGTGTTTGGTTCGCGCCAGACATAGCGTTTTCTTGGATTGTTCGAAAAGTTCAATTTTAGTCTCATCAGACCAGAGCACCTTCCTCCATACATTTTGGGAGTCTCCCACATGCCTTTTCGCAAACTCAAAACGTGCCATTTAGTTTTTTTGCTGACCGTAATGTCTTTCTTCTGGCCACTCTGCCATAAAGCCCAACTCTATAGAGTGTACTCCAGTTTCTGCTGTGGAACTCTGCAGCTCCTCCAGGGTTACCTTAGGTCTCTGTGCTGCCTCTCTGATTAATGTCCTCCTTGCCTGGTCCGTGAGTTTTGGTGGGCGGCCGTCTCTTGGCAGGTTTGCTGTTGTGCCATGTTCTTTCCATTTGGTTATGATAGATTTGATGGTGCTCCTGGGGATTTGGATATTTTTTTTATAACCTAACCCCGACTTGTACTTCTCAACAACATTGTCCCTTACTTGTTTGGAGAGTTCCTTGGTCTTCATGGCAGTATTTGGTTAGTGGTGCCTCTTGCTTAGGTGTTGCAGTCTCTGGGGGCTTTCAAAAAAGGTGTGTGTATATGTAATGACAGATCATGTGACACTTAGATTGCACACAGGTGGACATCATTTCACTAATTATGTGTCTTCTGAAGGTAATTGGTTGCACCAGAGCTTTTTATGGGCTTCATAACAAAGGGGTGAATACATACGCACATGACAATGTTTTCTATTTCTAAAAAATAGTTTTATGTATATATTTTTCTCATTTCACTTCACCAACTTAGACTATTGTGTTCTGATCCATCACATAAAATTCAGTTTAACAAAACATTGAACTTAAGGCTGTAATGTAACACAATAGTTAAAAAGTCAAGGGGGGTGAATACTTTTGCAAGACACAATATTTTAACTGTGATTATGAGTCCAAAAACGCCACTAAGAGGCTTTATAGAAACTGATATAGCTAAAACTTCCATAAAGCCAGTACAGAAAGGTGGTGGTCCAAAAGAGTGAATCAATTATGTCATTTACCCTCTTTTTGGACTTGTCCATGTAATGGAAGTGTGTTGATGCATCTTTGCTGATATAATCTTGCTCTGCAGACCGGCTATAGTAGTTTAACATTGGGATTGATCAACCCCAACGAGAGAGTGAGCAATTGAAGCTCACATCTCCTACCCTACTGATTTAGGTGTTGACTTGATGGAGTGACTTTTTCCCTAACAAGTTTACTCTTTACATAAGGGGTTCTGATGTTGTATCCAGTTCTTAACTGGTAAAAAGGGGAATTCAGTCTGGTACAATAAAACTTCTGTGTTTTAGCTGCTCTGTTCCTGCAATCCACCAAAATTAAAATGTTTCCAGAAAGCTTTCCTTTCTTTAATGAGCGTATTTTTATTCTTCTCAAACAGGACTTTTCCAATCAGAGGATTTCAGATTTATGATGGACCAATTAGTCTCACAAGGAGTACTTTTATAAATTTTGTCGCAACACCAGATCGTTTTACCAGCGCCATTGGCTTTCTAATGAAAAACCCCTGGCAGCTTACACCAAAAAACAATGTTTCATTCCTTAAATTTGGAGCCAATGTAAGTAATGATATTTATGAATATAAACCTGATTTTCACTGGCACTCAACAGCTAATACACAATAAATAGGAGATTTATTTTATTCCCAAACCGTAAATGGTCTAGATAAAAATGAGCCTCCTCTTGCCTCCTTGACACAACTGACATTTGACGAAAGTGTTAATTTTCTTACGTTATAAGTTATCTGTAGCTTTGTACAATTTAGTACAGTGGATATATAGTTTGCACACCATATTTAAAGGGAGACTGTAATTGTATCTATCTAAAAACCTCCTACATTGTACTAATTGCATGAATTAAATTGATTATTGAGATATTCATGTGTGGATTTCAATACTAATGAGTTATCTTTATCCTGCAGTTAGGTCCTTTCCTCCAATAATCAACCAGAGTTACATAGAGAAAAGTCACGTGTATCTCAAGAATTATTTAATTTAAAAACTGGTACAACTTATCCTGAATTGTAATTCTTTAAAAAAAGCACAACTTGATTTTTGGGTGGATGTGTCACTTTGCAAAATGACTATTCCACATTAAGAGAGTATGATATACTGACCTTGGTAGATTGTATGGGTAATCAATCAATGTTTTATGACAGCCAAACATTTTCAATAATACTATCACATTATATATGGTACTATTTCAGAGGTAGGGGCTAGTGATGTGAAAACAAGTCTAAAACTTGCACTTTAATGAATAGACCCTAAATACCTCTACCTGAAAAATAGCTCTATAAGTCATTAAGGAAATTTAAATGAACTCTTTAGGCCTTGTTGTTTGTATACATGTTGTAACTAATTATTTTTTATCTTTCACTGTGTAATTGTAATAGAAGTAAGTAGAGTATACATTCTATAAGAATCTCTGTCATAGAATCCTCTGACTTTTTTCCTATTCTCTCTCATGGAAGGTACCTAACAGACACCTACAGGGGAGGTGATTCATACTACAGTGTCTCATGCTGATAACAAGTGACATGCTCGGTGTCTTGAGAAGCATGAAGCACTGATCGTGTGAAGCCCCTCCCCTATGGGTGTGGTTTTAGGTCACAGTTGTGCAAGACGTCCACTCTCATGAGAGAGGACAGGAAGACAAGTTAGGTCCAGGAAAGGAGTAATGTATTATTGGGGAGGGAAGGCTTCTAAGAAGGAACTGAAGTGTAAGTAATCTACGGTCGTTAAACCATTCATATAACACATAACCTGCCTAAAGAGTCTCTGTAATATAAAGAAAAGTATTGGATCATATTTTCTCTTATTAAAACATTAAAATGGTGCTCCCTTGTAGAGTTGATTTTTCATTCATATGATAAAAAAAACCTAATAAAATGTATGTCATATAGTTGAAGCAAGCAGAAAGTTAAAATGCATAACTGTGTGTCCTCTAACTGTTTTAGTAAAAATTAATGAATACACCATTGTTTCTTCAAAAAATGTTTTCTAACTGCAGTGTAATACATGTCCTAGACAAAAAGTGACAGAACAAGATGTTTTTTTGGCACCTAATCCATATATAAATTAGAATCTCAATTTGTTTATATGACAAATTTTAATGTTCACATGCAATAAATCCACTTTATCTTATTTGCTATATACTATAACTATTATATGGATGAAATGCACTTGCATAGAACAAACAGTGCCTTTTCTGGTATTTTCTGGTATTTTATGTTATTGTGGGTGTTTAGGAAATGTGCAGCTCTACAAAAAAATTTTTATGCAAAACTGCACATTTTCTGAGCACCCACAATAATGTAAAATACCAGGAAAATATCTTGTTTATAGATTCAGGAGCATAGAGTTAAATTTGCAGCCTACATAGAACTTCTGGAGTCATCCTGGCAAAGGGCTGAATATTTCCCTATAATTATTTCCATAAGTCAAAACATTTACAGTGAAAAATGTCAGATCACTTCAGACATACTGTAGATGGATTAAATCCTAAATAGCCAAAACTCAAAATCTTGGATCTCCCAGGTAGTACTAAGAATTATTGTTCACTGTGCTATCGATTGCAATGTACTGACCTAATATTTGTAAGATTTCATGTAGTAAAAGTAGGCTTAATATCTGCATTTTATTGTTGATAAAAACAACATTTCTATGCTGCCACAATGGTGCTATTTATAAAGCATGCATTAATAATTTAGTAAACCAGTAGCATGCTGCTTTTGAACGTAAAGTGCATATTGCCTTTTTTTTATATTTTTACATTTAAAATATAATTTTAATAAATTCTATTAGGTTCTTAACCGCTATATGTTTTAAGCACTTCTTCTTGGGCTAAGTTTTCATATATAGAGCATTGTAGCTAATTTGTAGCTCAGAGTGCTTGATACGTGTGGGCAAGAAGTTCTAATATTGTTTCTGCCATCAGAAACAAACAGGTAGACTGTTATTAATTAAAAAGCAGCCAGTTGGTATTTTGGAACCACTCATTTGCACATGTGTACAGTATAGACAATAATATAGATCACTGCATTGTTATATTTATAGTATGCTATTTTGGAAGAACCTTTTATAATATTTTTTTACATAGTTTAAAATAAATAATTACAGCATTTATATTTTAACTGTTGTGTTCACTTTTGCTTTAATAAGGACAGACATGTTGTCTTTTGTTTGTAAAATGATTAGACTTGGGAATAGGAGGAACAGTAGATTTTTTACATAATATCTGAACTAACAGTTGTTAAGAAGTAGCCCCTTGACTATAGAACTGAATGGAAGAGCAAGGCCCCATAGGATAACCATCCCTTTCAGTCTGCAGATAGATTATCAGTCTAAGATGGAGTTCCCCATGACACAATTAGATTAATCTACCTATAACATGCTAATGTTGTTGTTTTGTTGCATACTTTACAAACATGTGATAATTTTGCCAAACTACAGTGGTCCTTATCTTAGGGTGACAAAATCCCTTTAATGTACAACAATTCCTAGAATATCAGTTGGATTTTTAATGCATGTAAGACCTAATAAGCCCATTTAGCCAGCTGATGATACACAGGCAATATGTTCAAACAACATCCTTCTCCAAAGGAGGGATGACAACAAGCAACAGATCCCATGGATAAAGTGATCATGACTATATAGTCTTGGCACAATTTTTCGGCTTCTTAAAAATAGATTTGATGAATATCTGGAATCCTTGTTTTTGGAACCTTGTCCAGCATTGCAATTTACACAGACCAGACACTTATGGATTCCTCTCCTGTGTATTTTAATACCCATCTGGGCAACATCTTCCCATATAAAATACTATGGAGGTCTACAACATGTGTATTCACTTATCCATAAAGAGGAGTCCTGTTTTGATTAGGCAGTCTTTAGTACGAAGAAGTCATATCCTTCCCAAAGTATAATTATTTTCTTGTTCCATTAATGTGAACACATAGCTTGTATACATCTGTGTGCTGCATTGTACATATGCTGATATACATGCAATAGGAAAGGCTAAAGCATGAACTACAACATATAAAGACAAACTGTGACATGGATAATTACCTCAGCATGGAATTTATTGGGTAGAAAATTCCCAATTCATCACCAAAGGTGCGGTTTGAAACAAATAATATAATGCAACCTATTTGAAACAGATGTGAAATATTTTTTTATTATTCCCTCAGTGCACACTACTTATTTACATGGTATATTTTCCATTATAGTCTTTACACATTTTGTATTGTGAAATCTGACTTTTTAAATGATCACCCTTACATTTTAAAACACTAAAATAAAAGTTAAATGTTTTTTATATTTTATTATCTTTTCTCTATTCTCTAGGTTTCTTTGAGAGCTTTCTTTGGACAACCTGGTCCCTGGTTTGAAGACAGTGATCTGGATGGGGATAAAAATGCTATATTTCATGATGAAGATGGTTCTGTTACTGGTTATTATGACAGTTATGTGGCACGGATGGACAATTATTTGATTAGACACCCTGCATGTATCAATGTTACAGAATGGAATGGTGTTATCTGCAGTGGCACATACGCTCAGGTAAGACATGCGTACATCATATGATGCAAGGGCCTCCAACTGTTCTCTATAGTGGTGTGTGTATATAGGTGAGCTACTGAGTAGAAGCCGGAGAGATAACAATAACTCAAGAGTTATCTATTACAAACTACAGACATACAGTGTATCTATGGCCACTCCAGACATATTTGATAAGGAAAATAGTCTGTAAAAAAAAAAATGCTACTAAATCCTATTGTTAAAGGAACATTGTGGCTTAACATAAAAAAACACGTAAAAGCTAATAACATGTAAACCAAAAACATAAATCATTTCTAGTTAATATCTTTGTTAGCAGACTCTGCTTGGGTCTGAGAGATTTTATATTTGTGCTTTCTACTTTTCCTGGAACCCAAGGGAGTGTGGTTTGCTAGTTTTTTCTATCTATTCGGGAACACAATTGGGGAGAATGAAGGAAAGTTGTTGTAAGATATGCTTTTTACATTTCCTATCTTCATGTTTATCTGCACATCCTCATTAGAAGGCAGTTGCAAATAAACATGCAAGTCCTGCTTGCCCTACTCTGTCCCTAACCACACATAAAAAAAGATTTTCTCTGAAAATGCTTACTAATGTTTGTTGCATGCTTCAGAAATGTGATTTATTTTTTATCTACAATCATTATTTAAATTACAAGGAGCTAAATGTACAGTTTAGCAATACATATTACCCACATTTTGATATAATTTTACATCATATTACATGCCTGTATTCTCAGTTTAGTTTGAAATTGTTTACTATTATTACCTCAGTGTCAAACACCTATAGGATTTCTGTATTTTTGTTATTGTGTTGTTTTTACCTTCTTTTTTTATTGACTGGCCCTTTACTCCAAAGGTTTACGTGCAGACATGGAACCCACCAAACCTCACTATGACCATTACAAGGGATGAGTATTCATCGAAACCCATGACACTCAGAGGCATAAACCAGAAGGCATCTTTCCAACAATACCAACCAGTGGTGATGCTACAGAAAGGATACACAATACACTGGAATGGACAAGCTCCACAAACTACCAACCTCTATCTCATAAATTTTGATAAGTATGTTGCTGTTCTTGTTGCTATATTTTTTTTACACATTTCTCAGACTGAATATTAGATAGCATCATATTGGTTAATGAGTGTGACCACACATTTTGTTATATGATGAAATAACTTAATTTGATCTAAAGAGTAAGATGGTTTACAGATCGTATTCAAGGGTACTTGCCGGCTGTAGGATGTATTTTGTTATAAAATCCAATTTCTGGTGGGAAATTATAATATAAATAAACACTTTGTCATTGGTATCACCCAAAAATAAATTAATTTTATATTATTTCATTTGCTCCTAGTTAAACCATGTAGCTTATGTTTGTATTGCATAAATCATATTGCTTTAGCAATAACTACAGTACTTCTAAAAATCAGCATTTTCTATCCTATTCTGTTTGTGACAAAATTATCACTTGTGAATTTACTGTATAGTAAACTATATTTGTACTCCCCTTATTACCCATTAAATCCAACCAGCTTCTATACATTTATATATAGACCACATCTACAGATTCTTGCTTTTTAAGTCCTAAAAAATAATGGAAACATAGTCCATTTTAAAAGAAAAATCACATGACAAAAAGGAGAACAAAAGTGAAAGGTAAATCGAAGGAAAAACAAAAGACAACGCTAATAAGCAAATACTTCATGACCTCAACATGTATAGCTTGGGGGACAGAAGGGAAAAGGAGATTTGATTGAAACCTTCAAATATATCAAATCATTTAATAGAGTTCAAAAGGGAAGTGTCTTCAAGTAAAAGATGATTGCAATAGCAAGAGCTCATGATTTGAAGTTGGAAAGTGGAAGATATAGGTGCAATTAGTGAAAGTATTGCTTTACAGAAAAGGTAGCATATAAGTGTAACAACATTTCAGTGGAAGTGGTAGAGTAAAACACAGTTAAGGAAGTTAAGCATGCCTGGGATAATCAGAAAGTACTCATGAGGCTTAAGCTAAACTTTTAGGTAGATAGCATGGGCATACTAGATGAGCTTTTTTGATTCTGATCTGCCGTCAAATCTATTTTTCTAATGTAAGAAATCGTTCATATAGTTCAGTATTGCTCCAGACCTGAGGAAGAAAAGGTCCCTTGTTTTGAAGGCTTGTCTTTTTAATATTTTTTATGGGACTAACAATCAATATTACTTTATACTGCAATACTAATTGCCAAACTGCTGTTGCCGATTTGATTGGTCTAACTCAGGTGTAGTCAATAGGCAGACCTGGGTCCTAATTTGGACCTTCAGCTTCTTTGTTCCCTTGGCCTCCATTATTTTATTAAATTTACTAAAAATCTGTTTCTACATCCTTGAATACATTTTCAGTTAAATGGCATCCTATTCCTTTTCTTCTCCTTCACGATGTTACCTTTAAAATATTTATTATATTAACATATTTGAGTGTGTAAACCTGGCTCTTGATTTAATTTTTACAAATGCATTTGGAAATTGGTGAATTTTGTGAAAAAATAATATACTATTCATGATCTAGATTGTTTTAGCCATTCAAAATACACAGCTGAAAAATTAAAGTTTGCCACACAAAGGGAAACATATATTTTCTGATGGCAGCTACCTGTATCCCCCAAACTGGAGCAGGTTCACTCTCAACATGGCAAGACTAGACAAGAGAACATTTGTATCTTGTATGGTCAGCATAACTGGAACCATAGGTTAGTACACACTGGTGCGATCCCTTTCCCTTCCATCTATTCATGTTGTTTGTATATGTTTTTTTGCATTCACAGAGGTGACTGGATCCGAGTTGGTTTCTGTTATCCTCCAGATACATCTTTTCAAATAAACTCTGACTTATTCCAAAGACAAACATCATCGGTGACTGTTGTGCAAGAATATCAGCCTGTGTCCTCAATGGCTGAACTTGAAAAGAAGCGATCAGAGGAGAAGTTTTATTTTGACAACAGCACAGGGTAATTGTAGTATCCAGTTTGGATGGAAAGATCTAGAACTTCATGCTCTTTGTCATAATGGTCACTACAAATATGCAAATCCTACTATAGTCAAATATTATTAAATATTAGACTTCTAGTGTTATTGTTCACAATGATTTATTAAAATAAGAGAAAATATTTTACTACAAATGTGTGGAATTTTCCCCCAGTGACCTTTCCAACTCTCTAAGACTTCTGCAAGATGGTCTTAAAAATGATTCTACATAGGTTGTAAGATGTCTTAAAAAGTAAAGTCCTTTGGAGATGTTGTATTTTAGAGCATATGACAGATACAATAACGTAGTAATGGAGACACTCTCCATAGTACACTCTACACTACACTATTTAGATCCTATAGAAATTAACCTCTCTCCTTAGTGACCCTAGACCATGTATTCTTTGTTGTTCTTTTTTTATATGATGTCATTCCCAGAAGGTGAATTTATAGCTGTTAATATGCTGCTAGGGATAAGCAAGTCATTTAAAAAAAAAACCTGCTCCCTTTAATGTTTACCGTGGAAAATGGCAATGTCTGTCAAGTGACTTTAATCTCTCACTTGTAGAATTGTCATTTGTAGCCAAATTTTTGTATATTCCCCATTGCCTTAAATACTGCAACATTTTGAATCTAGACATGTAATATTCCCTCTTTTTATTTTTATTTTGCAGGTTGCTCTTTCTGTTTCTTCATTCAAATCAAAATCGAGACAGTCCGAGTTATTGCTCTGCTCAGGGATGTGAGAGAATTCGTATTCAAGCAACAATTCGATCCAAGGCTACCAGCAATTGTATGGCCAAAGCATATCCAAAGTATGCCAAAGCACCCGCAGCAACAAAGCCAATGCCAGCTAAGACAACTGCACCTTGCAGCGATTGTGGGGCATCCCAGGTAACCAGTCACTTTTAAGAATTGATACAACAATATTAAAATGTAAAAATAAAACTTTACAGTCACTATGATTTCTATTTTTTTTTTTATCTACCAGAAGCTTATTCTGGTGATTTTTTTATTTATTATTTACTGCAAACTGGTAACTGAAACAATCTTCTTAAAATTCAGTACCTTAGAAGGAAACTTTGTGTTGAATGGTCTCCCAAAACAACAAGTTTATAAACCATATTTTTTGGGGAGTAAATTCAAATACTCTGGACCTGTAATTGCTTAACCCAATACAAAAGGGGAAAATGCATCAGACCATGTCCAAGGACAAGCTTCTACATATGTTTCCACTGAAGCCTTACAAATACAGAGCCTCAAAGAAACTCACTGCACTAACTAGATACGTATTATTACAGTATTTCAGTTTTCTCTAAGTATTCCAGGAAACCACTACTGATGTTTTCCTTTATGATTTCCTGGTTAAGATAAGGAGTAATGTTAAATGATTTTATAGATGTTTCCTTTTTAAGTATATCCCTTTTGAACACTGGTTGCTCATTCAAGATGACTCACTAAAGTGACTCACTTTATTCAAGTTCTGGATTTCTCAGAATTGCAAATCTAAGTCATCAGAAGGTACTAAAGGTATCCTTGGTAAATGAAACCAGACTTCAGAAACACTGTGTTGATCCCATTAAAGTTTCTGTCCCAAAACCTATCTACAGTACTGTGGATTATTCCTTTATTCTGTTACGATACTAAAAGAAACGTAATGCCTTTGCCTGATTTCATCTATCTGTTATCCCTGCACAGCCGCAGATTCCTAGCTAAGTGAGGACCCAAGAGACAACACAGTGTTAAATCAATGTCCAAGCAACAGCCTCCGGCTTAATGGCCATAGATCCCTGAAGGAGGGGACCGATAAATTCCCTGATATATATAATTTCCTTCTGTAAATGATTACACTTTTTATCTCCTTGAAAATAAGGTTTTAGGATAGCACAAATCAATATATTTGCACAACATATTTTACACTGTAAATCAGACTTTTATAGGACCACATTTTATAAATGTCATTGCCTACAATTTCTGATTAGGTACATGCATGGTACAGTATAATTAAGAGACAGTCTCTTAGACTAACAGTATACTCCTTTATTTTCATATAGCTCCTTTATTTTTCATATAAACAAAACACATAAAATGATTATAATCCCCCTAATTTATATATCAACATGTAGGAATATTGTATTTTATATATACAGGTGTATGACACTGCACATTTTATTTATGGGTAGAATTGTTCTTAAAAACACACAACTGTAAGGAAGAAAAAGCTTAAAGTTATTTCTCTTAAGGTATGACTTCTGTTAAGTCACATGCAAAGGACTCTTCAAATATATCAGACTTGCCCCCCATCCTCTGTACTACTACTAGACAATGATGCATTTTTAAAGAGACAGAAATCCCCCTCATAGTGGTCAAAAGGCTTACCATATATACATGTTGTAAGAGGCAGGAAAAAGTCTTTGGACCCGGCAGGTGATGGGGAGTGTTCTGCTTTTACACCATCATACTTGTAACTACTATATTATGACCAACAAAGGAACAGGCACCTTTTAATCATAGCTTATGAAAGCCAGTCACCCACTGATATAGCTCCTTCTTTCCTCTTGCCACAATGAAGCACAGGATCCCATTTAAGAGAAATTCCATTCATCTGTTCCTAAGTGCATATTATTTAGATGAGGGGCACCTTAAAATGCTTCTGAATTTGGATCCCTTTAGCAGGGCCCAGGGCCAAGTGGGACACATGTATAAAGTAAATTGAGGCAAAAAGGTGACCCATTGTTAGATGCATTTGCCTAGAACCCTTATCTGCAGTAGTATCACTGTGTTTCTGGAGTAATTATGTGGGGAAATTATTTTGCTGAAATTCGTAATCTATATAACTGTTGAAACTTGTTATTTTTCTAAACCTCTGGATACTGACTTTAAAGGTATACTCAAGTTTCCCTGTTTTTAACTTTTTCTAATCTAACACACTCTGTTTATATCGGAAACACATATTACGTTGACTCATTATATACACATAAAGTTTTATTTTATTTAAAAATAAAAAAAGTTTTCAATCCTCCCCAGAGATGTTTACATAGGCACAGTGTCCTTATCAATAGAAACACTGCATTTGGTATTTTATTATTTTTATTTGTAACGCGCCAACATATTCCGTATTGCTGAACAAGGGTTAAGTAGTAGGCAAAACAAAAACTGACACATTGCAAAGAATGGAGAGCCCTGTCTTTGAATTTAGAATCTTGTGTGCCTGGAGATTTCACTAGGGCGACCTTACAAGTTATGGTTTTTAACTCTTTACTGTTCTTCAAGACAACAACAGCATAGTGCAGAGATCCCCAGAGCAGGGCTCCTTCTCTTTAAGTTTATTAGTAAACATACTACAATGTAATAAACATATTGCGTTTTAGTATCTTCTAAAAGTGTACTTAGGTAGGATATTGCAAGATGTCTTTTAAGATAATTTCATCCTCCCAGAAAACGTCCTGTACATCTCAAAGTAGAACATAGTACTACTGTAGTATTATTAGTTTGATGAATGTCCCATTGAGCTATATTAAATACTGAAGCTCTATTAAAACTCTTCTGTGAAAGTGTGAGTTTACAAGTTTGACCTCTAGATATTTACTGAGAAATTAAGATCTTGTAAAGATTTACCAAAGACTTGTAAATTGTCCAGAAGTAATGGTAAAAAACAAGTGTACATTTGTGTTTCTAGATATAATAAACCAAGAACAGTAACATAATAGTATTACATTATTATTCTTGTATAAGATTTAACATTAGAGCTAAATCATAGGACATCATGTCTGGACAGGAGACTCTGATGCATCTTGGCACATATTATTTAGGCAGCCCAATATTTTGCCCTACTGTTCATTAATTTCTGTAATGCATATAATCAAATCCTCTTCCATTATGGTGGAATAACGTTTGTAATCTAAATACACGTGCTTTGCGTGTGGTTTTGTGTTTGTGCTAAAAGTCCATTGTCACAGTTAGGCAGGCAATGTCTGAGAAACAGCTTGTGTGCAAGGTCTTTAATCATGATGCTTTCTAAAGGACCACTGTAGCCGGGGAAAACGTGTTATTAGTTTGCTAAATACTTCACAACAATGTCATTAGGGCAGCTGTGTGAGCCGTAATCCTAAAATAATTATAGAGAAAATTTAGTGTGATGGGGGATTCTTTAGGAACTCCTAAACTGTCTGTAGCCTGAACGGCTCCTATCTTACTATAGTAAGTTGCTCTGCTGTTTAGTTCTATTGTTAAGTGTCTATTTAAAGTGTCTGTCTTTCAACAAGGCTGGACAGAGATCCTATCCAAATCTACAGTCTCCAGGCAGATGTTTAATCATGTTAGGAACGAAGGTAAAATGTCTTCCGCCACTAATGCAAGTTGAATACAATATTCATTTTCTAATAAAATTTTGCACACTATCCAACTCTAGTGGTCTTTTAACTGGCATGCATACACATATAGGAATGACCGTGATATAATACAAACCAAATGAACCTAACTATTGTTAAGCTATCTGTGCAAGTACTCTGTGTGACTAAGCCCTTGGTGTCATTGATGCTGCACTATAAAAAGTCCAGAAGTGGGCTTAAATATATGATTAAAATGTTTGGTATTATGCATATAGAACAATGGAGGGAGTATTGAGATTTTCCAGCACTTTATAGTTAAAGAACCACTGCACAATGAAATAAATATATATGTTTGGAAACTTTTAAGTCTGACTAAGGGCATAATTAATCAGGAAAAAAGTCATAAAGCTATTTTTTAATTAGAAAAAAAGATGCTTTTGTTGAACCCTGGATGGATCCATGATACATTGATTGAAGGTGTGTGTTGTTTGCATTTCTAGAGAAATATGGTTGCATTTCCTGAAGCATGGAATCTGAAATAGACACCACACCCCTTCCCTCTGACAGGCCCAGAAGCAATTGATCCAGTTTTCTTAACAAAGACTCTGGACTTCTCCCTATTCCATCCTCTCCCACCCCTCCTCCACTAATAACTACAAACACACACATCACATCCTAGTATATGGATGATTTGTATAACAAGCACAAAATGGTTCCCTAGACTCTTCAAAAATTCAGATTTCACAAAAAATGCTTTATGCCATTGGCTTACACAGCTGCTAATATTCATCAAGTACCTATCCCATTTTATATGCTTATTGTTCATATTCCTGAAATAGATGTTTGGCTCCATTACTAAATATTTAATGTACAAGTCAAACCATGGGGTGTTAAGGACAATGACTGATTATAAGCCTGCAAATTATTGCTTGCATGAGGGAGTAAATTCTCCAATAAAGTATATCCTAGGAAATGTCTTTGTGTGTATTTTTTTATAAAGTCTAACATTAAATGTAACATTGGGTTTCATATTGTTTTGTTCTAGATGGTGTACACCAGTGACCCTCATAATGTCTACCTCCCTGTGCAGATTCAGTCACTTAGCAAAGAAGAAATTCAACAAGGTGCCCGGGAATCCTTTATCTCGGTAAGCTAATCGCAGTGCATGCAACCAAATCTTGTTCACAGTGGCACTTATATCTGACTTTTTTTGGCAAACATGCTTGATTCACTTTTGTTGCTATCGAATCACTGTTTGTTTGATGGTGTGAGCTGCTGAAGAAAATAAATCTATTCGACTACCACAACTTAGAAATGCAGCTGTAGCACAGCTGGCTCTTGCCCTTTTGCCTCAATCCGATCAAACCATGCTGAATTCAAAGTATCAGTGACTGAAATGGAACATCATTTCTGCTTTTATGTACTTTTTTTTTTTATTAAGATGTGCTTTATAAGCTTTGTTCTTACTCCCTAAAGTCATACAAATTGTACCTGTTTGGGTCTGACCTCTGCAGTTCATGAAGACATAAACACTGCAGTATTTCCTACTAGCCAATCAGGGGCAACATGCTCCAATATCCTACCTAAACATGGTTACTGATTGGTTAGAATGAGACACTGCACAGCAAGTACTACAGAGTGTGTGCCCTCATAAGCTGCAGAGGGCACACCCAAGCAGGTACTATTTGTATGATGTTAGGAAGTAAAAACAGATCTTATAAGCACTTCTTAATAACATTCATAAAAGTAAATAGATACATAGGTGTGTATATATGTTTGTGTGTGTTTGTGTGCATGTATGTGTGTGTATATATATATATATATATATATATATATATATATATATATATATATATATATATATATATACATTTATACTCTGATTATTCAACGAGAGAGAGAGAGATATTAGTAAAATCCTTTGATGTCCTTCTAATGTAAAAGAAATTTAAGTTTAGGGTGGAACTCACCCTTTAAGAGCATCAATCTTATGGGACCGTTGACCCAAAAACCAAGAAAGGCAGCAGAGTAAATGAGATGAAGAGATTTGTGAACTGATGATAGGTAAATACATTTTTAGGAAAGTTATGCTAAAATTGAGACTATAGTTGCAGCTTGAATAAAGTTTCACTTTGTGAAATAGAGTTAATAAAATATTTGCTGACCTGCCTTTTTTGTTGACTTAAACTTCCTTGGCCGTCACACTGTCCAATAATTCCTCTATTTTAGGATCTCCTTTGAGTCCAAAATATCAGCTGAAATCCCTTCGGTGCTGGTGTTCCTAAGCTCCCCATCACTGAAATGTTAGATATTGTTATTATAAGAGGTGACATCATCCCTCATTGCTTCTGGCCAGACCGTTTTTCAAAGAGAATGATTTGTATGATATTGGCAAATCCCTGTTACATTTGGCAATCCTTTCTGGTGCCTTCATGTGTTTCAGGTTAATGGCACTAAGTTTCCATTCCAAGAAGCTGGTTTATTCCTTGTTGTCATTGATGCTTGCACTGGCACTGTGAAAGAAACCTTGTCCTTTTCACAAGAAGACATTGAGCAGCTGGAAAAATATTTAAGCAATAAAATTCCACAAAGGTATTTAATTCCTGTATGCATTTCAACATATTAACTTGTTTTTATATTTGTGGCATCTCTTATAATAGCATTGAGAGGTGAAGCAATGGTACCATCATGTTTTATTATAGATGATTATGACTTACTAAAGAGCAATGTACAAACTGCAAATATCTGATATGCTGTTCAGATCCTTTATTTACAACTGAACTTCTGAAAGTATTAACATTGTGTGTTTCTTAAAGGAGGATTTACTTCTTTCTAACTTTACTTTTTACTTTGTCATATTTTCTTTTATCATTTATGACATTGTTGCACTATATACAGATAAAGTATGCATAATAAAAGCACACTTTTAATCTCCTTACATATTTCACTACTTCTTAAACTAAACATTTTAGAATGTCTTACAATGTTCATTATCAGTGTTCCTATTAAATATTTAAAAAGTTACCTCACATAGACCACTATGTCTTAAGGATGACTTTAATTTAGAAAATATGGCAATTGTTATATATCTGGTTAACTACTTGTTTTTGGTGTAATTGTGCCCATTTCATTGTGTATAACTCATTGTCCAAACTGATCGTTTGGATGGTGGTTGTAAGAAAGGTATTTTTAGATGTGCTTTGATCCACACAACACACTATACAGGAGGTCCCCAGGTTACAGACGATCCGACAAACAGACGACCCATACTTAAGAATGGGCTCCCAATTCTTTTTGTATGAGTTTGTGTTCTGTTTGTTTTGAACTAAAAAAAATATCACAGTAGTTTCTGCCACTTATTACAGTTGTTGTTGTTGTTGTTTTGTCGTGTACGAGACTCTGTGACCATATGAACCTCAGGACTCCAGATACATCTGTCAGCCACCATGTCTCTGAGCTCTATAAAATTCATGATCATCGTCCCGTTCTTCTTGTGCCTTTAATCTTTCCCAGCAACAGAGTCTTCTCTAGGGAATCCTGCCTTCTCGTGGTATGACCAAAATATTTGAGCTTCAGCCTCATGATCATACATTAAAGTAAACATTTGTCTTGATTTCCTGAAGTATTGATTGATTGGATCTTCTTGCAGTCCAAGTGATTCAAAGCGGTTTTCGTCCACACAATAATTCAATGCCGTCAATTCTATGGTGCTCAGCCTTCTTTATAGGCCAGCTCTCACATCTATATGTTACAACGGGGAATACTGTAGTTCTTACTAGGCAAACCTTTGTTGATAGTATAATATATTTATATTTTATTAGCTTGTCCAAGCTCTGCCATAGGAAACGTATTTTCATTTCATGGTTACAGTCACCATCTGAAGAGATCTTGGATCCCAGGAAAATAAAATCTGTCACTGCCTTCAATTCTTCCCTATCTATTTGCCAGGAACTTTGATTGCCGTTGAACTTAGTCTTTTTAATATCAAGCAGCAGGCCAGCTTTTTGCACTCTCTTCTGGTTTTACCTTTATCAGTAGGCCTTTTAGTTCCTCCTCACTTTCAGCGATCAGAGTTATGTCATTTGTGTATCGGTGGTTATTGATATTTTTTCAAGCAATATTGATTCCAGCTTGGATTTAACCAGTCCAGCCTTACGCATGATGTACCCTGCATATAAGTTGAATAAATAAGGTGATATTATACAACCTTGTCGCACACCTTTTCCAATCTTGAACCATTCTGTCGTCCCATGTTCGCTTCTGACCGTGGCTTCCTGGTCCAGATACAGATTCCTCAGGAGGCAGATGAGATGATCTGGTACTCCCATCTCTTTAAGAACGTGCCACATTTTGTTATGATCCACACAGTCAAAGGCTTTAGAATAGTCTATGATGCAGAAGTAAATTATTTTCTGGAACTCTCTTGCTTTCTCTTATTATTATGCATTGGACATTGGCAAATTGATCTCTTATGCTTCCTCCTCGGCGGAACCTGACTTAAACATCTGGTATTTCCTGGTCCAAATATTGTTTGAGTCGAGCTTGTAGGATCTGAAGCATTACCTTGCTGGAATATGAAATTAGTGCAATTGTTCGATAAATGGGGTACTCTTTGGCACTGCCTTTTTTGGGATTGGGGTGTAGACTGACCTTTCCCAGTCTATTTGCCACCATTGTGTTTTCCACATTTCTTGGCATAATGCAAGTAGCACTTTCACAGCATCTTTTTGTAAAATGTTAAACAGTTGAGCTGGGATTCCATCAACTCCTGCAGCCTTGTCATCAGCAAGCCATCCAGTGGCTCATCTCACTTCGCTGACTAATATGTCTGGCTCCAGCTCATTGAACAAACTATTGAGCTCATCATTGCTGTTAAGATCCTTCCTGTATAGATCTTTAGTGTATTCCTATTACCTCTTCTTTATCTGATCTTTTTCTTTTATATCTCTACCATTTTTGTATTTTATCACGCCCACTTTGGCATGAAACGTTACTTTTGATATCCCCAATTTTCTTGAAGAGTTCTCTTGACGTTCCCATTCTGTTATATTCTTATATCTTTTTACATCGCTCACTGTAGAAATGTCCTGGTCTCTTCTTGCTATCTTCTGGAATTCTGCATTGGTTAACCCGTTTCCTATCTCCACTACTTTTCACTTTATTATAGTACAGGGGTATTATTGTTATCACAGTATTACACTGTATTATTACCAGATATAAACCATTATTGTTTTTGTTGTTATTGAGTTACATAGAAATCCAACCTAAATACATTTTCAGGAACGTATCTTGTCATTAACCTGGGGACCACCAGTGTTGTTAAGTTTTTTTTTTTTTTTTTTTTACTAAAAATTGAGTGATCTCCTATATGGATCTATAAGACATAATGTTATATCTGATTATGTGGAAACGTAGGGGTCCTTTATGGATTTGAACAGCTTTGCATGGCTAGCAGACTAATATTGTGCTTGTCACTTGTATTGAATTTTCTCACAATGTATATTCTATGCAGACGCAAAATACAAACAGATTGTTAGCTCTTCAGCCTATTGCTCGCTGCATATATCAATTACAAATAATTAAACTATATTTATTTATTGCATAAATAATTCTTAATTAATTGTATAAATCATTAATTATTACTTAACTACATATACATAGAAATATATATCTCTCGCAGAGAACCAAAAGTACACGACAGGAGAAAGACTTGCAATGAGCGCCGAATGTCCTCACAGTACAAAACAATTTCAATTATGTCTCAAACAGCATTCCCATGGCTTCAAATTGTATTGCCCCATCATTTTTGACGGGCAAGTCACTAGTATTTTAATATGTGTTGAATGTAGCCATACAATCAGAAGTACCTGTCAAATCTCCGGTGCATAGCTGTGACTCAGGGTTCTGCTCGAAAGACAGGCTGAACTTTGCAGACAAATTGTAAATATCTGAATTGTTTTAACCTTCATTTGTGTCAATCACCCTCTATATCAGCTTGCAAAAAACACCTTCTAAAAATGGACTGTTAAAAAAATACCGTTAAGGGTGCAATTTTAGGTAGGTTGATTTATTACTCTACAAATTAGGCTGTACTTTTATAAAGTGTTTTTGTCTTACCAAACAGGTCAGTTGTCTTGTTGGCCACCAGAGGAGAGATCAAAGATTTTGGTAATCTTCCTAAAGCCTTACACACTCTTGGAACAGCCAAACCTGCATATATTCAAAATAAAGGTAAGCTGGGATTTCACACTTCTTTAAATACTGAAAAGCATCAATGACCATGAGAAGTCATGAGATCCCCACGCAATGTTATACCAATTTCATTGGCCTTATAACAATGTAACACAGAGATTTCCATTCATATGTAGGGTTCTGTTCTTTTAGTTACACAAAAAATGTTGGTTAAAAAAAATATGACTGTTCCTAAACTGTACATTTTTAAACAATTCTATTGAGTAATACATTTGTGATAACAATAATTCATATATGCACTAATAAAAAGAATAACTACAAGTTTTTCAAGACTTGTAGGTCTTTTTGTTATCAGCTTCCGTGATATATGAAATTGCTGTATACTGCATATGTGCAGTTAGCCAGCATATAACATCATGGTTGCTTAGTACCTGCATAAATGGAAGACTTTTGATTTAAGGGCATCATTCAGGTAATAATATATATTTCTATCCTTGTAAAACAGTGCAAGGCACAACATCATAACACAGTGGCTGGTTGTGCAAATAGTTCAGACAGTGAAGCATTTGAACGATCTTAAGCACATTTCATTTTTATTAAAGTTCATAGACAGCTATTATTGTTTCTGCTTTTTTTAAACCTAGTAAAATATTGTTTTCACACCAATAAAAGTATAATTTTAATAACTTTGCTTAACACATCGCTGAAACTCAGAGTTAAAGCGTAGAAGTAGAGTTCAAATCAAACTATATCTACTGTAAGCACCGGTGTCTCTAAATATCATTTAAAGTGCAAACTATAAGACCACAGATAATTTGATATACAGAAATCACCAAGTAAAGAAAGTGTTTTAAACTTTTACTAAGGAATCCTTACTTTTTGTCTCCATAACTCGCAGCCACTTTCTTTCTTGTAAGCTCTCCTGAGAGCTGGGCCCTATACTCCTTAACAGAACATTTATTTATGTCAGCCTGTTGCCTATTAGGTAAAGCGCCGTTTGATAAGCTAACATTAACAACAACAATAATAAGAGTGTTACATTGATTAAACATGGTTTTAAACAAAATGGATAATAAGGCAAACTTTATAAAGTGTAGGTAGTATCAGGTCTCCTAGCTTATTAAATAAATTCTAGTAAATTATCATAGTAAGCTTAAATGATTTTTGTCACTGTATGTTCAACTACTTAATGTAAATGCTAAATTTGGTACCTTTTTAAGAATATTAAGCAAAAAAATCCACTTAGGTTTTCTGGTTTGTTTAAACATGCAAATATATACCCGTTTCCAACACGGAATCCAAAATTATATAATGTTCCTACTGTTTTCTAGGAAACAGGACTGAGGCATGCAAGTATGCCCACTGTTATTCGCTCTTTAATCCAAAAAACATATTAACATGACCCCTTTATACCATCTACCTGCTGTTATAAAACAATATTGAGCATATTACATGATGACTTGGCTAATCTACCCACAGACCGCACCATTTTGATCTTTTGGTTCTCGTCAGGATGGGGACGATTTTTAACTCCTGAAATGAATTGCATGAAATGCCTAATAATAAATTCAAATGAATTAAACTTCTGATGGTGAAAATAGTGATAGCAGCCTTTCACCATACAAAGTATAGAAGAGTATTCTATGAATAAGACATTGTAGGTTTCTTTTACAAGCTGTAGTTGGACTGTATTGTAATGTACTTATTTTCTTATCTTCCAGGGAGCATTGCATTCTCAGGATTCAAAGGACCCTCTGTCCCATCATGGACCAGGCTGTTCACCAGTCCTGCTAAGCAGGGTCTGGGGCTGCTTGAGAGATATATCCCTTTACGGATGGAAGAATATAAGTGCAGCAGAGCCCGTCCAGTAAAACGGAAAGACCTGGATCTCTTGAAGAAAGCTTTAAAGATGCATTAGAGTAATATATGCCTTATGTGGTTGGGCAAAAAAATGTGAACTAACTTATTTAATTTATGGCAATTACACTGTTTTCCAGCGTAAGTCATTTTACTGTTAAATACAGAGATGGGCCTACAACCTAAGCCCTGATGCCAATGCACCTTCTAGTTGTATAAAATCATGAATGAATTTATTACTGTTTTTTGTAAAGATAGGATATGCAGGTGTTATGTTTTTTTGGTGGTTTTGTATGTGCTGTAAACTGAATGTTTCTTTTTTTATACTTTTGTATTACTGATATTGTAAGGTGATTTTTATTTTCTGTTATCTTGTGGATTTGACTGGAAGAGTTCTTTAACGCAAGTGTTTGATTGCGCTGTGGTTTACTTGAAAGATATTTATCAATAAAATCTTTCTACATACATAAAAATTGTGTTAGTGGATTTATATACATGTCAGAGCTGCACTGATGTCCAGTTCTTGTAATATTCTCTTTTGATAGAGTGAAAATGTTTTGAGACCGTAAAAACAAACCCAGCCTTTAATTTATTAACGGTTACATGCAATTCTTAACTGTGGGCATGCATTGCTTTATTTGATACCTTGAATTGTCACCTATGACTAGTTAAACATCATTGCAGTAGCCCTTTGGAGTGTTTGTGAAATCTCTATTTAAGTCTCTCCCATGTGACAAAATCAGAAAAGAAACATGAATATAATAGTAAGAAAAATTAATATTTTTTTTTTAAACTATCCGTAATCATTTTGCTTTTTAATCATGTTAAAGCAACACCTCAACAACAACTAAGTTTCAACTTAAATAACATTATACTAGTTGTTTTGTTCTACAGTAAATCATTGCTGAGTTATTTAGCATGGAGTCTTTACTTGTGATACCTGTGATATTTAACTGTTGACTGTGTCAGCAGAGCCGCCCGGGGACTACACTGATTGATAGCAATTTTCCCCTGAACTCAGGAATGCACTCAAAGTTAACCCACAACTCACGTGTTTAGGTGTTTCCAGCATGCCATGATCTGCACAGATTGATAAGTTGGGGGTTAACTGTTTTTCTCTTCTGCTCACTACACAGAGTTGAAACTGCATGTCTGGGAGTGGGAAATTCGTGACACATGTAAACACAGACTTTATCATATTAGAAATGAAAAATGGATGTGTTCCAAAAAGTATTTGAACATGCTTTTATGAGATCTTTACACCGGTGTGCTTCAAATTGTTCTGAATTAAGTAACCCTTTAATTAATCAATTAGCTCTGATACTTTGCAGTTTATTGGTTGTGCAATGCGACCTTGCAGCATGTGCAAAGATTTTATCAAAAAGTATATTTTCTGCAATGAAAATGGTTTCTTGTATAATTACCATTTATTAAAAAATAGTAATGAGGTTGTTTCACATTGTTTATGTTTTTTTAGCAACTGCATAAAAAGAAAAAAAACACTGTGGTCTTGATTTACCAAAAGTAGATTTTAGGGACTGAAATCAAAATTAAGCTTTTATTTAATTAAACTATTCTGCGGCATGTATATACATAGCATGATATCAGCTAATTAGCTAATTTATAGACAAATGAATACATTTAAAAAAATTCTTCTGGATCGCTACCTTGTCATGGTGAAGAGCTATACCATGGAGGGTCAGCCAAGGTGGTCAGACAAATCGCGGTCCACTAGAGAAGGAACTGGCAGTATCTTTGCCAAGAAAACATTTTGGATAACCACAACCAGAAACACAGACAGATGTGCCCGTCTTACTGCAGTCCATATGGTCACTTAGGATCTGACATGACTGAAGGACTGAACAACAACAACCCTGGTTGTAGTTTATAAAGACTTTTGTACAGGATTATTTTGCAGCATCACAATCCAGATATCCAGTAAGTGATGGTGGTGATAAAAGTCATGACTTTTTTTTTTTTATAGTAAAGCCACACTCTCCCCTATTTTAGACTGGGAATTTGGTTGAATAGAGCATGCCTTTCAGAACCAACACTGGAGCTCTATCAAACACCATTTCATACTAAAGAGAGGGGGGGGGGGGGGACAGCCAGGACTTCTGGGAGTGAGGTTGCACACAAATTAAATTTGAATTTAAAGAGCTTCGGCACTTGAAAATCAAGTGAGAAAAAAAATGTCGGCCGAAAAAAATGAAAACGAGGCTACACGACACCTAGCTGCGCAAAACATTGCCAAGGACGTAAGACTTTAACAAACAACAATTACGAGGTCTTAGAAATAAAAACAAAATACGAGGTCTCAAAAATAGGAAGTTAACGCCCAAACCGTGCACATCCAAAAACACGAAAAGCACAACAACAAAAAAATTACAACATTAAACAAACATCACACACAGCACGGGGAGACAGCCAGAACGTCTGGGAGTGAGGTTGCACGCTAATTTAAGTCACATTCAAGAAGTTCCGGAACTTGATAATCCCCTAAGCAAGAAAAAAAATGGCGGCAGAAAAAAATTAAAACGAAGCAACACGACCCCAAAGCTAGCAAAACGCCGACAAGGACGTATGGTTTTTAAAAACAACAATTATGACCCGCGGGACTTACAAAAGAATAACACGTCTAAGCAACAAAAAAAATGACGGACAAAAAAAAAAAACGAGGCTAGAGGACACAGAGCCACGAAAATCATCGCCAGGCACGTACAAGTTACCCAAGAACGTAGGAAATATAAAATATACCATTATAACGGACGGAAAATGCTTGCAAGCCAAGTAACACATAGAAAAAAAACGCCATTTTACAACACTAATTTGGAACTAATGACATTGCGGAAAAAGGGGGGGGCTTGGTGGCTCTAGGTGTAGACTTATTAGTAATGAACCATTAATAGGGTGCCACTGAGGGTCAAAAAACATATAAAAAAACTAAGACAAAGGTTCCCTCTTATAGTGCACACCTATTATTTCCAAGTGTCTTGAAGAGACACAAATAGGTAAATAAAACTTAGCTTTTAATAACTTAGTTCAAATCTTTAAAATGTATTCAGACGCTGCATTTCATTCAGGGATTATGTCAATATAACCTACTATGCAAACTGTTACATACTAAGGGCCTCATTCAATTGCGATTCGGCCAATTGAATAGGGCTCTAAAAAAGCACATAGCATATTTTTTTTAAATAAGTTTTTAGTTCGTGAAAACCTTGCTTTTGGATAGATGTTTACTAACTAAAAACTTCTTTAAAAAAAATATGCTATGTGCTTTTTTAGAGCCCTATTCAATTGGCCAAATCGCAATTGAATGAGGCCCTAAGTATCTGGTGCAATCTAAAATTAAAGTGCAAGTGCAAAAAATAAGGATCTAAGGTGCTATTAAGGAGTCAGGAGTATGTCTGACTCAATTATTAAGGTAGTGTTTATAAAGTTCTAATGGTCTTGCATTTGCTATTGGAAATATTCTTTTTGATCTTGAGTAATCTCTTAGAGCCTGATAATGCTGCTAGGCCTATCAGGAAATCATTTCTAAATATCTGTCTTAGTTATTCTGTATTGCACTATGTCCATGGAGTAAAGAGCAGCACACTGGCGTGGAGGCCGCGGTTAGGACGCCTCGCGATGACGTCACTAACCCGCATCTCACGTCGCTACGTCTGACCAGACGCACGTTTCTAGATTTCTTCAGTGGTGACCGCCATGACCAGTAAACATCCCTTTATAGTTTCTGGTTGTCATGGCGATCGTGACTGCATTTAAAAACAATAATTAACTAACTTTAAAATATTATATATATCTCATACTTTATTGTAGAGCTACATATACTCAAAGCTGTTTAAGGTATCTATTAGTGAACCATACAAAAGTCAAATTATTAAGTGAATTCATTATGATTTATTCATCATCTTCATCAGTAATTTTAAATATCTGATTTTAAATGTGGAGTCTATTTTTATATTAAGGATTTTTTATGTCAGATTCAGTTCTTTGTATAAATATATGATCAATTATCTTATACAAATTTAAAATTGGGAA
Source organism: Discoglossus pictus (assembly GCA_027410445.1). Lineage (NCBI taxonomy): Eukaryota > Metazoa > Chordata > Amphibia > Anura > Alytidae > Discoglossus > Discoglossus pictus. The sequence continues at coordinate 357,761,144 of CM050163.1, read as the reverse complement.
ATGTATATTTAAGAAAATCAAATCAAATCCCAGAGTTTTATTAGAGCATAATATGACAAAATATATTTGATTTTATAACATCCATATTATTACTTATCAGTTGGAATTGCTAGATTTTCATTCAATTCACTATATCCAATGCATTATGGAGGATTTACGTATTAAATATCACAATTTTTTTCTTTCATATAAATTCCATCATTTGATGATATATAAATTAATTTATTACCTCCCAAATGGATATTATTTACTGTATATAGTATAATGAATATATGACTTTCTAATGAAGTGTTTTATGAAATATATCTTGCTCACCTAGATACATACACTAGGGTGGCTATTTTTCTCTTATATCACTTTTATACTATATATCACTCTTTTAACAAGACTGACATATTAACATTTTCTGAACAATGTCTCCTATTGATGTTATCATGATATAGTCTATAATGAATTCCACTTATTTAGTTAACTGTATTGCTTATCTTGTTCATTTAAAACTTAACTTCAAGATTATGCTGTTAGCTCAACATTTCCCTATCATATAGAACATTAATTATCAATATCTTAAATGAAGGGAGAAAAAGTAAAACCATCATTTAGGCCATATGTTTTTTCTAGTTTTTAATAAATAAATCAATTTTGCCTCCATCGTTAACAATTCATTATCTATATTACCCCTTGTGATGTTTTTTTCAACATGATCAATGGCCAAAAATGAAAGTACTTTAACATCACCATTGTGTTTAGTATTGACATGAACTGACACTGGGGTGTCATATTCTCTATTTATACTGTAGATGTGTGCTAGAATTCTTCTTCTGAATTCTCTGTAAGTTTTACCTACGTATCTCATTCCACATTTGCAAGATATTAGATAAATGACTCTCTGTCTTACAGGTTATAAGATAATTTACTGAATATGCCTGTATCTTATCCTTTGAAGTAAACATTTTTGCAGGTTTCACAAATTGGCAAGCCTTGCAGGATTGGCATCTAAAACACCCTTTTATTTCTTGAAGCCAAGTAGTCTTTTTGGGATTCTCCAGATGACTTTTTGACAACATATCTTTTAAATTAGTGGATCTTCTACTTGTTAATTGTGCATGATCTTTTAGGAATGGTCTGAGATCTTTATCATCTCTCAGTATTTGCCAGTGTTTATTAAAAATCTTTTTTACATCAAACCACATTATATGTTCCTATGCATCTGACATTATTATCTTCGTTCAAGGTTTTCTCCATAAGTAGAGTGCCTCTACTTATATTTTTGGCTCTTTGATAAGCATTCTTTAATACTTTTTTTTATTATACCCACGTTCTTAAAACCTTGATTGAAGATATTTTGCCTCTAATTCAAAAATATGATCCTCAGAGCAATTTCTTTTAATTCTCAAATATTGTCCCACTGGGATCACAGAGATCAAAGATTTTGGGTGACTACTTTTGGCATGTAAAAGGTTATTTGTTGCTGTAGGTTTCCTGTAAGTATTAGTTGTTAGTTTGCCATCTTGTCTTTTGCAGATTTTCAAGTCTAAAAAAGTTATAGATGTATCACTTATTTCTGAGGTCAAATATAGACCCATGTCATTATTATTCAGTTTTCTTATGAAATTCTGCAAATGTTGGAGAGTACCATTACACAAGGTCATCACATCATCTATATAGCGGATCCATAGGTCCACATCCTTAGTGTAGTTATCCATGTCCTCACCAAACACTATTGTTCCTCCCACCACCCAAGGTAAAGATTTGCATATGTAGGGGCACATGTTGTCCCCATAGCTGTACCTTGGGTTTGATGGTAATAAGTTTGCAAAAAAACAAAATAATTGTGTGTCAACACAAATTCCAATAGTTCCATTAAAAACTCATTATGTTTATCATAGAGGCTACCTTTTTTTTGCAAAAAATATTTTATGCCATATAGGTCTCTATGATGTGGAATATTGGTATATAGTGGTTCAACATCCAGTGATACTAATAGAGTATGTTTATTTGTGGTTATCCCATTTTTTTCTTTAACACGTCTTTAGTATCTTTTACGTATGATGCTAGAGACACAACATGTTCTCTAAGGATGGAGTCTAAGTATTTACTAGAGTTTTCCGTTAAACAATTTATGCCAGATACTATTGGTCTACCAGGTGGATTAGATTAATTTTTATGTATTTTTGGAATAGAATAGAGTGTGGCAGTTTTGGGATCTTTGACACTAAGAAATTCCCATTCTTGTTTGGCTATTATTTTGTTACTCAAACCTTTATTCAGGATATTATTTAATTCTCTTAAAAAATGTTCAGTTGGATCTTTAGATTTGTAACATTCTTTGTTACTGAGGAGTCTCAGATTTTCTTTAATATAGTCTTCCCTATTCAGGATGACTAAATTGCCCCCTTTATCAGCATTTTTAATTACTATATCCTGATTATTTTTTAAGTCTTTTAAGGCTTGCCTTTCACCAGATACTTATGTGCCAGTTTGCATAGTAGGTTATATTGGCATAATCCCTGAATGAAATGCAGCATCTGAATACATTTTAAAGATTTGAACTAAGTTATTAAAAGCTAAGTTTTATTTACCTATTTGTGTCTCTTCAAGACAATTGGGAATAATAGGTGTGCACTATAAGAGGGAACCTTTGTCTTAGATTTTTTTTTTTTTTTTTAATAACTCTAGGATTCTAAATGCTGCTTTACCCGCCTAAACAAACGGTTTGGCCTTGCACACACAGCCTATTTACACTGCACACTTGCCACATTGCTGACACTTTCTCCTCAGATAATACACAGTCCAACTGTACATTTTCACATGCAGGAAAATCCAAATAGATTGTTATATCTTAGGATATTGATTGCTGCATATTAAATATAAATAGGTCAAGTATATTAATTTAGTAATTCCTATTACTTTATTAATTCACTGTACTCACATGTTTTCATATTTTACACTGCGCTTATATATCTGTCTTCGCAATGAGCTCCAAAGGTTATCATTGCAAAGCAGAACACTTTTAAGTAAACGAGGGGATAGGCTCACAATGAGCGCCAAAGGTCCACAGAGGAGCAAAAGCTTTACATTGTGTGGCAAACACCATGGCTTCAAACTTTATTGCCATCATTTTTAACAGGCAAGTCACTAGTAACTTTATATAATGTGAGGTATGTAATGCTTACTGTGTGTGCAAGGATATGTTAAAGTTGGTGAAGATAAACACTGACTGGCCATTGGTACCAATTACTGTGCCACTAGATCTATCAGCTCTGGACTATGTCCAAGTTATTTTGAATAGATTTGCATATACCTTAATACAATTTATACTTACATTGAAACAAATAACTGAGAAGTGCATATACAGTACTAGCCTTATACACGTATAGACTTATCAGTCACATTTTGTCTTTCAGATAGCATTTTATGTGAGGACTTTTATACATAGTTTCTGATCTCACATAGTACATGTGGGACAGCATATTGATTTGATTGTGATCTGTTTTTAATCTTTCATATTTTATTGGCTCTAATTTTATCATTTTTTCAGCTAATAAAAGTTTAACATTTTTTTAAAACCTTCATTTGTGATGATACCAAATGGATGCTATATAGGAGAGTTTACCTATGTGTGATCTAAAGGTGTACTTTCCTCTCTAATCCTACTAAATAGTGAAACATTACCAAAATGGTCAAGAAAATACGTGATGAAGGCTGATTTAAGAACTAATGGAAAGCTGAAGGCTTGAAGTGAAGTTATGATGCAGGCCGAAATAAGATGTGAAACTCCTGAAGGCTGATGAGCTTGCTTAGTAAAAAAAAAAGGAAAAAATAATCAAGGAAATGCGCAACGAAGGCTGATTAAGCTGTAGTTTTGATGCAAAGTGATGACTAAACGTAAAATAATGGCATGTAATGTTGGGAAGGGGGTGTGTGAAGGTGATTAGGGGCGTGTCCTTGGACATAGGCATGAGCACCAATTGGCCAGGACAATTGGGTGAAGCATGCAAAGTCTGAAATGGGACAGCTATTTAGTATAATTTGGCCGGAATCTTACTGTGTGGGCGCGAAAGCCGAAAAGCAGTACCTTGGACATGGACAAGGCAAGACTCCACAGTGGATTAAGGCCAAATCTGCTACTTACCTTGCTTAGCGAATGTGTCGTTCTGAAAGCATAATTCTCAGCGATGTAGAGGCCTTCTGCTGGAACCATGACTCCTCAGTGATGGATGCCTTGGTGGACATGTCAACAATTGCTCTCCATCGATGTGAATGCCCTCACGGACATGGATGATGCAGGAGGGCCAAACAACAGCAAGCTTGATAGACCTAAGGAAACGTAGTGACAAGAGCAGGCTTGGTAAGCCTGAGGCAGGAGAGTGCTGTGAAACAACCTTCTGGCACGAACTCAGTGCTGGACTGTGGTGCAGGATAGAGGAAGATAGGAAGTGCTTAAGAAGGCTGAGAAGGCCTCGCACATGGACTGTATTCCATGAGTACTGGAAAGAACTTAAAATGCCGCAGCATAAGTATATGTACTAGTGAAATGTCAGGCAGTTAAAATTGTACCATTATTTGTCCAATAAAATATGTCTAATTACCACAGAAGATGTACGAGGTGCTTAAAGAGATATTTAAGTTTGCTGGATTAATACATTTCTGCACTCTGTAGGCAAAAAGCAGCCTTTATGTATGCAGCACATCTCATAAAACATTTTATTTGTATTAATATCTAAAAATCCCTCTAACGATTGTGTTGACACCCCCAGGGGGTGTCTACACAACCTCCTGATCCCCACACAATCAGCATGTAGCATCTGGGGAGCAATATTAACCCACTAATTACCTGCTCTTGCTTGCTCAGCCAGTAGTAGAGCAATGTTGTCAGCCTCCCAGTCACTGCTAGCATATGACTCATCCCTGCTTCCTGTATATGCTGTGTGGTTATATCCACTAACATCTCTCGACTAGACTACTGCAACTCGATTCTTGTTGGCCTACCCCCCACCCGACTATCTCCACTTTAATCCATTATGAATGCTTCTGCTAGACTCATCTTCCATACACAACGTTCAGTGCTGGCATCACCTCTCTGTAAATCACTCCACTGGCATCCCTTAGCCTCAATAATAAAATTTAAAATCCTGACCCTAACTTACAAAGCCCTCAACAATAATGCTCCCCCTTACATCTCTGCTCTCATCTCCAAATACTCCCCCACCACCCTCTTTGTTCTGCTAATGACCATCTTCTTTCTACAACTCTTGTCACCTCTTCTCATTCCCGCCTCCAGGATTTTTCTCGTGCTGCCTCAAGTCTCTCGAACTCCGTGCCTCGCTCCACCAGATTATCCACTTGCCTCAAAACATTTAAAACCTCACTTAAAACGCATCTCTTTAAAGAAGCTTATCACCTTCCACCCTAACACACTTATCACCTCTCTCTCCCTCTTTTACCACTCACTATACCTTACATTGTAAGTCTGCGGGTTTCTGTCCTAAGTACTTTGGGAATTCACCATGGACATTGGATTCCTAGCTCAAAGACAGGGCCCTCCTTCCTTTGTTATATGGTAATCTTTATTTATCTTTGTCTGAACTCAATTTATGTACAGCGCTACGGAATATGCTGGCGCATTATAAATAAACTACAATAATAATAATAATAACATAGTGATATGTCTCAAATCTTTCATCTAACTGGATTGGCCAAAACAAATTATGGAGGGGGTGTTAACCTTAATTTTAAACTGTCAGAAATTACAATAGATTTTGCTAACTTCAAGGTAAGTGTTTAAATGTTTTTTTTTGTATTTTTTCATGCAAACATGTTTTTTTTCATACACTATTAATTCTCCTCTATCAGATGCATTCATAATCCAGGAAACTTACATATCCTTTTAATGCACCACTTATTGGCAGCATTTCCCAATATATTGTGATAGGGAGGCCAGGGTCTATAAAGTGATTGGTCCAACAAGTAGTCTGATGTAATAAAGATGTTAAGAACACAAGTGCTGTCTTAAAATAAGTTATGAAGGACAGATTAACTTTCTGGTAGTCAGATTCCTCTCTGGAATTAAAGTGGGTGGATCCAGTAGATGATTTCCTAGTTTAGCTTTGCTGGAGAGCATGTTTTGCAAGTGTGGAAGCAGAGTGTAAAATGATGGCAGAAGTATTTGAAGGGAAGGAGCAAGTAATCTGCTTAGAGGAATGTAAACAAATTGCATTGCTTACCATTGAGTTTGCTGGAAGTGCTTAGTCTATTCAAGTATTGATGAAGGAGAATGACCCAGCACAATTTTAACTTATGCACATAGTCTACATACCCTATTACTGAATCCCATGTGGTGGAGGCTAATGGTTTGCCTCAGTTCAGAGCTGATTCTATGTTTTATAAGTGGTGATGTCCGTTTTACTCATTGCAAATTGCTTATTATTCCTTGAAAGAGCCCTTATATTTCTGCCAGACATCATTATTGCTTAACTCCAGGATGCACATGATTAATCCTTTGATCAAAAGGCAAATTTGAGGCATGGTGGGAAATCTGGAAGTTTGGGCTGATTCCAAGATGACAGCATGTAATCTAAAGTGAAGCTGCAAAACTGAAAACACTGCAGCATCAGTATATAAATTAGTAACATGTCAAGCTGTTAACATTTACCATTATTTATACCAATACTTCCGTCGAATTTAAATACTGTTAATAAACACGCTTGCACAATTATATCTCTGTATATGATGAACTTTATTTTATAAGGCACCTCCTAGATTTAGCCCTGAACTGGCTAAAAAAACATGCGGGTGTATATGGTTTATGCTGTCTGAGGTATCTATTATCGTGGTTTCATTTAGGGAGCAAGAATATATCTAGAATGATAGATGTGCACTTCCAAGCTCTGATGTCATGATTTTACTGGTGTTCTATGAACAGATATATTATTACGTTATATGCATGTGCAGGAGGATTGATGACATGAGTAATGCCATGTATATAGGTACTATTCCACTCTCTAAAAATAAACAGAAAAAAACCCTCAGCTAGTTCATTGTGCATATGCCATAAATGGCCAGGGAGACTGTTTTGTTTTGTTGTTTTTTTTTTTTTTATTAAACGTCCACGTTATTCACATAAAACAAAATATATAAAAAATCCAATTTACATACAAGTAAATCTTATAAAATGTCAGTAATTTTACATATCTACATTCATACCTACATACGTACAATGAAAGTCGTCAAATAACTAGAAATTAATTATTTTTGTAAATGTATTGGTTATATTCTTTTTCCCTTTTTATATATTATACAAATCCCATAAATACCATTTATTATTTAAGCGTTTTTTCATAGAGTGTGTTAGTATCCTATCTCTCTAACTCACGGTTTCTTACTACAATACCTTTAACTTCTTCCCAGGTCGGGATTGTTTTATGTTTTTCAATATTTTACTAAAGTCCATTTGGCTACCAACAAGATGTGAATTATTAAATATGTTTTTAGGGAACTTGTCTTTTTTCTTTTTTTATTTTTTTTTATTATTATTTTTATTTTCAAATTTAAAATCTCCATTTACATAAATAATACCTTACATATTATATACACAGCCAGACAAAAATACGGAAGGCATACATTTGTGCCCTGACATTATAACAATAATCATAAGAGTGTAACTGTTCTTTCATGTTTATTGCTAATAATAGACTTTAAGTGTATCATTGTATTAAACTTACATATGGCTATGAATGAAATCCAAACTTTAATATTTGGTTGAATATTCTTCAACCTAATGGAGAGATTAACCAGTTAAACTTCTCTCTTAAATTACTTACATATCCTATCACACCCTTTCATTCCACTCATATTCTAGCCAGCTTGGTGAAGGTAGGGAGGAAGAGCCAGGGAGGGATCGATCTGCCAGGGAAGATATGGCGTCTTCGTGAGATTACCCCGTAGAGGTTACTTAAAAATTGAGTCCCAAACTACCCATTTTACAGGGTCTTGTTTTAGCTTAAATGCCATATTAAAATCCCTCTCTATTTCCCTATTGTATCCCATCATGGCCAATATTTCAGTTAGTTTTGGAAGATCCTCTTTCTTCCAATGTCGTGCAATTGCAGTTTTTACTACCTGAAAAATTTGAGTCATAAACGCTTTATTTTTTATTTCCATCTTAGGGGGAAAAATATTAAACAAGGCCATCTGCGGTTTTACTTTCATTTTCTAAGTATTCAGAACATTCCTTCCAAAGATGAAGGGTTATATTTCCCACCATATATGGAACATATCTGCAGATTTCCCACAGTTCCTCCAGCATAATTTAATTTCTGGTTTAAATGTTATAAAGTAGATTTTGGAGGGAACCCAGTACCATCTATTAAGTAATTTAAATTGAATTTCTCTCTGGTTTGTATTTTTAACAAACCTATTTAGAGATTTTAAGGCTTGTTGCCATGACTCTTTAGGTATCCTTAACTGCATATCTTTTGACCAGAGGTCCATAGGTCTAGTTGTATTTGCTTATAAATGATCTCACTACACTTAGAAATCAAGTGTCTAGTATTTTGGGACTTTATTAAAATTTCAACGTTGTTTAAGCTTTGCTGAGTAATGTTTTTATTTATATTCTTCAAAACTCGGGAAATTTGATGTGAAGTGAACCAAAGTTTAGTTGATATATTATATTTCAACTTTAGCATGTTATAATCTAAAATTTTTCCTTTTTCTTTATCTATAATGTGCCCCAGTAGATATATTCCTTTGTCTTTCCATTCTGGTTCTAAGTAGATATAATTCATGCGTGCTAATGTTGTCAAAGGAGTAAGTTCACTATATTGCTCTATGAATTTAAATTTTTTGTTCATTTTTATCCACTCTTTTACCAATATAGTCAAAATAGTTGCTCTCGGGTCAATGTATGCTAATGCTAGTTTTGGAGTGAACAATAGAGCATTAAGGTCAATATTGTGTAGCATATCACTTAAAATCTGGTTCTCCGGGTGAGTGGAAAGAGGTTGACTCCAATTTATATATTGCGCCAATTTAATTGCTTCCTGATAGTGAAAAACCATTGGGTATGCAATGCCACCATTTATAAATTTTCGACTCATTGTTGCTTTTTTAACTCTGATCTGACCGTTCTTATTAATATATCTATCGATCATCTTCTGGAATTTAGCTGTCCATTGGCTTGAGATTGAAAAAGGGAAAGATCTAAATACATAGTTAAGTTTAGGAAGGAGAGACATCTTGATTGATGCAATTCTACCAGAGAAGGATATTTGATTGACCGGCCAGTTCTCAATAAGCTCTTTAGATGATTTATCTAAATTGTTCAAATTGGAGGTTTGAATACTTCTTATATCATCACTAAAGTTAATTCCCAGGTGTGTAAATCCCTTTGTGTGGGCCAGCTGATACCTACTAGTCAGGCGCTCTTCATCTTCCTCTGGAATATTAACACTTAGTGCTTCAGATTTCTCTATGTTTAATTTATAATTCGACACCTTACTATAGTTTGCAATGATTTCCATCAGCGCCTTCATAGATATATGAGGATGCTCCATATATACTACTACATCATCCGCGAAGAGGGAGATCTTGTATTCCCTTTTGCCTACTTTAATCCCCTTAAAGTCCGACGAAGCCCTAATAGCTATAGCGAGGGGTTTTAGGGTCAATGTGAATAAAATGGGAGACAGGGAACAACCCTGACGGGTTCCATTTGTTACCTTAAAATAATCTGATTGTACCCCTTTCCCCAAAACCGATGCCGAGGGAGCCTTATATAGGGCAGCTATAGCTTTTGATGCAAATGAGTCAAACCCATATCTATGGAGGGTATGCATCATAAAATCCCACCCTACCCTATCAAAAGCTTTTTCAGCATCCATGGATAGGAATAGGGTGGGGGTGTCTTTTTTCTTCGCATAAGTTATTAAATGAATCAGTTTATGGGAATTATCGGTGCCCTGCCTCCCTGGGACAAATCCTGTTTGGTCGGACGCTATTAATGATTTAGATATTTCTGTAAGTCTTAGAGCCAAAACTTTTGCATATATTTTGGTATCTATATTCATAACCGAAATTGGTCTAAATTATTTGCAAGAGTGTGCTTCCTTATCTGATTTTGGTATAGTGATTATATTGGCTCTAAGCATCTCTGGTGGGAATGTACCTGTGGTTTTAATTTCATTGAATGCAGCTAATAAGATTTGCATTAACTCTTCCTCAAATATTTTATAGTATGTTGTAGAAAATCCATCTGGGCCTGGTGCCGTGTAGTTTTTTAGGTTTTTAATAACTCGTCTAATTTCTAGTTCCGTTATCTGACTATTTAAAGCCTCCTTTTCCTCATTTGAGATAACTGGAAAGTCAATCTGATCTAAGAATGATGATATGTCTTCACTTTTGGGTGTTATAAAGTTTTCTTCCGAGTTTAGATTATATAAAGCTTGATAAAATTTCGCAAATTGATCCGTGATTTCTTTAGGCTTTAAACATTTTATTCCCTGTTTTACAAGATAAGGAATATTACAATCTTGATATTTTTGTTTTTTAATCTTATTCGCGAGATCTTTTCCTATTCGATTATTGAAATGAAATGATTTTTGTTGTAGTTGCCAAAGACTCATGTCTGAGCGTTTTTGGTTAATGTTTTTAATTTTGTTCCGAATTGTTATTATCTCTTGTGTAAGGGTATCATTTATTTTTATTTTGTTTTCTTGTTCCAATTTATACAATTTTATATGTAAAAGTCGTAAGGACAATCCTCTCTGTTTAACCCAGATGCTTTTCAACTTGATTAATATACCTCTTGTATATGCTTTTAGTGAGTTCCATATTGTTGTATTTAATGGAACCGACCCCATATTAATTTCCAATTTTTTTTTTAATTTCCATTCTAATAGTATTTAGTCTTTCCTTATTTTCTAAGATTTTATCATCCATTCTCCATGCCCTGCTAGATTTTATCTCCCCCTTTTCCTGTATTTGGAGGGTGATTGGAGCATGGTCCGAGATTGTTATTAAACCAATTTTAACTGATTGAATTGCGTTTAACAAAGACTCATTCACTATTATATTATCAATTCTTGAATACATTTTATGAGATGCAGAATAATAGGTATAGTCTCTTTCATTTATATTTATAAGGCGCCATGCATCATATAAGTGGTTTTCCACCAATAATTTGGAGAAGTCCTGAGCTGTTTTTTCTATACCTTTATAGTTTTTGGGAACTTTTTTGTAGCTTCTGTCCATCTTAGCATCAGGCGTCATATTAAAGTCACCACCTACTATGCGTCCTCCTATAGCTATCTTATCCAGTTTCTTTAATACTCCCTTCAAAAATATATTTTGTTTATTATTAGGGGCATATACATTTACTATTGTCATATGTTCGCCATTTATTTCTCCTACCCAGATAATATAACGGCCTTTACTATCCAAGACCACTAATTCTTCTTTTAATTTTAATTTTTTATTAAACATCATTAAAACTCCTCCTGAGTTTTTTTTATGGCAAGCATTAAATACTTGAGGGAATCTATGTTTGGCCATATGAAATATTCTTCCCTTATCCCAATGGGATTCCTGAATTAATACAATATCTGGATTTGTTTTGATCAGCATTCTCGAAATGGAGGCTCCCTTTGACGGAGAATTTAATCCCCTAACGTTGTAACTCACTATATTCAAACCCGGCATTATCTTCCCTCCACTAGGCCCTCCCCCCCGCCTCCCATCCCGCAGCCCCTGGCTACATCCATACTTCCAAACATACCACACTCTCTCTTGGAGTCATACCTATCCAGTCTAACCATTCGCTCCCTTCCCGAAAGTCGTCAAATAACTAGAAATTAATTAATCTTGTAAATGTATTGGTTATATTCTTTTTCCCTTTTTATATATTATACAAATCCCATAAATACCATTTATTATTTAAGCGTTTTTTCATAGATTGTGTTAGTATCCTATCTCTCTAACTCACGGTTTCTTACTACAATACCTTTAACTTCTTCCCAGGTCGGGATTGTTTTATGTTTTTCAATATTTTACTAAAGTCCATTTGGCTACCAACAAGATGTGAATTATTAAATATGTTTTTAGGGAACTTGTCTTCTATATCCAATTGAACGATTGCAAATTTGAAAGTGAAAGGAATTTCCCTACCAATTATTGATCAGAAGAAGGCAATGTTTCCAAAATGTTTTAATCATTACACAGTCCCACCACGTATGTTTGTGTGTACCCAAATAATTGCATCCTTTCCAACACCAAGCATGCGTGGTGGGATCTATTTTATTTGCAGTTAAAGGAACCCAGTGCCATCTATGTATGGTTTTAAAAAAGAATTCTCTATATGAAGAGTAAGGAGTAGAGTATTTTGTTAGTTTAAAGGTCGTATTCCGCTTGTCTATTGGCCATGTTTTACCTATCTCATCTTCCCATTTCATCATCCCATGAGATTTATTGATTCCTGCATTTAGAGATAGTGTGGAATCCTATATCTTTAAAAATCATTCTTTCAAATAAGGAATATTCTCTCAGATTATTTATAGGGAACGCCCCCCAACTACTTTGTACTGCCAAATAGTCAAGCCAAGTTATCTTTTTGGTAGGGAGTAGATCTTGCAGTAAGGAAATGTTTAACAAAGAACCTTTTTAAAAAAAATCACCAATAGCTTTCATACCTCTTTCTTTTCCCCATCTACAGATTACAGTTTCTATTTCTATATGATAATATGTCCATCAAGATGGCTGGTGAAAGTTCACTATTTGTCATCCATTTCTTTCTATTTTTTTACCAATATTTTAATAACATTTTAATTCCTCTGGGAAGCAATTTTATTCTATGTCCGGAAGCCATATGGATAAGTTTAGAGGAGCATCAGACATAAAATTGTGTTCTATTTCCTTCCATTTTGTTCTACATTGCTTAGAATTCCATAATATTAAATGCAACAGTGCTATGGCATCATGTATGTCCTTGATTGCAGGGGCGGCTACCCCTCCTTGTTAAAAACTCCTTTTTTGTTATTTTAAGATCTATTCTATTTTTTTCCCAGATAAATATAATTATGTATCATCCTTTGTATAATTTTTAATATCGAGTTAGGAACTATTTCAGGGATACTCCATAATATATAGTTTTCCAATCGGACAAGAGAATTCTAATTCCTTTAATTACCCACTCTAGATTTCCTCTTAGCACATTTTGCAACTCAAAAGAGAATTCTATACTCAGATGTGTTATTGATCTTTCATTCCAATTAAATTGATAATTATTTTTCAGATTAATTAATATATCGGGTCTAATTCCTTTCATGATGACATCTGACTTTGTTGGGTTTATTTTGAAATCAGAGACTCTTCCATACTCATCTAAGATAGAATGTAGATGAGCTAAGGAGGACTCCGGATTGGTTAGTAACAATACTACATTGTCCACAAACATTAACATTTTGTTTATCGATTTCTCTATCTCCATTCCTTCAATATTTGGAGAAGATCATATAAATTCTGCCACAGGTTCCATCAATAAAACAAAAAATAAAGGGGACAGGGGACACACCTGTCTTGTACCGTTTTTTTACTTAAAATTTCACTGTATCAATGTCTAGTCCAGTAAATAGTTATTTAGAGTTATAATAAAGTGCTCTAATGGCTTTTAGGCTGAAATCTCCCAGATCAAATTTGTACATAAAATCCCAGCTGACTCTGTCAAATGCCTTTTCAGCATCTAAAGACAGAGCCAGCATGGGAATATTTAATTTATTTGTATATGAGAGAATATTTATGAGGCATCTGGTATTATCACTCCCCTGTCTTTTCCTCATAAAGCCTGACTGATCTTGATTAACCAATTTAGGTAAAATGTTACAGAGTCTATTGACTAAGATTTTCGCATATAATTTTATATCAGCATTAATAAGAAAAATCGGTCTGTGGCTCTTTCTGTCTTCGGGATTTTTACCCAGTTATAGGTTATTTCTTATTTTTGCCTCTCTTAAATCTGCTGGGCATCCCTTATATTTTTTATTTCATTGAACATTTTACAAATGTGCGGAATCAAGATTGAAGAAAAAATCTTATAATATGAGTTGTCATAACCGTCAATTCGTGGAGCTTTATTTAACTTCATCACATCTATAGCTGTTTCTATCTCTTTGTGACTAATTTCTTGATTAATGGCTATTAATTTGTCTTCTGATATCCTAGGGAGATTTATCTTAGCTAGAAAAGTGTTTTTTTCTAAATTTGTGGGTTTTATAAATCCAACTTCATTTTCTAAATTATATAAGGATCCATAATAATACAGCAAGACCTGCCCAATCTTGTCTGGGTGTGAATAGATTTTATTATCTGAGCCTTTTATGTGTTTAATTCTCTTTAGTAATTTTTTGTTTTTGATCTTATTTACTGATAATTTCCCTGCTTTGTTCCCCAGAATATATTGGTTTTGTTGGGCTCTCCATAGCCACTTATCTATTTGTTACTTTTGATTTTTTTTTGATTTGGTGGTTTAGATCTCTTATTTTCATTTGAGAGTCTTTTGTTGGAATCAGTTTGTTTATCATTTGACATTTATTTAAGTTAACATACAGTTCTCTCAGAGGTAAACTTCTAGTTCTTATATACTCATTTTTCCTGGCAATAAGAATGCCACAGATATACGCTTTATGTGCACACTATATCATAGCATTAGATTATATTGAATTCTGATTAATTAAGAAGAATTTTGAAATATCCTCCTTTCACTTCTCTCTCTGTTCTTGACGTTTAAAAAGGGGTTCATTTTCCAGTATTTAGTTGAGTTATCATTCAATTTTACTTTTAGAAATAGACTAACATCAGAATGGCCTGACCATGAAAAATGTATATTATACAGTATTTATAATATTTTGACTAATTCCATGGATTTTGGTAGTCTGTAAATCTACCAGAATATGAACAATTCTTGACATGTTGTGTCTATTTGAAAAATATGTATAATATCTGTCACTTGGATGCCTGGTTCTCCAGGCATCATATAATTTTTATTTTAATATTTGTTTAAGGAATTTTTTCGAAGTATTAACCGTATGTTCATATGGTATCGGTTATACTGCTGAAGATCTATCTTTGTTAGGGTATACTATCATATTGAAGTATCCACAAATAAAGAGAAAGCCTTTTTTATGCTAACTATTTGTTTTAAAACTTTGGCAAATAATTTATTTAGTTTTTTATTGTGGGAGTAGATATTAGCAATGGTTTAAAACTTTTTATTAATTTCCCCTACCAAAATAATGCCCCTGCCCTCTTTGTCTATTATTTTATGTTCTTTGTAGAGCATTAAACAGTTATTAAAGAGGATTTACACTCCTCTCTATTTATTAATATAAGTAGAATTAATACTTGTCCCAAAGACATCTTTGAAAAAACATGGTATACTCCCTGTCTTCCAGTAAATTTCCTGGAGACAAACTATGTCCGGTTTTAATCTCCTAAAATGTTGCATCGCTATCCTTCTTTTATAAGAAGAGTTCAGTCCTTGGGAGCTTTGAGTGATAATTTTAATTACCATTAATAATACCTAGTCTTTTCTTTTCGTTGATTCTTTTTTTTTTTAAACGAATTCCCATATCTTCTATATTATTTTCTAATTGTCGACTTCCATTGTGACAAACATTATTACAAACAAATATATCAACATTGTGACAATAAACTTCTTAATCTAAAAAATTAAAGACTCTTCTTTAACCAGCAGTATTACAGATTTAGAAAATGACTAGCTCAAGACAAAACAAAAGTTTGTCTATTAGGGAGAGCAGCTTTTCTTTTAGCATAATCCTTATCAACCACTTGCTGTTTTCTCCCCTCTCCTTATTCATCTGCCTTCCTCTTTATCCTTTCCATATCACATAAGCTAACTTGAAAAAAATATTTCTAAAAACTAAATACTGTGACTTATGTCAGTGATATTATGTTAGTGTAAAACCGCCTACTGCCCTCATAGGATATGGAGTGGGGTAGGGTTTCCACATCAATCCCTCTCATGCATTAATAACTTTTATTGATGGTGATGGGAACCCTGCTCCTCTCCCTAGACAACAATCACAACAATACACCATTATAACATCACACCAGTGGCTCTGTGAGCTCAAACCCCCAGTCATCATCTCCACTGGCAACAGCCTGTGGCAGACATCAGTCCAAGACTGAGATGAGTGCCGATTGAGCCATGACACATATTACTGATTGCCTTCAAGGAACTTATGTTCTAAACCTCAGCTTTTCACCAATTGCCATTCTATAGTTTTTTATCATTAACTCAGGGTTCTTTGAAGTATCAATTTGTGTACCATTTAGAGCTTTTTGTTACATTAATTTTTACTGGAAATCCCCATTTATATGACAATTCTTTCTTCCTCAAAGCACAAGTAATATCACCAAACTCTCGTCTTTTAGCAAAAGTAGAGTGAGAGAGGTCGGACAAAATGTTGATATTCTCATATGGTGATTGCATTATTCTTTTCTTAAACAAGACTTTGATTATTGCCTCCTTATATGATAGAAAATGCATTTTAACCATAAGATCTCTTGGTTTGTTAGATTCCTAATTAGCCTGTAGTGGTAATCTATGTACTATATCTATTCTGTTATCTCCTTGAAAATCGTGAGAAACCAATGTCAAAAATAGATTTTTAATAAAATTCTCCAATTCAGAATTGGTAATTGACTCCGGAATCCCTCTTATACGTAGGTTCTGCCTTCTCCATTTTGTTGAGATTGACACTGAGTTATTTTACTTTTCCTTCAAGCTGAGAGGAATAAGATATAAGAGAGTTGTGGTCAACAGTCAATTTGTTGATTTTTTTTCTCCGTTTCTTCTACCTTATGTTTCATTTACTCTATTGCCTTAGTATTGGCCAACATTTGCTGTTTGAATTCCACTGTTATTGATTTTTTAAAATCTTTTAATAATCTCTTCATGTTTATCATAGTTAGCTGTTCATCTTTCTGCTGAATACTTTCTGCAAGGAAGCTTGTAGAATTAGAATTTGATGTACTTTGATTAGACAGTTGGTCGTTTATAGATCGGTTGATCTGTGTCACTTTGTTCCTATCTTCTTTGCTTTTAGGTGAGAAGAAGCTAGTAGAAGGCATCTGATTTATATTGCCTTTATCTTTAATTCTCGTTTTAGTTCTTGAGTTCTTATTTATTATTACGGATATTAATAGAGCTTTTATAATGCACTATTATGGATAGGTAGTACTCTTAACTTGTTAATCCAGAGGTGGTGACTTGTTATATATGTATAATGGTGGTCTAGCTTTATCAGTCCTGATATTCAGGTTATTAGCCATTATATCGTTTAAGTGGTTTAGCAAATAGGCGTGGGTTGCTTGATTCTATGACTTTTCCAAATCACAAATCATAGGTTAATATTCTGATCTTATATTTGAGACTCTCAAATGTATTTTAATTTGCCAATATATTTTAATCAGCAGATTTTCAATCTACTGTCATTTGCCTGTTTCATAGTTTGACCAGTACTCCAGGTCTTATCCCAGATTTTGTTTACTTTTATAGCTTTGTTCGAAGTTTTATTAAAGTTAAACAAATCCCTATGGGAATGTAAAAGGAAAAGCTCTTGACTTATTTTCCCATAGATGGCGTCTTATCATTTGTTTTAAGATATTAGTCAAGTTAATGTTTGTCTGTCTTGAGTAACCAGTCTGTTGACTTTTTGCTATTGATTTATGATATATGGGTCTGTTCTTAAAATTAAGACACAATAAATCACAAGTCCTCAGTTTGTATATAAATCTACAGACAAGACCTCTGTTTACTGGAGAATGGAGACTAAAGTTATAGATCATCTAAAGAAAGCCGGACTTAAAAACATTTCAGATCTATATTGTCAAGGCTCCCTATTAAAATACATAGAATTCCAGAAGAAATATTCCTTGGAGAAGATATCTTGGCTAAATTATAAACGTATTATTATTAGGACTCTATTATTAGGAAGGTAGACAGGGTGATTTGTCACCCAGATCCCAGCAATCGAACAGTTTGCTGTCTCCCAGGTGCTCGGGCTCGTCATGTTGTGGATTGGGTAGACAAATTATTGGGAGGGGCTGGAAACGAACTGGCGGTCTTGGTACATATTGGTACCAATGACAAAGTTAGTGGAAGATGGAGTGTCCAAAAGAATGATTTTAGAGAACTAGGTAGTAAGCTGAAGGCAAGGACATCCAAGGTAGTATTTTCTGAGATACTACCAGTGCCACGTGCTAGCCCAGGGAGGCAGAAGGAGATTAGGGAGGTTAATGCGTGGCTAAAGATGTGGTGCACTAAGGAGGGGTTTGGCTTTTTAGAGCACTGGGCTGACTTCTCACTTCGGTACAATCTCTACAGTAGGGATGGATTGCACCTTAATGATGAGGGAGCTTTTGTACTAGGGGATAGGATGGTAGAAAGGCTGGAGGAGTTTTTAAACTAGTAGGTGGGGGGGAGGAACTAGATATAAGTAATGGGGTAGAAAGTGTAGAGGGTATAAGGGATGAATTAACAACTCATAGGGGAGGAGTTGGGGGGAGGGGTAGTATAGTCAATAGGGAGGTAGTACTAAGTAATTCAAGTACAGTGGCAGGCACTTCGGAACTACAGACTCATAACATAAGGTGTATGCTTGCTAATGCCAGAAGCTTGCCAGGAAAAATGGGAGAGTTAGAATTATTAGCAATTAATGAAAAATGGGATTTAATAGGCATTACTGAAACGTGGTTGGATGAATCTCATGACTGGACTGTTAATCTGGATGGTTATAACCTACTTAGAAAAGATAGAGGAAATGGTAAACGAGGAGGAGGGATTTGTCTGCAGATTTTAACGGTCTAAGGGCAGCAATACAAAGTATAGACTGGGACAGAGAACTGATAGGTAAAAACACTGAACATAAATGGACAACATTTAAATCCTTACTAAATATACATACACATCGGCATATACCGTGTGGGAATAAAAGTAAAAGGAGTAAATCACAACCCATGTGGCTTAACAATGATTTAAAGATCAAGATACGGAGTAAAAAACAGGCATTTAAATTAGACAAACAAGAGGGGACAGAGACTGCTTTTCGGGAATACAAGGAAATCAACAAGGCTTGCAAAAGCGCCATTAGACTGGCTAAAATAGAAAATGAAAAATTAATTGCAAAAGAGAGTAAGACTAACCCTAAAATATTTTTAAGTATATTAATGGGAAGAAGGCGAGGAAGGAAGCTATAGGAACATTAGAATGTGAAACAGGCTGTCTGAAAATTAGTGACCAGGAAAAGGCAGATGAACTAAATAGGTTCTTTTCTTCGGTATACACAAGGCAGGTACAAGTGGTTGGGACACTGCAACATAATGGGGCTACACTACCTTTGCCAAATAATTGGTTAACACAGGAAGTAATCCAAAAGAGGTTGGAAAAAATAAATGTTAATAAAGCCTTAGGTCTTGATGGAATACATCCAAGGGTACTAAGGGAACTGGGTTCTGTAATAGCCAAACCATTATATTTCATTTTTCAAGATTTACTCAACACAGGGTCTCTACCAGATGACTAGAGAAAAGCTGATGTGATACCTATATTTAAAAAGGGAGCAAGAGCAAACTCGGGGAATTATAGACCAGTGAGCCTCACTTCTGTAGTGGGGAAGCTTTTAGAAGGGTTAATAAGGGATAATATACAAGAATATGTCAATTTGAACAGGATTATAAGTAGGAGTCAACATGGATTTATGAGGGATAGGTCATGTCAAAAAAATCTAATTAGTTTCTATGAGGAGGTTAGTAGGAACCTGGATCAAGGCAACTCAGTGGATGTAGTCTTTTTGGATTTTGCAAAGGCTTTTGTTACAGTGCCACATGGGAGACTATTGGGCAAACTAAGGGATACAGGAATTGCAGTAAATATCTGCTCATGGATTGAGAGCTGGCTAAAAGACAGGAAGCAAAGGGTTGTTGTAAATGGAACATACTCCGATTGGACTATTGTGGTAAGTGGGGTTCCTCAGGGTTCAGTATTAGGTCCTCTCCTTTTTAACATATTTAATAATGATTTAGAGGTAGGATTGGAGTGTGGGGTCTCCATTTTCGCTGATGACACAAAGTTGTGCAAGGTAATTAAATCAGATAATGATGTGCTTTCCCTCCAAGGGGATTTACATAAAATTGAGGAATGGGCATCTAAATGGCAGATGAGATTTAATACGAATAAATGTAAGGTTATGCATCTGGGAAGGAAAATAGCCATGCAATTTTTTAATCTTAATGGAGCAAATCTAGGTGTATCAGATATTGAAAGGGATTTGGAAGTGCTTGTGGACAACCACCTAGGTAACAGTGCTCAAAGCTAAGCAGCAGCTACAAAGGCAAATAAAATATTAGCATGTATTAAGAAGGGTATAGAAGCCAGGGAAGCAAATATAATTCTGCCACTATACAAATCTCTAGTATGCCCTCATTTGCAATATGGAGTACAATTTTTGGCACCACTTCATAAAAAGGACATTTTAGAGCTGGAAAAGGTACAGAAAAGGGCAACAAAACTAATAAGGGGAATGTAGGGTCTAAGTTAAGAAGAAAGTCTAACCAAATTAAACTTATTTTCTCTAGAAAAAAGGCGTCTAAGAGGAGATATGATTACCTTA
Organism: Discoglossus pictus; assembly: GCA_027410445.1. Classification (NCBI taxonomy): domain Eukaryota; kingdom Metazoa; phylum Chordata; class Amphibia; order Anura; family Alytidae; genus Discoglossus; species Discoglossus pictus. Next base: position 357,740,460 of record CM050163.1, on the reverse strand, counting down.
TATAAATACATCCAGGGTCAGTATAAAGATTTGTCAGGGAAGCTTTTTGTGCCAAGAGGTTTTAAACTGACAAGAGGACATCCCTTGAGGTTAGAAGTAAAAAGATTCCACCTTAAAGAAAGAAAAGGGTTCTTCACAGTAAGGGTGGTTAATCTGTGGAATTCTCTACCAGAGGAGGTGGTGACAGCGGATTCGATAGATAACTTTAAAAGGGGACCAGATTTATTATTAATTAAAAAGGGAATTCAGGGTTATCATGGATAATTAGAGAGGCAGTATTGATCCAAATTTTTTTACATTTCCTTTTGAGACAATTGGCTAAGTCTTGCTTTTCTTTTTTTTTTTCCTATTTGCCTTCCTCTGGACTAATTATTAATAAAAAAAAAAACATTAAATAATTGATTAATAATTAATTAACAACTAATGAATTAATAGTTAATCCGCATATTGCAGATCAGAGGAGATCTTAAAAGGTTGAACTTGATGGACTGAAAGTCTTTTTTCAACCTTAAATACTATGTAACTATGTAACAATGTATGACAGAAGTACTAAAAAGTAAGGGTTACCCATTGGTAAATGTAGATAAACCGTATGAACTAGAGATTCTTCTAAGTAAGGGTCATGTGACACACCTCATCTCAAAGATTAACAAAATAAGAAAAAAAGGTCTGAATTATATAAAATCTGAGAAGGTAAAGGAATGGGAAAACAAATTTAAGATAAACTGTGAAGACCATGATTGGATAAGAGCGTTAAAATTAATTAAAAAATCCTCGATAAATAGTTCCCTTAAAGAAATACATTTTAAGCTAACTCAAAAGTGGTACCTAGTTCCGGCCACAATTAATAAATTCTATCATTTGACCTCCCCACTATGTTGGAAAGGTTGTGGCCAAATTGGTACATCTGCCCATATGTGGTGGGAATGTATAAAAATCCAAAATTTTTGGAAAGAATGTTGTAGCCACCTAACAAAAATGATAAAAATTGACTGTCCGTGCTCCCCAAAAGTAATTCTATTTCATCTACAGATAGATACATTTTTTTCCTAAGGATAACCTATTGATATTACATATTCTATTAACTATTAAGCAATTATTAGTGAAATATTGGAAAAAAACCACAATTCGATAATGGAGTGAAGTCTTGAACAAAATTAATTACAACAAAGAACTGATGAAGTCTAATTATATTCATGGCTCTAGAGATAAAAACATAATTAATTGGAATACCTGGGAAAAATATATGCAGCAATAATGAAAAGCTAAAGGAAAGGAAATATTTCTAAGAGGTTATAGTTATAGGAGCATGCAGATTCCTTTTGTATCTCTCTTTTTTCTCATTTCTCTTATCTTTCCTTTCTCTCATCCTCATTGTTGAATAATAAGGAGGAGGAGAGAGAAGAGGAGGAGAGAAGAATATATAGATATATTGTTCAGAGTAAGAATGAATGTATGTATATGTGACATATGTAATTGTCATTGTATGTTTTATCTTTTATGAAATAATAAAAAGAATAATAAAAAAAAAAAAAAGACATCTGTTTACAATACCAGGGTTAATTCCCAGACTGCCTCTAAACTTTAGGGCTTATATCAGTTCCCAGTTTTATTTCTCCTGGTATATAACCCATATAATTCTAAATAATTTATATGTATTTTATATATCAGTATGAGGATGACAATGTTACTTGCTTCTGGAGACTCCTTGGCTCCTTAGCTAGGTTATATACCGTTATAGTTCATTCTTTGTTTCTTAGATATGTACATGTTGTTGTTAATCATTGAGTTAAGTCAAATATATATTGTATCACAAGTCATTGTGTCCATTTTAGCTCATAATAATACTTTTATAATACCTCCCAACACCTATGCTTTCCACTTATTTGTTCTCAGTTGTTTAATCCATGCTTAGCTTGGGGGAATAGATCCTTAGCTTTCACTTGCTCCTTCACTGGTTTCCCCAGTTCCCTCAAACGGATGATCTTTCCAGGAGCCAGCAGGCTTCAGTTTGAGGGTCCCCAGGGTTCTTCCACAGGGACTGGGTGATTTACTCCCAATCCTCTGGTTGAGAAGCATGAGAGCTGTGAGGTACTGGCGTGCAGCCTTTGGTGGGCTGCTCTCCCAAACAAGCTTGCTGCTTTGTCGGCCGATTAAGTCATTTCTGGTTTACTGCCTTGGTCACCAAGGAGACTGTTAAACTTGCCTATGGGTGAATGAAGTTGGGTACAGCCAGCTAGTAATTTTAAAATATTATATATAACCAATCCATTGGCCAGAAATAACATTATTAGTTTATGAATAAGTAGCACAATTTGGTGCCATCGTTGAATTAATGTATTATCTTGTGGCAGCTATTAATGACTTCTAATGGTTAAAAATTAAAATTATTAAGATGTATTTTCAATGTTAACTGAATACAGTTGCTGTAATATGCTCAGATATTTTTGTAACAAATACTTGGAACCATATTCAGTTTTTATTATGTGTAAATAAACATTTATTTGTGCCACAAAAGTAATTTGAAGTTTTATAAAGTTAGAAGGTTTCCTGTTAATTTAAATAAAATGTTCAAGTAAAATAATTAATGTGTCACAGGTTTGGTTATATTTTACATAAATATAGTCTGACAGTATTAGTATGGGGGGCAGGAAGTTCTTTAGATACACTGATTATAACTGTTACAAGTCAAAATTAATGACATAGAAATGATGAGTGAGTGAATTGACTAGTGTTGGGTCTCAAAACCAGAATAGATTCCCAAGATCTCTTCTCTATACCTCTAAACCATGTTACTACCCTCTCCCTACAGAGAATCTCCATAAAGTCAGTCATCATTATTCATTAACCACCATTCACTCTTTAGTGACACTGGGCCACAGTGTGGTAATGGCCTCAAAAGCCAAAAAGGATGGTTGTTCCTAAAATCACTCATCTAGAATCTTAATATAACAGAATCTAGAAGCAGTTGGACCTTGTGTCAGTTCTATGCTATTCTGTGGGAACATCGGGATTTAGACAGGAGGAGACAAATTAATACACCCAAAATGTCATCTGAGAGAGAAGAACACAGTCAGAAAGAGGCTGAGTTGTATGTATAAAGAATTGCTTTGTTTCTTAATTTTAAATTCCCCACTCATAGACATCTGCCCTCAAACATCCTTTCCCATACAAATAAAAAGGATTGAATGTGATAATATATTGTATTGCTTTATTTTTCTTTAATTATTTGTAGCATTTTTATTGAATATTGATAGATCATCTTTAAATAATCTCTTTGATTAAACAGAGAAAATAGCAGTCTGTCAGCTTCAGGCACTGGCCTTTTATTTTCCTATGTGAAAGCCAGTTAGATTTCTTTACATCTGCCAGGTCACAGTTGTAAGGAAATCTTCCTGACATGCACATCTAATAGAAAAAATAATAATAATTGTGCATCAACCATAAATGGCCAAAGAGAAAAAATTGTCTGTGGAGGAATCAAGTAGCCTGTTCAATATTAAAATATCAAAACTACAAATGTTTAAAATATAATCAAAAGTAATTAAATCTAAATAAATTATGAACGCAAAAAGTCCCTTTAGCCCTATCAAATAACTCCTACTGTTTCTTAACTGAGCCAGAACTTGAATTGTTCATCATTTTTATTTTAACAGGTAAAACCTGTAAACTTGCAATCACACCCCTCTATTCATTTTAATATGATGGGATGGTTACAAGATACACAATAGTTTAGAACAGAATACTTTTTATTAATAAGAATAGTGATGTAAAGTCAATGAGCCTCATTCAATTGAGGCATCAGGAGATCTGGGCTTCAGAGATGGAGACCATAACTTACTTTGCTATTCCATTGGTGTCTGTTTGTGGGCTCCGATCAGGTTACGGTCTCCGGTCTCCGATACTTTGCGATGGATAACATAGCAAGTTAAGGCCCCTCCAAGCCTTTGATCTTTTGAGGCCGCAAGAGTTTTAAATGCTAAAATCTCAAATTGCTATTCTTTGCTCCGATTCCCCCTTGCTAACCACCCCGCCAAGGCATCAAATGGCAAAAGTCACTCCACAAGTTACGGGTTCCAAGGAGGACTCGCAAAGGGCTTAAAGATATGTCTGGAGCACTTTAAATGCACATATACACACACACTACTGTACTTTTATTAAAAGGGAAAGTAAAAGTGTTAGGTCTTAGAATTAATAGCACAACATTCTCAGGCTTGTAAATCTGCAAACAAAAATACCTTATTTCATGTTTAGTTTACGTGTTATATCAATCCCGGCAATCAATGTGTTAATACATATAATGGAACTCGCATGTAATAGAATATCATATTTACGGCTGTATCAATATTGCAATATTTCAGGAACGTGGGTTCTGATCGTAACTCGTAACTGAAGCCTGTAGGACTTTGAAATCCAACCTCCATTTTTCATTGACTTTATGATGACGATCTCTGTTTCCATTGGCTGTTTCTAACTCGGGAGTTACGACCTTGCTTAATTGATCATGTTTAAGCTCGCAAATGCTACATAGATAGCATGGTTTACGATATGCGCTAGCGGGCCGCGACTTGCTGGCTTGGCCAATTGAATAGCACCATAAGTCGCGAATGCTGCAGGCCCACAGACATAGGGCTTACATTCCCTAACTTGCGACCTCCAAATTGAATGAGGCTCAATGTCCTTAGTGGAAAATAAACAAAATACAAGCTTAACAGGCAATACACATAAAGAAGGGATGATAGTGTTATGCATACTTTGTTCCTAGTTGTCTATTATAGTGTATTTTTCAATAAACTATACAACAGAGTAGAAGCTCTCTGATACCTGAAGTAAAGGAGTCTCTTAATATATCAGGGAAGCAGATCTGATAATTATTTTATAGAAAGCTGATTTGATCACCCTTGTAGTAATCGGACCACCTATACGTATTTTTGGTGTTTTATGGATCTCTAACGCGACATATCTTGTATAGAAAAATTTCAAGGTGGAATAATTATTTAGCACTGTGGCCCGCAATTCACTAACTTTGCCTCTGAATAGAAAATTATAAGATTTAGGCAAGTGATACATACATTTTCCTATGCATCATTTCAACCTCAATTAACTTCTCCTGTATGCCAAATACATTACAATAATAATAGCTGGGTATGGGTCAAACTGTAATGTTTGAAATTATTGGTTCATTTTTTTTTATTTTTATAATTTTTTATTGCAGGAATACAAAGTGCAAACAGTTGTACAATATTGAGCGTAATAAAACAATACCCCAACATCAATTGTGAAATCTCATCCTTGTATCCTGCCTCCTCCTTTTTTCCGTATTTACCTCCGTGCTATTATCGGTGAACCAATGTAGAGAATTATAATGGACCTTTCTTGGTTATGTAAACATGTATCCCTAAACTTATCCGTTACCTATACTATTCTTTGGTTATTAAGTTGTTATCTCCTAATACCTTTTAAAAAAGCCCTAATTTTATCCATTGGCTGACTCATTTACCTCTAGAGGGATATAGTATGATTATCTGCGTTTGTTAGTCTTTCAGTATCTTCCTTCCATTCAATTCCCCCCCGTTATCTTTTCTTATATATTCAGGAAGAGTTGCTTACAAACTTTTACAAATGTTAACCTAACTAATTAAACTAAAACATTCTATCTGACACATCTATGTCAAGCCTTCCTCTTTGGAAAACATTTCTCTATCTTGATCTTGTTATTGATCCAACCTAACATACCTGTCTGTCTTCTTCCATATCGGTGCAGATCCTCTCCCGGTATCTCCTCTCCGGCCCCCAGCCCCCTCTGTATCCTGTCAACAAGGTGAGGGTGCCCTTCCCTCCTCCTCCCCCTTCATTGGAGTAGAGGGATTCTAATATCAGTGTATCCTATCCAGGGACCCCATATTTCTAAATACTTAGGGATTGAATCCGCCACTGAGTGGGAAATCCTTTCATTAACCGCTAAGTAGTGAATCTTAGCTCGAACTGCCCCTATCTCAAGTGTCTTTTTCCTCCAGTTCCTGGCAATATGTGATTTTGTTGCTAAAAAGATAAATTGTAGGAGTCTGTTGTGGGGGGCAGAAAGAGAGGCCACCGGAATCCCCAGTAGACTCGATTCTGGGGTAACTTCAATATGGTGTCCAAAGATACTATCCACTAAGTCACCCACTGCCGTCCACAACTGCTGAACCTTTGGGCAGCTCCACCAAGTATGGTGAAAGGAGCCCAGCTCTGAGCACCCCCTAAAGCATTTCGGACTTTCCGTCTTACTCCATTTAGCTAGTCGATCTGGGGTAATATACGCCCGATGAAGGACTTTAATTGATGTCTCTAATACACTATAGTTTAGTGACCCCCTCATGAGATTGGCCCAGGAAGTCTCCCACGTCTCAATCTCCCAGTTCTTGGCTATATCCTTTTCCCATTCCCTCATGTATTTTTCTTTGGCTAATGATTTTGGGGTATTGAAGACCTTGTATAATTCCCCTATCACTCCTCTTTTAAGGGGGGCTTTTTCACATATTCTAGAGAACCCATTCCGGGAGGGGACTCCTAAACTCCTAAGTAGTTTATCTACAAAGTATCTCAATCTGCAAAAGTTATAGTGCTCATAAAGGGGGATGTCATATTCGTCTCTCATAGTTTCGAATGTTAATACCCGACCATCTCTCATCCAGTTTCCCAATCTATCAAGTTTGTTATTCTTCCACCATTGCCGAGAGACCTGTGAGATACCTGCTGGAGCTAGTGGATGCGTAAGTATAGGCGTTAAGTGGGATATCCGGGGTAGGAGGTCTGTATGATTGAAGGCCCAGAAAATATTAGCCGCGGAGTTCCTTATTATAGGATTGGCAGATTTCTTAATCTCTGTTGGGAGTGGGTGAATCCAGACCGCCGTGTCCCATGTATAGGGCATCATGTCTTGGCTTTCAACAAACATCCATGCCGGATGGGCTTCGGGTAAGTGGGCCTGGGGAATAAAAGCTAATTGAGCTGCTCGATAATAAAGTTTTAAATTGGGACATGCCAACCCCCCTCTGGATTTATGTTTGTACATGTTATTTCTCGCAATCCTGGAGGGACCCCCACCCCAGATAAAACGGAACACCCTGCTTTGGAAGTTTGAGAGGTCTTTCATATGCATCTGGATCGGTAGAGATCTAAATAAATATAGGAGTCTAGGTAAAATGTTCATTTTGACCGAACTAATCCTACCGAGCCAGGAGATGTTATATTTGCCCCATTTTATCATCTCCTCTTGGAGTAAACGGAACATTGGCTGGTAGTTAGCTTTATATAGATCTTGTACTTTAGCTGTCAACCAAATTCCTAGGTATTTAATCCCCTTCCCAGCCCATTTAAATTTAAACCTCCGTGTGAGGGAATCTTTCTCCGGGAGCGGTATATCTAGGGCCAAGGCTTCAGTTTTTTTCTACATTAATTTTCAATCCTGAAAGCATCCCGAAGTGTTCAAGTTTTTGCATCAGGGGTGGTACCGACGTTGATGGCTCCGAAATGGAGCATAGTAAGTCGTCCGCAAATAGTGACACCTTGAAATGATGTGACCCCACTTGGATACCCTTTATCTCTGGGGAGGCTCTAATCCATTGGGCCAGGGGCTCGACTGCCAACGCAAATAGGAGCGGTGACAATGGGCACCCCTGTCTCGTCCCCCTCTGGATGCTGACCGCTGGCCTCCCCCCACCCGGGAGTCTTAAATTTGCCCTAGGATCTTTGTAATAAGTCCGAATTAGATTTAAAAACTTCCCTGAAAACCCGAATTTGTTTAGCGTAGCCATGAGAAAAGGCCATTCCAGGGAGTCAAAGGCCTTCTCTACATCCAGAGAGAGCAGGCAGGCCGGAGTGTTATTTAATTTAGAATGGTGGACTAAATTCAGAATTTTCCTGATATTGTCCCCTGCTTGTCGCCCTGGGATAAATCCCACCTGGTCTTTGTGAACCAAGGAGGGGAGAAACCCAGCTATCCTATCCGCCATGATTTTGGCCAGAAACTTTATGTCGCTGTTAAGGAGTGAAATTGGTCTGTAATTCTTGGCTTCTAACGGGTCCCTCCCCTCCTTGGGAAACAATACCAGGTCAGCTTTGTTGAGTTCTGGGGGAATTGGTCGTCCCTCCAGTATTGTATTGTATAATGTGGTCAAGTATGGGGCTAAAGTGCTGACAAATTTCTTATAATATGTGTTTGTAAAGCCATCTGGGCCTGGGGCTTTGCCTAATTTTGATTCTAGAATAACTTTGCTCACTTCCTCCTGGGAGATTGCTTTATTCAATGAAGTAACATTCTCCTCCGTTAGTTTAGGTAGATCCAGGGAGGATAAAAGTGATTGTGTTTCCCCCTGAGCTGGGAAGTTCGAGGCTTTATATAGCTTGCTATAATACGCCTGAAAGATGTCCTGAATTTTTGTGGGGTTGGAGGTCACTAGCCCTTGGGGCGATTTAATTTGGCAGATCCTAGATTGGTTTTGCTTTGATTTTAATTTATTGGCTAGGAAAGTGTCAGGCTTGTTTGCTTTGCTATAAAACTTGTGATGTGTGATTCTAAGCGCTCTCTCCGTTCTCTCTGACAGAATCATATCCAGTTCCGCTCTGGTTTTCTCAATCTGGGACCTATCCCCCATAGAATTATCTTGCTGCATTGCCCTTTCCAATCTCATTAATTCTTTATTTAATGCGTCCTCTCGGGCCCTGTTTTGCTTTTTATGTTCAGCAGATATCTTCATGCAGACCCCTCTAATATATGCTTTGTGGGCCACCCACACCCATCCTATTCCTACATCTCCTTTAGTATTTTCCCCAAAATATATCTCAAGTTCTTGCTGGATCTTATCTTTGGATTGAGGAAATGCTAGTAGCGTATCATTGATGCGCCATGTCGGGGGGGGGGGGGGGAGTATGCTGTGCCAAAGTCTAGGGCAATTTTGACTATTGAGTGATCCGACCAGGTACACGGAATAATCTCCGCTTCCTTTGTCTGATCCAAGAGTGAAGCATCAATGATGATATAGTCAATTCTTGAGTATGAATTATGAGGGGCTGAGTAGAAAGAGTACTCCCTGTCCCTAGGATGAAGGTCCCTCCAGGAATCTACCAGGTTCAGGTTCGCTAGCTGTGTTTTAAGTTGTTTTAGCTTACTGGGGAAGTGGGGCCCCACTCTCCCCTTAGACCTGTCTAATCCGGGATCCAACGCTAAATTTAGGTCCCCTCCCAGAATAATTCTACCAAAGTCCCCTTTCTCCAGTACCATAAGTAGTTTCCGGACCGTGTTATAAGGGTTCGTAGGTGGGGCATATAGCGCAATTAAAGACACTGTCGAGTCGAGTATTTTCCCGGTCAGAATCAGGTAGTGACCCTCGGGATCTGATTTTTTACTCTGGAGTATAAACGGAAAGTCCTTGTGTAAGAGAATTGCTACCCCCCTCCCTCTTGGCTAACATACCCGTTGTATAGAAGTGTGGGTATTGTTTGTGGAGAAATTTAGGGGGTTTGTCACGCATGAAGTGTGTCTCCTGTAGAAAGATTACTGAGGGGCGATGCTCCCTATATGTAAGAAAGGCTTTACGCCGTTTATGAGGGGAGTTAAATCCCTTCACATTATGGGACAGTATCTTAAATTCGGGCCTAGCCATTTATCCTTGTCTGTCTGTGAGTGCTGTGCCTGGTGTATGACTTACATTTTTCCTGCTCAGGATGGGAAAGTTGTTTGAGGGCCAGAGAGCCGGAGACGAGAGGGCCCCTGGGATGACCAGGAGACGAGGTGCACCTGCATCTTGGAGAGACCTTGGGAGTACTAGGCAGAACAGAGATAGACCATTTACATATAAGACAGAATTCAGGGAAATGTACAGAAATACATGTGTCAACAGAAACAAAACAATTTCAACTTTTTTATCTAAACTAAAACTTTTTCCTTGCGCTCTAGCGCGCTTGGTGGGCATGAGAATCTTGTTCTCCTGCATATAGCCCTGGCGAGGAGGCAGACTAAATTTTAACTACTCAGCTTACACCCCGTTTAATAAAAGGGAAAAACTCTCCGCCTCACCCCATGGGCCTATCACCCCTTGCATTGTGTAGCACAAAACATTCAATTCAGTGAATTAAGAGAAACCCAGTAGGCTTCCATCCTATATCACACTCCCCTCGGCTTCTAGTGTCCATTAGGCTTCTGAGGGAGGCAACTTATCTCTTAGCCAGTCCCCTCATCTCTTCTCTGGAGGGGGGATTTTCCCGGCCAATATCAACTTGAGCATTCCGGCCCAAGCCTGGTGATGTAGGCCTGTCAGTTACACGGGTTGCCTTAGACCCCCTTCTCTCGCCGCTTGAGGTTGTGGGTTTCTTGCAGCTTTTTGTCTCTTTGAGGCAGGAACTACCGTCCATTGTCTAACCGGCCTATCTCGCTTCTCTTTTGGTTCCTGGCCCAGTGGGCGGGGGTTTTCACCCTCCTACCATAAGTCCAGGGAGGAAAGGATTGTCTGGCATTCCTCCACATCTTGAGCGATAAACTTGTTTCCATTCACCGTAAATTGGATGTTGAAAGGAAAACCCCATCTGTAAGGAATTTTATGTTGTATAAGTACCTCCACAGCCGGTCTCATTTCCCTGCGTCTCGCTAGGGTGGCTGGTGAGAGATCTGCATAAATCTGGATGGTGGTGCCGTCAGGACCCTTGATTTCGTCTAGACCTCTGGCGTGAATGAGAATCTGATCTCTTGTGTGTTGTCTCAGAAAGCGGGCGATGATATCTTTAGGCATGTTAGGATTTGGGGATGCTCCAAGTGCCCTATGTGCCCTTTCAATGCCGATTTCACCCTCCTGGGGGTCTGGAAGAATTGATTTTATTAAGTCTGAAAGATACGGCTCAAGGTCAGTGATTGAGTTTGGGACGCCTCTGAATCTGACATTGTATCTTCTCGATCTATTTTCGAGGTCCTCCAGTTTGAGTTCAAGAGAGCATATTTTCATTGCATTTGTATCAATGTCTACTCGATCTTGTCTTTGGGAGTCTATGACCTGGTCCAGGGAAGATTCCAAAATACTTGTCCGCTGGCCCAATTCTTGGATTTCATGTTTTAGATCTTGAACTGCCAATGATAGTTGTGATTTTAGCATGTTCTCAAACCAAGTTTTGGAGTCATTGGATAAGTTTGCATCCATCATATTCCCTTTTTGGGAGCCCTCAGCATCCGATATATCTGAAGCCCCTGAGATTGATTCCGGGTGGGGGGATCTTCTAGCCGTAGTAGAGGGGAAATGTTCAGTTATCCGTCGGGTTCCCTCACCCTTTTTGGTTCTAACCATCATGACTTTTGCCCTTTGTATTGTAGATCAGGGCGGTGCGGGGCCTAGTTTAGGAATGAGCTTTCCAGTAGACCTGGTCTGTGCATTTGGGGGAGGAGGTCTAGATTAAGGTGAGTCCCGGCCCACTGGGTAGCAATGCTGCTGCAAGGATCTCTTAAGTGCGCTTTAAGAGTTAGGAGGGGTGGTGGCACATTTATAGGGGTGTTGGCCCTACATTTATCTCATCTTTTCCTTAGTGAGCAGGGTGTTTGCCAACTGGTTTAGTGTTAACATCCTCCAGTGTCCAGGCCCAGTCTGTGTCAGGCTAAATATTGCCTTAGATCTTCCAAGATAAACCTAGTATGTTAACCCCAATGTGACGTCGTGATATGGAATTAATTCAGTCCTTTGTACTACCGTTTCTCTCTAGTATATGGAGGAGCCGAGTGGGAGGGCAGCAGTCAAAGTATGAAGATCTTTAGTCCCTTGGTGTTCTAGAGATTGGCAGGTTCAATTTAGTCTTGAAGGACAGAAGGCCTGCAATGCTTTGAGGCTGCCACCGGGTGGGAGTAGAGTATTGTCAATTGAGACTGCCTATACAATGTGGTGAGTGACACTGCATATCTTTATATAACTGTTGATGAGTGGTATATAACGTAATATAATAAGGTGTCTGGTTAGTCCCAAACACCCCGATAGTGTCGGTGATAATAAAGTCACATTAGTAGTCCTGCAACATATAAATACAAAGCCAGATAAATAGTACTCTTTGCCTTTGAAGTCCTGTGCAGTCCAAAGTGTATTTTAGTGTTCTGAGTCTCTGTAGACAGGTTAGCCTGGTGTGCTTAAACCCGGGATACTGGGGGGACCTGATGGTGGGACAGAAGGCACAATGTGGAGAGCTGTGGCCCCTTGATGTTTTAGATATTGGCAGGTTCAATACAATGTTGGAATACAATGAGCCTGTAGTGGTTTATAGTTGCCACCGGGTGGGAGCAGAGTGCAGTCAATTGAGACTACTTATATAATGTTTTGGGTGAGATTGTAAATCCTCATGGTGCTGTTACAAAACGTTATATAACACAGTGTAGTAAGGTGCCTGGTTCAATCTCAAGCACCCCGGTGCTGTTGGTACCAATAAAATCACTTTAGGAGCACTGAAGCATATAGATGTGGAGCTAGATAATCTGCACTCTTTATCATTGCAGTCCTGTGCAGTTCAAAGTGTACTTTTAACGTTCTGAGTCTTAGTAGATAGGTTGGGCTGGGTTGCTTGGACACAGGGTATGGGGAGAGCTTTAATGGGGATATGTGGGTAAGGGGCCCCGGATTGCTTAATTTTTCTGGGGCTAATTTGCTGCTGATGCCCCCCTGGCTGCCCCTTCCTTGGATCAGGGCTATCCTCTCCCCCCACAGCTCTATAGCCTCTCCCCTGTACCTGCTTATATATGTCCTCAGCAGTGCAGTGCCACACTCTCTCCCTCAAGGCTTCCAGGGGGAAAAGTTCAGCTGGATAGGGATTCCATGCAGGGGCCTCTTCCACTTTCCCCTTTTCTTGGAGCCCTCTGCTGCTCTGTGCCCCGTGTGGGATGTTTCAGGGAGGATGGAGCTGTGCGCCCCCTTCTGTCGCCAGCTTAGGCTAGTCCCCCTGCTGTTTGTGCTCCAGCCCGGCTTCTCTCTGCTTGCCTGCCTCCTACTGCTCATTATTGGTTCATTTTAATATACTAATATACTAGCTATATATTATACTTCAGATGATGTATTCATTCCAAGTCCATTATGCTCTTACTCTTATTATCAACAATGTATCCCTTATGAGCATATTCCAAATATATTATCAGTGAGTAGTCCAGCATTTATAGTTAACCAATTATATGATGAAAATACTATTTACTGCATTATGTCAACTATAGTCTAACCAATCTAAGTCACTTTAAAAAAACTCATAAATGTACTCTCTGCTCTTTAAATATATACATAAGATAACAAGAAACAGTTTTTAACCTTCAAAAACCTTATTCAGTATATATAGTGACACCTTTTTTTAACTTAGTTGCAAGTTTATCTTTTATACTTAATTTATTTTTTACTTATATTTTATTTTTTTAAACAAAAAAACAATTATACATTATCTCCAAACATGTAAATACTTTTCCATGGAATTAAAAAAACATTATTCATATACAGTGCCTTGCAAAAGTATTCACCTCCCTTGGCATTTTTTGTGTTTTGTTGCCTCACAACCTGGAATTAACATGGATTGTTTGAGGATTTGCATCATTTAATTTACAGAACATGCCCACAACTTTGAAGATGTTTTTTTTTTATTTATTTTTTATTTTGAAGCAAACAACAGATAGGTCAAAATAACAGAAAAAGTCAATGTGCATAAATAATTCACCCTCCTAAAGTCAATACTTTGTAGACCCACCATTTGAGGCAATCACAGCTCCAAGTCACTTTGGATAAGTCTCTATGAGCTTGCCACATCTTACCACTGGGATTTTTGCTTATTCCTCCTTGCAAAACTGCTCCAGCTTCTTCAAGTTGGATGGTTTGCACTTGTGAACAGCAATCAGTTAAGTCTGACCACAGATTTTCTATTGGATTGAGGTCTGGGCTTTGACTAGGCCATTCCAACACATTTATATGTTTCCCCTTAAACCACTCAAGTGTTGCTTTTTCAGTGTGTTTGGGGTCATTGGCCTGCTGGAAGGCGAACCTCCGTCCTAGCCTCAAATCATGCACAGAATGATACAGGTTTTGCTCAAGAATATCCCTGTATTTAGCACCATCCATCTTTCCCTCAACACTTACCAGTTTCCCAGTCATAGCTGCTGAAAAAAGACATCCCTACAGCATGATGCTGCCACTGTGGGGATGGTGTTCTTTGGGTGATGTGATGTGTTCGGTTTGCACCAGAAAGCGTTTTCTTCGATGGCCGAAAAGTTCAATTTCTTCTGGCCACTCTGCCATAAAGCCCAACTCTATGGAGCGTGTGGCTTATTGTCGTCCTATGTACAGATACTCCAGTCTCTGCTGTGGAACTCTGCAGCTCCTCCAGGGTTACCTTAGGTCTCTGTGCTGCCTCTCTGATTAATGCCCTCCTTGCCCGGTCCGTGAGTTTTGGTGGGCGGACGTCTCTTGGCAGGTTTGCTGTTGTGCAATGTTTTTCCATTTGGTTATGATAGAGTTGATGGTGCTCCTGGGGATCATCAAAGTATTGGATATTTTTTATAACCTAACCCTGACTTGTACTTCTCAACAACATTGTCCCTTACTTGTTTGGAGAGTTCCTTGGTCTTTATGGCAGTGTTTGGCTAGTGGTGCCTCTTGCTTAGGTGTTGCAGCCTCTGGGGCCTTTTAAAAAACATGTGTAAATGTAATGACAGATCATGTGACACCTAGATTGCACACAGGTAGACATAATTTCCCTAATTATGTGACTTCTGAAGGTAATTGGTTGCACTAGAGGATTTTGTTGGGCTTCATAACAAAGGGGTGAATACATGCGCACATGCCAATTTTCTGTTTTCTATTTCTAAAAAATAGTTTTATGTATATATTTTTCTCATTTCACTTCACCAACTTAGACCATTTTGTTCTGATCCAGCACATAAAATTTAGATTAACAAAACATGAAACTTAAGGCTGTAATATAATAGGTAAAAAGTCAAGGGGGTGAATACTTTTGAAAGGCACTGTAAATGTAACTAATAAATATAGAATCTCACATTATGATAATTCTTATCAACATCAAGGATTTATTAAAATCAGATGCTCATGTTATAAACATAGCACAACACAAAAAGTATTCTAATTGTCACCATCTACTTCTTAATTTTTTTATATATTTCAAAATAATCTATTTTTATCTTTATTATACATGATATTATTAAGAGCACTAGTTTTGTTGACCCTTGCATAATATAGTTTTGTCTTCTTCTAACAGTTCTTCAATTTTGAATGTAATGGTTACTACGAATGTTTCTTCCTTTGATGTACGTAGAATGGTTGCCTCTATTCAGACTTGCTGTGGCAGCAACTAATGTCAGTAAAATAATAAGTGACCAGAAAAGAATTGCAAAAAAGAAATTGATCTGTTTCACCAAGTTATATCATTGCCTTATTATATTTTGCTGTCTTGCTGCTTTAACACAATACATTGTTTGTTCTACTCAAACTTACAAAAAATGGCATTTGGCTCTGTTAACAATATTTTCGTTCCTGAATATTTCAAGGTTCTGGCTTTAAGATGCCCTTTATATGAGAAAAGAACTCCAGGGAGCAGTTTGAGCTTTAGTTTTTACTAATGGTTTTGTACCATCTGCTCCTAGGTACACAGCAGGAATGTATTCCTTTCCCTCATTTATTTGCAATAGTGGCAGAACTTTTAGGTCAAGGATTTTAAGCCTCACAGTAGGAGGAATGCTATATAATCTCTATATATGTTGACACATTATTGCATTGTACTATTGGGGATTTTAGTTTATGTGAGGCTTAAAGCTCACACCAACAATATTTAAAAAAAGCAAAATATTACATTATTAATAGGTAGCAATCAGATTACTTATATTTGAGCCAAAGGAACAATACAATTAGAATACCATTTTGCTGTCTATTAGCCCTAAATTCAAGGGATTTACGGATTCATATTTTCTTCTACTTGAATTATGTGTGATTGTTTTATTTAATGATTTATAGCACTGTTATTTTAATATTGATATTTAAAAATAATTTACATAAAAAACAGATTGGCAATGTGTTGACTTTGGGCACTGCCCCTTAGCTTCCTTCATTTTCTTATGTATACTCCAGCAAATCAGATTTAGTTTACATCCATTGCTTTGCATATGTAAATTTTTACTCTAATTTTTTTGAATAACATGATTAAACAACATAATTTAAATGAAAGGAAATGTGTTAGTATTTGAACAATGATGCACAAGGACAAGTTAATTTAATGGTTAAATGGTCCTGTTTTGCATTTGTATTTATTTGTATTTATTTTTTTTACATTTCTAAACACATTTTACTTTTTATTAAGTTTAGTTATTCAAAGGTTCAAATAGAAAAAAACTGACCACAGTTGTCCTTTAAGTACAGTTATTATGAGGAATTATAATAATGAAAATTGTGCTTTGGAGCTATAGACATTAAAAACTCAGGGAAAGGTGGGTTTTCTCCTACCTACAGAATGTCTTTCTCTTTTTCTAATTTGAGCTCAGGGTTAGATATAAATATGAAAAATACAATTGCTGACAGAAATAGAGCTTACTGAGTATGTTATATAAGAGATATGTCCCTAATAACCGGTAATTGATAATCTTATTCTAAAATTATTCTGTAGAGAGAAAAGTAAAAACTCATAAAGTGCAACACTCCCCCTGTGTGTGCGCCAAGGTCACAACCTGTTGAGTATGGTTATTATGCTTTATATGTAAATGGCCAACATATACATTATACTGTACAGATTTTGAGCAATTATCATAGATTCAGATAGAATTCATCCAACCAATATTATTTTAGGCTCTGCTTGTGTTGCTCAGGGGACCTGATAAGCATTGCTGATTTGATATCAGTTGATCAGAGATTATCTCGTCCCCCAAACTATTACAGAATTAGTGGTATGTGAGGAGGGTAAGTAAAAACGTGGCTAGCTATATCGGGTAATGCATGTGATCTCATATCTGGTCACATAATATGCACAAATCAGCCATTGCGGCAGCAAGAACCAACTATCCAAACAAGAAGTGTGGTGGGGCAACAAGATGGTATCTTTTTAGCCTTAGCCCACCCTCTGTATACTTCTAATGTCAAATGTGAAAGGGGAGGAGGGATTTGTCTGTATGTTAAGTCTGAATTTAAGCCTATAGTCAAAGAAGATATTCGTTCTGGAACTAATGGTAATATTGAATGTTTATGTGGGTAGAGTTAAATATCGGAGCACCAAATTAAAAAGGAATATTAGTTGGAGTAGGCTATAAACCTCCAAATAAAACTGAAAGCGAGGAAATACAATTATTGTTACAGATTGGAAATGTAGCTAAGCACGGGCAAGTTCTAATAATGGGAGATTTTTATGACCCTGAAATAAATTGGATAAATGAGACCAGCAGTTCAGCGAAGGGGAGCAGGTTCTTGAGTACACTCGGGGATCATTATCTGGCCCAGGTTATACAAGAACCTACTGGAAATGAGGCTATCTTGCATTTAGTATCACAAATAATATTGATATGGTATCAAATTGATATAGTATCACAAATAATATTGATATGTTATCAAATGTTGAAATTGGGCAGCCTTTGGGAAACAGTGATCACAACACAGTCTCATTTGAGATTGAAGTAAAAAAACTAAACTGTAAGGGGCTAACAAAAACTCTTAAATTTAAAAGGGCAGATTTTAACAGTCTAAGGACAGCAATACAACATATAGAGTGGGACAAAGAACTGACGAGTAAAAATACTGAACATAAATGGATAACATTTAAAGCCTTACTAAATATACATACACATCGGCACATACAATGTGGGAATAAAAGTAAAAGGAGTAAATCACATCCAGTGTGGCTTAACAATGATTTAAAGATCAAGATTCAGAGTAAAAAAAGGCATTTAAATTGTACAAACAAGATGTCACAGAGACTGCTTTACGTAAGTACAAGGAAATCAACAAGACTGTTACAATTATTATTACATGTTACAATTATTATTATTATTATTATTATTATTATTATTATTATTATTATGTATTTGTAACGCACCAACATATTCCATAGCGATACACATGGGTAAGTTCAAGGCAAAAACAATAGCAATATTAGCACACTGAAAACAATGGAGGACCCTGTCTTTGAGCTTAGAATCAAGTGTCCAAGGTGCATTCCCAAAGCACCTTGCAATATTGAAAACTCACAAACTTACAATCTAAAGGTTACTAGCTTTCATCAGTCATCAGATGTCATTAAGGTGTGCTTGTAATATTTGAACATTGTAACGTGTTCTAAAACAGGGATGTCAAACCTAAGTGCTCAAAGCCAAGCAGCAGCTGCAAAGGCAAATAAAATATTAGCATGTATTAAGAAGGGCATAGAAGCAAGGGAAGCAAATATAATTCTGCCACTATACAAAGCTCTAGTATGCCCTCATTTGGAATATGGAGTACAATTGTGGGCACCACTTCATAAAAAAGACATTTTAGAGCTGGTAAAGGTACAGAGGAGGGCAACAAACCTCATAAGGGGAGTTATGAAGAAAGACTAACCAAATTAAACTTATTTTCTCTAGGAGGAGATATGATTACCTTATATAAATACATCCAGGGTCAGTATAAAGATTTGTCAAGGGAGCTTTTTGTGCCAAGAGGTTTTCAACTGACAAGAGGACATCCCTTGATGTTAGATGTAAAAAGATTCCACCTTAAAGAAAGAAAAGTGTTCTTCACAGTAAGGGTTAATCTGTGGAATTCTCTACCAGAGGAGGTGGTGACAGCGGATTTGATAGATAACTTTAAAAGGGGACTGGATTTATTTCTAATTAAAAAGGGAATTAAGGGTTATCATGGATAATTAGAGAGACAGTATTGATCCAGGGAGAAATCCGATTACCAGTATCTGGGGTCAGGAAGGAATTAATTTTTTTTTTCTTTTGAGACGGTTGGCTAGATCTCACTTGTTTTTTTTTTTTCTGTTTGCCTTCCTCTGGACTAATTAATTAATTAATAATAAAAAATAAAATGAAAAACAAATAATTAAGTAATTGATTAATAATTAATTAACAATTAATTCATATTTAATCTGCATATTGCAGATCAGTGGAGATCTTAAAAGTTTGAACTTCATGGACTGAAAGTCTTTTTTCAACCTTAATTACTATTTAACTATGTAACTATGTAACTTGCAAAAGGGCTATTAGACTGGCTAAAATTGAAAATGAAAAATTAATTGCAAAAGAGAGTAAGACTAACCCTAAAATATATTTTAAATATATTAATGGAAAGAAGGTCAGGAAGGAATCTATAGGAGCATTACAATGTGACACAGGCCATCGGATAATTAGTGACCAGGAAATGGCAGAAGAGCTAAATAGGTTATTTTCTTCTGTATACACAAGGGAGGTACCAGCGAGTGGGACACGGCAACCTAATGGGGCTACACTACCTTCGTCAAATAATTGGTTAACGCAGGAAGAAATCCAAAAGAGGTTGGAAAAAATAAATGTTAATAAAGCCCCAGGTCCTGATGGAATACACCCAATGGTACTGAGGGAACTGGGTTCTGTAATAGCCAAACAATTATATTACATTTTTCAAGATTTACTAAACAATGGGTCACTACCAGATGACTGGTGAAAAGCAGAGGTGATACCTATATTTAAGAAGGGAGCAAGAGCACATTTGAGGAATTATAGACCAGTGAGCCTCACTTCTGTAGTGGGAAAGCTTTTAGAAGGGTTACAAATGGATAATATACAATAATATGTCTATTTGAACAGGATTATAAGTTGAAATCAACATAGATTTATGAGGGATAGGTGATGTCAAACAAATTTAATTAGTTTCTATGAGGAGGTCAGTAGGAACCTGGATCAAGGCAACTCAGTGAATGTAGTATTTTTGGATTTTACTAAGGCTTTTGATACAGTGCCACATGGAAGACTATTGTGCAAATACAGGATACAGGAATTGGAGTAAATATCTGCTCATGGTTCGAGAGCTGGCTAAAAGACAGGAAGCAAAGGCTTGTGTTAAATGGAACATACTCCGATTTGTCTAATTTGGTAAGTGGGGTTCCTCAGGGTTCAGTATTAGGTCCTCTCCTTTTTAACATATTTATTAATTACTTAGAAGTAGGATTGGAAAGTAGTATCGCCATTTTTGCTGATGACGCTAAGTTATGCAAGGTAATTTAATCAGATAATGATGTACTTTCCATCCAAAGGGATTTACATAAAATAGAGGAATAGGCATCTAAATGGCAGATGAGATTTAATATGAATAAATGTAAAGTTATGTATATGGGAAGGAAAAATAGCCATGTAATTTATAATCTTAATGGAGCAAATATAGGGGTATCATATATTGAAAGGGATTTGGGAGTACTTGTGGACAACCACCTAGGTAACAGTGCTCAATGCCAAGCAGCAGCTGCAAAGGCAAGTACTATATTAGCATGTATTAAGAAAGGTATAGAAGTAAGGGAAGCAAATATAATTTTGCCACTATAAAAAACCCTAGTACGCCCTCATTTGGAATATGGAGTTCAATTTTGGGCACTACTTCATAAAAAGGACATTTTAGAGCTGGAAAATGTACAGAGAAGGGCTACAAAGCTAATAAGGGGAATGGAGGGGCTAAGTTATGAAGAAATACTAACAAAATTAAGCTTAATGTCTATAGAAAAAGAGGCATCTAAGAGGAGATATGATTACCTTATATAAATACATCCAGTATAAAGATTTGTCAAGTGAGCTTTTTGTGTCAAGAGATTTCCACCTGACACACGAACATCCTTTGAGGTTAGAAGTAAAAAGATTCCACCTTAAAGAAAGAAAAGGGTTCTTCACAGTAAGGGTTAATCTGTGGAATTCTCTACCAAAAGAGGTGGTGACAGCGGATTCGACAAATAACTTTAAAAGGGGGCTGAATTTATCTCTAGTGAAAAAGGGCATTCAGGGTTATCCTGGATAATTAGAGAGGGAGTATTGATCCAGGGAGGAATCCAATCACCAGTATCTGGAGTCAGGAAGGATTTTTTTTTCCTTTGAGACGACTGGCTAATTTTTACTTGGTTTTTTTTCTGTTTGCCCTCTTCTGGATTCAATTAATTAACAACTAATCTGCATATCGCAGATCAGAGGAGATCTTAAAAGGTTGAACTTGATGGACTGAAAGTGTTTTTTCAACCTCAATTACTATGTAACTATATAAACCATATGTGAGACATTCGTGCTGATTGCGGCATACTCATATACAGGACACTGTATAAGCAGTCAAAATTTGAATTCTTGTTTGGGTCATTACATTTGCAGTTTCCTATTTATCAGAGGATATTATGGTGGCATATCTTAGTGTAGTCATAAATTTCAGGTTTGAAACTCATTATGAACACTTACTTTTGTTTAATCTTTGATAGACACAATATTGTATGGACACATGATTGGATTGTTTTTGTGCCCTTCACAGGGAGAAATATTCTGTAGTATATCAGTCTGGTCCCACTCCGAAGAGTGGCCCAGCCCCAAAATACCAGGCAATTGTACCCTGAACAGGAGAAACAGCAAACCCCAGATGCGTTTCAGCCTTTATGGGCCTCGCCAGTGAGGTGCAGCTGAACTCTCTAAGGCAATGCATCTTTAAATTCTCTAAGGCAAGTCTATCCAAAAAGTAGACCTGGAACTACCAGTATATATCCAAATAGGCACAACCTGGGTATCTGGCTGATGTTCAAAATACATGGAAAAATATATCTCCTTATATCAACATTACAGAATGTCAAGGGTGAAAGAGAAAGTCAATGTATAGTACATGTGTTTTACTGTGTTGTTTTAAATGTATCTGCTGATAGGGTGGTAGATTTTGTTAAGATGACTACCGAGAAAGTAAATCCCATGTCTTTAAAGTCTGGGTATCTGCACCTTCAAAAATATACAATTTAGTTTAGCCATTAAAATTTCCTTTGAATTATTAGTAGTATGGGATATTTTATAGAAACAATATTATTTGAACCAGGTATCTCATGAAAGGGTGCAACAGCAATACTGCTTCACTGGAAATCAAGATAACATTTGCATAGGATGTGTCATATGTAATATACTTATGTCCACAAAATTATTAAAAAAGATACAAATAAAAAGTGCAAGTTTTTATTTTCGTATTTTCCTCATCCTCACACCCGCCATCTAGGTCAGCATAATAACATAAATGCCATAACATTATGATGCTGTGTCATATGCACACCAGTGCACTGAAAGTGAAAGTTGATTCAATGTATCTTTAGCCCTTATAAAGTTAATGACTTCATTAACAATTCTACACAAAAACTCGAAACGTATTCACAAATAACTAAATTTCCACGTTTACCTCAAACATTTCCTAATATTTATAATGCCAACATTTTGTACAAAACTTTTTACATCTAACAAAAAAAAGTCTTGATACTCCATTAGATAATTATACTAATAAACTGTTAATGAAATCACATTCTATATCCATCTAACTTTAGCAGGACTAGAATAAATATTCAAACTATCTCAAATGGAATAAATAATTGCCAATTACATTTTCCTCATATTCCAATTAAAACAATTTTTCAAACAGTTCTAGGAAAAAAAATAATTTTAATATCTTGTACATACCACCATATGACATATTAAATGCTTCCATACGCTTATTAGACTCCCAAAATTAGACACAATTTCAGAAATGTCCATTTAATACATACTTATTTCACTGCCTTTAACAATGTTCATTTGTATTAAATTATTGGAGATTTGATACTTAATTGTTGTATTAACA
This sequence comes from Discoglossus pictus, assembly GCA_027410445.1. Classification (NCBI taxonomy): domain Eukaryota; kingdom Metazoa; phylum Chordata; class Amphibia; order Anura; family Alytidae; genus Discoglossus; species Discoglossus pictus. The sequence goes on along the minus strand of CM050163.1, from coordinate 357,717,649 downwards.
CTATGAGCTTGATTCAATTGCAAGCCCGCATCTCACGCGATAGAGGCCGTATGTCTGTGGGCGTGCTGCGGGCTCCCATTCATCTCTGATTCCGAAGCTATTCAATTGAGCAAGGGCACAAGTTATGGGCCGAGGCCTCAAGCCCATAAACTCTGGTTTCACATGTAATGCTTCCGACTATCCGGTCCAATGAAGTGCGCCAAGACAAGCAAGCACGTAATTTGCGATCCCATCACATCCCACCAATAGGAAGTGGAGAACGCCAATCAACAGCGCAGAAACCGGTTTAAAAGACTGCGAAAACCATAAGTCTTTGACTATGCTGGAGCTCAGAAAGTCAACACACAGTTCTAGGTGTTGGTGGGTATTTGATATATATATATAGAGAGAAAGAGAGAGAGAGAGGGAGAGAGAGACTGAGAAAGAGATAGAGAGTGTTAGAGAGAGAGAGGAAGAGAGAGAGAGAGTGAGAGAGAGATAGAGAGTGCCAGAGAGAGAGAGATAGAGAGTGTTGGAGAGAGAGATAGAGAGTGCTAGAGAGAGATAGAGAGTGCTAGAGAGAGAGATAGAGAGTGTTAGAGAGAGAGAGATAGAGAGCGCTAGCGAGAGATATAGAGAGAGTGAGTTAGAGATAGAGAGAGATAGAGAGAAACACCAGAGGAGGAGAGTGAGGAGAGGAGGAGAGTGAGGAGAGAGAGGGGAACACCGGAGGAGGAGAGGAGGAGAGATAGAGGTATGGAGAAAGGCAGAGGAGTAAGCAGGTCAGGGAGAAGAGGTACAGATGTAGGAGAGCAGGAGAGGGGAGGGATGTGCCCCAAGATGTAGGCATACAAAGTGTAGGAGCAGGGGTTCAGGGTTCTGATCCCAGGGGGGAGGTAGTGGTGGTGAGGGGAAGGCCCAAGGGAGAGAACAGGGAGGCCAGGAACCCCAGGCACAGTTGGGAGGGCAAGAGGTTGTGCCAAAGTAGAGGGCCCACAATTATAGCCCAGCGGAGACAGAAATCCTCCTCAGGGAAGTCCAAGCCCGCCGTAGTATTATCCATGGTGGGAGGGATGTGAGGCCTGTCGATAAGTTCAATGTGGATTGCCGATACTTGCCTGGAATGAGGTTACTGCAGCTGTTGCATCACTAGGGGTTGCAAACAGGAATGTCAAGTCTGTTAAACACCGATATGATGACTGTCGGATGAAGGTCAAGAAGAAGATGGCAGCGGAGGCCAGAGCAGCCCGTGCAACTGGTGGTGGCCCACCACTCAACATCACCTACTGTGGATAGGAGCGTACTATTAAGGAGTCTTTGGAGCCAGCAGCAGTAGTGGGCCTTCCAGGACAGCTGGACAGTGGCTTTCAGAAAACCTTGCAAAGTGAGTATCATATGCACAAGCAAACCCTCATATGCACACACATGAACTGACACATAGATAACTGACATACAATAGCACTGTAAGATCTCTGGTTATGACTACAGATATATTGGGCAGCAATGACCATGTACATCCAGGAAGCATAAATATTATTATCATAATTGTTATCAATGAAATGTCTGTCCAATACCTGCAGTTCAAACGCATTCTGAATAGCAGTTGCCAATGCAGTTTGTGTTAGTGTTATGTTTGCTGTTTGTTCAAAAATCGTATAAAACAAAACAGTTTAAATATCAATTGCACTTGTGTATTTTTTTGCCATGAGTTCCCCTATCCCTATCTTCCCCATGTTAAACTGCACTGTTTAAAGCTCTTTTGCTTAAATCTCCTACTGCTTGGAACCTATCCCCAGCATTAAACGAGGTATAGCTGTACATCAACATTGATTTTACATCCGAAAGAGTACATGTATGGGTGTGCACACTGCAGCATATGCGGATACAGACTCTGAAGGACTGCGTGTGCGTGTCATGTACTAGCCTAACTTGGACCATGTCTCATAAGCATGTTAACACCCATTGCTGAGAATTGGTCCCAGATTGGTAAGTTTCACACACTGAACAGCAGATTCAGATGAGCATGTGTCCTAATGAACTGCAGATGGCACAACACACCAGCTATATATATTGATATGAGCCATAATCCACAATGTTCATGATATAGGATTCATACCCATGACAGGTCCACTAGTGATACTGTGGCGTATCAACATTCCCCTGAAGGGCAAATAAGAATATCACAGGTGATAATGGGAATTGATTGAGAGCAAAACACTTAATGGGAGGCCATCAAATGATAATGGATATACACCTTGGCACATGGCCACCAGCAATGGCGTGGGACTTACCAGGATGGGCCTAGCAGATAATATACCTGATGGAGGTGAGTTGGCTGTTGCTCCACGTGCCTCTGCACAGCCTCCATGTGTTTTTGCGCCCCCTCCTGATGGGTTAAAATAGATTGTGTGGTGTACGTTCCCCTGGTCCTCTTCTGGATTGCTAAGTGGTGGTGGTGAAGGGGCTTGTGTACCTGAATGAAGCTGTGAGCTATACCATGTAGGGCCACTGTAGGTGGGCAGGTTATAGTAGAGAGGTCAGACAAATCACAGCCCAATAGAGAAGGAACTGGCAACCCACTCCAGTATCTTTGTCATGTGGATAAGCACAGACAGAGACATAAGTAAGTGTGCTGTAGTCCACAGGGTCACAGAGAGTTGGACACAACAGAGGGACTGAACAACCAGATGTGAAATGTTCCCCTGGTACTTGATATATGCCATGTGCGGGGGCAATTTGTCCACTATTTGTTTTCCAAATGTAGATGTGATGAGTAAGCTATATACAACGATGATCTTTGTATTTTTAGGGTCCACATTAGAGCCTCTGTAAGTGAGAAAGGGTTAATATTCCATGTATTTGTGTTGCAATTTAATGAGGTAGTGTGTCTTCAATCTTGCAGCATGACTTCTCATATTGGCATATGGATGACCATGCCAACCTATGAGAAAAATAAAATTGTATTTATTTCAATATTTGATTGTTGGGAGTTGTTGTGCAAGTAATTGTAATGCCTTCCATTGCTTTCCCCATATTTTAATGTCCATTGTATTTTGCCGTGTTACAAACTAGTCTGTAAACCCTTTGCGGGTCCTATTTGAACCCATAAGCTTTGGGTTGACATTTGCTGTTTGCGGGCATGTCTGCAGGTGCGGTCTTAAGCCATTTTTGCAATTGAATAGGAATTTGCGATTTTAGCTATCGGAAATCAAACTGACGTGAAAGATTAAAGGCTTTGGGAGGCAGTGAGTTCCAGTTTTAACAACCGCAAGGATTTTAAGCTCATAACCTGTAACCCGTTCGAAGCCTGCAAAAAAAGCCAATTGAATAGCAAATTAACTTATGGCTTCACTTACAGGCTATAATAACTTATGATTGCTCAATTGAATCTACAATAAATCTATGAATCTTATAAAAATCTTATAAAAATTGTAAAGCGCAATAATCATAACAGGTCAAAAATAGAGAAGCAACAAGTAAAAAATGTATTTTATCCCAACTGTTAAATATAACACCTCCCACTTTCAAAATTATATTAAACAGAATACAATATTTATACATGATACAATAGGCACAAGCTATCATTCATTCAATTTTATTGTTAGAAATGTATTTCTTATTTTAAATCAATAACTATTAAAACAAAATCAATAAAAAATGCATTCAAATATATATCATTATTATTATCTTTTTTTTTTGTAACGGCCAACATATTGCGTAGCATTGTACAGGGATTAAATACAAATCAGAACAGTTGTAACAAATTGCAAGAGAAAAGATGGCCTTGTTTTTGAGTTTAAAATCAGATGTACATAGTGCTTTTGCTAATGCCCCAAAAGATTAAAAACTTTCAAACTTAAGCCTCTATGTAAATCTCGCTTTGTAAATTGCAACACGGGCTGAAAGAGTTTTTTTCCCCCACGTTACACATGCATGCAAAACATTAGATACACCGCATTACGGCAGTCAGGCCACATAAGTCATCCATGCTTCCATCAGTAGCACTAAAGGGCCTGTATTACAGCACCCACGCAAATATTCTCCAATTAATTAACAGTTATGGATATTCCTGCTGCGCCACAGCCATAGCAACCAGCGAAAAACTGACAACGGATTAGTGATTGACAGCCATACATTTATGGGTTTCCCACTCAAGCTCTGAAAATGTTGTAACTTTTTACCAATTAGTACACAGGTCCCAGAAGTTGGTGGTTTTGGTCTAGAGAGAGAGAGAGAGTACAGGAGAAGTGGAAGATTCGGGAGCAGAGTTACATTATTTTCATTATTTTAGATAATTATTCAGTACTATAAAATTCATCTCACATTACACACATATACTAATATCACATAATATACACACACATAGGATAAAAAGACACATATACACACTTATAGCTAGGACACACCATCCCCACTCTCTAATGCTGTGGTCAGTGTGGAGACTGCCAGGACCTTTCACCACACCAATGGCATTTGACCTCACTAGCCCCTTCCTCCTAAAGATCGATTCCCCACGCAGGCCCAGCTATTGGACAATGACAGGGCCATGCCACCATCAGCTCCTCCTCACACCACCGTCATGTCTTGGCAACCACCACCACTAGCAGAAGCTTCCTCTGCTCCTCAGCACCTCCCCACTTGTCCATCACTGCCACCTCCTCCCACTGCAATGCCAACAGGTATCTCCATCCCCAGGCGCACCTTTGGAGGCCACCATGGGGAACATGCTGGCCCTTATCAGAGAATGCAGAGACAGTACGTAGGGGATCCATGCCAGTGTCTTCTCCCACTAGGCCTTGGTGGGCCGCAGTCTTCGAAGGTTACATAGGGAAGGAAGGAAGCATTACCACCAGGTGGAATCCTACATGGCCAGTCTGCTCCAGACAGTGTAGAACTGCCTCATCCACCCCAAAGGCCTCCCTAGCACACCCGCAGTTTGGCCACTCATTGCATCCCTCCATGCCTCCACCTCGACCAGTTCTGCGGCCTCCAGTGGAGATGGCTCCTCTTGCAACTCCCCCTTGAGTAGGCCGTTGGCGCAGTTTCATGGGGGGTGGGGGCCCTGTGGCAAGGCAGAAGAGGAGATAGGGGCTGCACCTGAGCTTTGACCTTCTCAACCGCACTCCTCGGTGACAAGCTATTTATCCAAGTGTTGACATAATCTAGCCTGTCTACAGAGTAGAGGATCATGGCCTTTGAGATGATGATATTTTGTAAGCAGATTGCTACCACCCCATCACATGGTCCATGACCCTCTTCTATTTTGGTAACTCGTAGGGTTATGGTCAATAATGAATGTTGTTGAGAAGAGATGGTGCAGTCCCTATTTTTCTTTTTCCCATTAGCTATATTTTGTATTTTTAGGCACAATTCAGGTCCATGAAGACATCTTCTGCATCCGCAAGCAGTGCTATCAAATAATGTAAGTGCAATATCTACAAAGCAGCTATCAGATATCTATTCCATCAATTACACCCCCCTAACAGAATGATTTAGCACGCCATTAAGTAATCAAATATCATGTTCAATAACACCTGTTTGTTGTTAAGTTGATCCATGTAATGTACATCTGGTGTGGGACTATCAAAAGCCAAGATCTACTGTGGCTCATTCCACACTATTGCTACTCAGGTCTTGATTTACAATACTACTGGTATTCAGTGGAGGCTGGTGAACTTTCAAGTTGGAGAGGCGCCAGAGCAAGACTTGGCTCCTCCCCTTACACAGACCCCACCAATTTTTTTCAACTCCTCCCCTGTTGTCATATTGACCTTTATATGCCCCACCTAATGACCTTATACTTGCCCCGCCCATTGAAATAGATTCCACCTATTGATTTTTTAATACTGTTAAAAAATTCTAGAATCTTGGGATTCAGGCAAATAATAACATTTCTCTTCTGCATGAATGCAATGACACTCACCAACAGTTGACTCTCCTTCTCTGGGTGTCTTCAATGGTAGTAGTCCAAAATAGTCTGCAGCCGCAGAGTGTTTGGACCTGATAAAATGGGTGTGATATAAAATAAGCAAACAAATCAGAGAGTGCAAGACCCCAAACCTTACTTAAAAAACTTATGAAACCAAGTGAGACTATCTAGGCCTCAACCATACAAAAAAAAAAACACATTACACCAATCGGAACTATATAGGCCCTTCAACTGCTCTTCAACTGTACCTAAAAAAAAACATAAAATACCAAGCGGGACTATATAGTCCCCAACCGGACCTTAAAAACCCACAATACACATAGTGGGACCATTGTGAGCCTCTCACCCCTCTACCTCCCCTTCCGACTCTACTTTACTGGCCTTGCGATGAGCGCCTTTGGCGCTCATAGTGAGCCTCTCCCCCCTCAACCTCTTCCCCCCCTCTACTGTAGTGGCCTTGCGATGAGCGCCTTTGGCACCCATCATGCGCCTCGCAATGAGCGCCTTTGGAGCTTATTGCGAGCCTCTACCCCCTGCTACCTCTTCTCTCCCTCTACTTTACTGGCTGTGCGATGAGTGCCTTTGGCGCCCATCACGGGCCTCGCAATGAGCGCCTTTGGCACTCATTGCAAGCCTCCCACCCTACTTCTCCCCCCCTCTACTTTACTGGCCTTGCGATGAGTGCCTTTGGCGCTCATCACGGGCCTCGCAATGAGCACCTTTGGCACTCATTGCGAGCCTCTCCCCCCTTTCTTTTTGTCTCTTCCCCCCTCTCCCCCTCCTCTGTGCCTCTTCCTCCACTCCCCCCTCCTCTGTGTCTTTTTCCCCCCTCTTCTATGTCTGTTCCCCCTCCTCTGTATCTTTCCCCCCCTCTCCACCCCTCCTATATGTCTCTTTCCCCCACCCTCCCTTGTGTTTCCTTCCCCCATCTCCCTCCCCTGTGTCTCTTCCCCCTCTGTGTCTCTCTCCCCCCTCCTCCTCTCCTGCCTACCCCTGTGTCTCTTCCCCCCCTCTGTGTCTTTTCCCCCCCTCTGTGTCTCTCCCCCCCTCCTCTCCCTCCCCTGTGTCTCTTTCCCCCTCCCTCCCTTGTGTTTCCTCTCCCTCCTCTCCCTCCCCTGTGTCTATAGGAATACCATTTAGTGTACAAGAGAAGCCCTCCACCATACAGAGCACAGAAACAGATAATACATACATATATATATATATATATATATATATATATATATCACATATATAGTTGTGAGCATGCGGGTTGTTGCTAATGCTGCGGACTCGTGTAGCGCTCCTTGCCAGCAACTGCAGACTTTAGGGCCGCAAATGCGGACCCTCGCAAAGCGAGGGGCTGCATTTGCGGAGGTGGAGGCTCCCACGTGGACCGCAAAATTTACGGACTTACCGTCCACAAATACAAGCCGCTGGACTTAGCAAAAAAAAACATTACAACCTCGCAAAAATCCAACCTTAGCGCCTGAAACGCGCACATGAAAACATTAAAAACACAATAAATACACACAATAAACACATAAAAACCTTACCCACAGTAATTGGGGGTACCCAGGACCTCGGAAACTGAAGTTACACCTCAATTTAAGTCGAAATACAAGAGTTTGGACACCCGGATATCACCTAAGCAAGAGAAAAAATGCCCCCCCCCCCCAAAAAGGAAAACAAACACACTTACTCGCAAAACGGAACGAACACTCCAGTTCACGCGGCATGTAACACACACTATGCGGCACGTATTACACTGAAATTCCCCATCATTTTACATAAAACACACAACTATTAGCCAGAAAATGGCGTCTGGAATGCAAATTTAAGGCTGGAACACAAATAGCGCATGCGTATTGCGTTCTAACGGTTTCAACCACCAAGTTTATAAATACTGCCCACTTTCCAGAAAGTTCTACTTTTTTCCAGAACAGTGTGTCTGGACAGTTCACTGCTGCCGTTACTTCAGAAGAAAATGACTTACCAATTTACAACTTCACAATCTGCAAATTCCAACAGAGAGGTAAGCTATAATACATTTCATTTATTAAGAAAGACCCCCCCCCAAAAAAAGTAAATAAAAAACCCATTTGAAAGATTGACACCAAAGACTTCAGTCATGTATAGTGACATTTGAAATACACACATATGTGTATGAGCCCTAGAACAAGCTCATCTTAACTCAATCAAATCAAATAAATACATTCAAGTGACATTGATTCACAGAAAATAATGCCACAAAAAAAAAATAAACACATACATATTTAACCTGCAGCTTCATCTTTGCCTTTTTTGCACAATTTCAACAGACTCTGCATCAACAGCGTCTCTCAAGAATTTGCAGCGTGGACTGTGAGAGGGGATCACTTTTAAACAAGACAAAGAAAGAAGAAAAGGTAAGATAAAAAAATAAATTACATGCAAAAAAGACCATGCTTTTCCAAACCCCCCCCCAAAAAATAGACAATTAACCATTTAACTTTCTCTTTCAAACCAGACACTACTTGAAGACTGGCGTATCAACATTGGCAGTAAGGGGCCCTCTGTCATTCGTACAGCAAAAAGACTTATCAAGGTATAGTATAACAAGTGAAAACACCAACAAAAAAAAAACACACTTCTATAAATATTGCTAACACTTATAAAATTCTAAAAGAAACATACTTGCATAGGAAAAAAACTCTCAACAGAACCCATAACTAAATTATAAGTGGTGGACACAAAACAGGATAGTTCAGCAAACATTACCAACATATACAAAATCAACTTATTATTCCTGTTTACTCCACAACAACCTCTAACCCTCACCCAGAAGCAAAATGCAGCATCCAAAAGTGGCGGACACAAAACAGGATAGTACAGAAAATATTCCCAACATATAGAAAATGAACTTAACATTCCTGTTTAATCTACAACAACCTCTAACCCTCACCCAGAAGCCACATGGAGCATCCCAAAAGTGACACACACTCTCAAACAACCCAAAAATACTAACACATTGCTTTTGAAATAAATAAAACATGCTGTTGCTCAAAAATAAATTACAATAAAATAACATTTATCTTTCTCTTTTACAACAGACACTGCCTGAAGACTGTCGCACAAAGATTTGCAGCACCGGATCCAGTGATATTTATCCTCAAATCAGACTTCCAACAATGTATAGTACAACAAGTAAAGAAAGAGACAAAAACAAAAGCATGTTTGCTCTGCAGCAATATCAACATCAAAAATAAAATAAAAGAAGAAGTAACCAACAACAATGAGGCACACAAATCACGATCCTTTAATAAATATTGTTGACACATTTTAAATGTCAAAAAAAATTCTGTTTTACCTACACCAACCTTTAACACTAAACCATAAGTTCAATGTAGCAACCCAAATGTGCCCAACATAAAACAGGATAGCACAACAAATAGTGCTAAAACATAACAAATTCAACAAAAAATTATCTTTTCTGGGCCCTAACCTACAACATTAAGCCCAAAACCTAAACAGACACACAAAATAGGATACTACAACAAATATTAATAACACCTACCAAATAACACTATAAAGCATCTTTTCTGACCCACACCATATAAGCCTAAAAGTACAAAATAATCCTGCTATTACAAGAATCACCTACAGTAAAAATTACAACAATCTAAATATTATTACCATTGACAACATCCACTCCACAATTCCCTTGTCTCTAAGCCAAACCTACAAGATAAAAAGTAGCGTCCACCAAAAAACAACAAAACAATAACTCATACTAATTTAACACTATAAAGCTAATTCATCTACAATGACCTATAATCCCATACAACCAACGGAAATCTATAATCACAACAGTGTTGCACCAAAAACATTGTAGTAACAAAAAACACAAACAAACAATTCCAAAACAAATTACAATCACAAACTAAACTAATAATACATTCTTTTTATTTACAGATTAATATGGCTGATAACGACAACAAACAGGAAAAGATAAGACGTCAAGCTAGAGAACAACAAAAAAGATGGGCAAACCAGCAGACGCCGGAGGCGAAGGAACTTCAAAGAGAAAAAGAACGGAAAAGACTTGCAACAAAAAGACTAACAGATGAAAAAATAAAATCTTAACCTAAAAAGGCAACAAAAAAACTAAAGCATTTAGAACCTGTTCCTGAACCATCACATAACATTTCCAATGATGAATTATAAACTGAAACTGATATATGCTCTTCAAATTGTCCTTTACTTAAGTCTTTAGCGGTAGAGGTTCATAATTGTGGTGACATGAATATTCTCTGTCAGTTTTGTGAGGCTTATCACCCAGAGATGGCCAGCTCATTAGTTGCTGTCAAAAAGGCAAGGTCAAAATTCCAGAAAGACAACAGTTCCCAACATATTTACAAAACATTATGACCAAACCTACTTTTCCAAACTACAAAAAATTCAAAACATACAACAAAAACATAAGATCATACAATAGTGCCATATCCTTTGCATCTATGGGGGCAACATTAGCTGCTAATGTACCAGGACATGGCCCTTACTGCTTTAAAGTCCAAGGCCAAATTTACCATTGTACGTCACATTTACATCCAGTGGAAGGAGAGCAAAGAAAATTTGCTCAACTATATGTCCTAGATACAATGGAAGCTGTTGACCAACGTATGCAGCTTCAGAAAATTAAAAATGCTTACCCAGTGTTTTTATAGAGCTAGATAAAATTATGGCCAACACTCAAGCTTATAAAAAATTGGCAGAAGTAGAAAAGGAACAACAACTTCATGCAGAAATACATCAATTACCAATCCCAAAGGTCAATATGGTGCTTAAAAGAGATAGACATACTGATAAACGCCGTTATAATTTGCCAACATCAAATGAGGTTGCAATGGTGTTTCAAAATGATGAAGGAGAACCACTATTTCAGAGAGACATTAGAATACTGTATATCCCAAAAATGAAGAGCAACCTTTCATTAATATAAGTATCTTAAGTACAAATTTAGATCCAATGACATATGCAATATTTTTTACACATGGAGAAGCAGGTTGGCAACCAAAATTAACCCTTCCCAGTTACCCAAATTCTACGAGTGCAAAATAATATTTCCATGCTTGATTTTAAAGTAGCTCAAATTGCCATTTGAAATACATTCAATCCAATTTTATGTGGTGGAAAACTAACACAACAATGGATTATTGATTCCTATTTGCAAGTTGAGACCAATAATTTCAACTTCATAAAATATCAACAAGATAAACTACGTGTAGAACAGTATTGTGGATTGATGGATTATGTCGCTGAGGTTGCTACAAGCAGAAACATGACAGCTGGCAAAGCCATAATTTTACCATCTTCTTTCCAGGGATCTCCTCGCAATATGCAAGAAAGATACAATGATGCCATTTGGGAAACCAGATTTATTTATTACATTTACATGTTATCCCCAATGGCCAGAGATTACCCAAAATTTACTTATTGGCCGAACTGCTTCCGATAGACCAGATTTGGTGGCCAGAGTTTTCAAAATAAAATTAAACTAATTAAAACGTGGCATCACTATAACTAAGTTATTTGGGTAAATGTCTTGCTTATGTTTATACAATTGAATTTCAAAATAGAGGATTTCCTCATGCACATCTTCTTATAATCCTTCAAGATAAAGATAAGTTAGATACTGGTGACAGAGTTGATTCACTCATTATTGCTGAACTACCAGATCCAGAACTGCATGGTAGACTCTTTGAGATTGTAACTCATCGTATGATTCACGGACCGTGTGGAGATATTAATCCACAGTCACCATGTATGGAAAATAATAAATGTACTAAATAATTTCCAAAAGATTATAGAGACAAAACTTATGCCAATTGTGATGGCTATCCATTATATAGAAGAAGAGAGGCAAAAACGTTGACAATAGATATGTGGTATTATACAATCCACATTTACTCATGAAGTATAATGTACACATTAATGTAGAAGCCTGCACTTCCATCAAATCCATTAAATATGTCTACAAATATATTTACAAAGGCTATGATGCAGCTACTGTAGTCGTCAAAAGTGCAGACAATACCGAAAGCACCGAGTTAGTACATGATGAACTTGCATCTCATGTAGATGCTTGCTATAACAGTGCGCCAGTAGCTATGTGGCGTCTTCTAAAATTTGAAATGCACCATCGATCACATGCAGTATATAGATTAGCTGTACATTTGCCACAAAGACATTTAGTGTATTTCCATGCTGGAAATGAAATAAATGCATTGGCACAAAGTGAGCATCATCACACTACACTAACTGCATGGTTTCAATTAAATTCAAATGATTCACAGGCAAGAGAATTCTTATATATTGACATTCCATATCATTATGTTTTTGTTAATAGATTATGGCGAACAAGAAAAAGCCATGGAAATAAAATAATACCAAGAATTTACACTGTCAGCCCAAGAGACCTTGAACATTTCTGCTTATGACTACTACTTTTAAATGTTCCTGGTGCACAAAGTTTTGAACATTTAAGAACTGTTAATGACATAGTATATGAATCATTTCATTTAGCTGCGCTACATAGAAACTTCCTAGCTGATGATACAGAATGGGAAATATGTCTAGAAGAAGCAGCACTATGTCAAATGCCATGTCAGATGAGGGAACAATTTGCATTCATTTGTATCTTCTCAAATGCTCCAAATGCATTAGCTTTGTGGGACACATTTAAAAGTATTATGGCTGTAGACTTTATGCAATGATACAACGAGCCGATTGCATACTTAAAAGCATTAATGGAAATCCAAGAAGTATTTTTAACTCATGGATTAAGTTGTGCAAGTTTTAATCTGCCAGATCCAGGTTTTATAGACAACATCAACTTTGAAGACTATGACATTCAACTACAAGTAGAAAGAACAGAAGAAAGACTTGCAACTTTAAATAAATTACAATTGCAAGCATTTAATTCCATCAAAAATGCCCTAGATCATGACATGGTCAAAGAGCGTTATTTCTATCTCGATGGACCTGGCGGATCAGGAAAAACATATCTATATAATTTATTGATGAGTTTTGTATGAGCACATGGTCAAATAGCACTCACATTTGCAACCACTGGAATTGCTGCACTTTTGTTAGAAGGTGGAAGAACTGTACATAGTGGATTTAAACTGCCAGTGCCTATTTTAGAAACATCAGTGTCGGATATTCGGATGACATCCTTACAAGCCAAAAAACAAAAAAAAAGTAAATTAATTATAATAGATGAGGCTACAATGATGTCATGCTATGCCCTACAATGTATTGCCCGTTTGATTCGTGAAGTCATGGATAATACTTTGCCATTTGGTGGAAAGGTAATGTTGTTAGGTGCCGATTTTAGACAATCATTACCTGTCGTTGTACATGGAAATCGAACCAACATTAATGAAACCTGTATAAAGTCAAGTACACTATGGAAACATTTTACCCAACTTCAATAACAACAAAATATGAGATCAGAAGGAGAAAATTATTCCAATGATTGGCTTATTACAATTGGAGAAGGAAAAACAGAACAAATCCCAAATTTACCTGATGACACTGTCCACATCCCACCTTATATGATTTGCAAACAAGATCTTATATCGGCTATATTCGAAACTACAATAAATAACGAGGACTATTCTGAACTTGCCAACAAAGTCATACTAACATTCAAAAATAAGGATGCATTGCTTCTCAATAATGAAAAAATTAAAAAAAATTAATGCACCACAAAAAAATTATCACAGTGCTAATTCTGTACTTGCTGATGACAAAGAAAGTCAGGCAAACTTTTCGACTGAATTCATAAACTCATTAACTCCTTCTGGAATGCCACCACATATTTTGCAGCTAAAGAAGAAGGTGCAATTGCCATGTTACTGCAAAATATGAACCCCAAAAAAGGCCTATGCAACGGGACAATATTAATTGTTCAACAATTAAAGGACGATTTCATAGATGCTGAAATTCTAACTGGTACCCATAAAGCAGAGAGAGTTTTCATACTAAGGATAGATATGGCACCAAGTGAAAGTAGCCTCCCTTTTATACTTCAAAGAAGACAATTTCCCATCATCATGGCATTTGCCATGACCATTAATAAATCACAAGGACAAACTTTCAAATATGTGGGTATAGTCATAGAACAACCAGTATGTGCACATTTGTACGTTGCCTTATCACGGTGCAAAAATCCGCAGGCTATTAAAGTTTACATTGAAAACAATGAAAACCAAGGTGATTTATTAGAGGATGGATGCATTTTTACAAAAAAAACATTGTCTACTATGAAGTACTGTAACTTTCAATCAAACAAACACAACCGGTGCCACACAAACTGCAAAGAAAAGTAAAAAATCACCTCAAGCACAATGTAACAACAAAAAACAAAGCAAAAATACAGAGAACCGGCAGTTTCTTTCAATAACTCTTTTTTAGGGCACTCAAAAACTTTGGACAGCACCACTATTTCCATGTGAAACTCGATACAATGGCAAAACACATAGAGAACAGTGGTTACACATTGTGGATGAAGTTTAATGTCTTGCGTTCTCTTTTTAGAGAACCACTCTTCCACATAGGAAACTCTATGTGCCATTTTAAACAATTACAACACCAACAAACAAATGTCAACCATTCAAAACCACAAATCACTAAATAACTCATTACTAATTCATAGAAGTACTGTTTATGCATGATTAGCCCCACAAAACACTTGCCTTGCATTTTCAAAAAAATTACCTTCAAATGATAATTAACTATGTTACTGTTTATAATGTTACAAGTTTTACAAAAAACACTTTAAAGTTGGTTACTTATACATATTAGAAACTTGATGTTAACAGCACAAGGACGTTTTCCTGCACAATGTAAATGTTGTATGTCATGTTAAATATTAATCCAGGGAGTAATCCGATCGCCAGTTAATGGGGTCAGGAAGGAATTTTCCACTTTGTTTTCCCACTTTGATACAATTGGCTACGTTTCAAGGAGAGTTTTTACTGTTTGCCTTCCTCTGGATTCAATATATGTTTTGGTTAAGAGTTCTTAATCTACAAGTTGCATGTTAAAAAAACATTATATCAAGTTTACAATACTCATTAATTTAATGTTCAACTGTTCTTACATTCAAATTTTAACACTTTTACGAAAAAACTGTTCCTCAACAAAAAAAAGACAATGTTCCAAAAATAAACATGTAATATAATAATTGTACTTCTTTCGACATCAGAAAAGGGTTACAAGTGTCAACTACGTATATTACAGACCAAACAAATTTACAAACATACACATCTCATTGTCGTAATTTTTTGACGGGCAAGTCACTAGTATTTATATAAGAATTGGGGTGTTGTTGGTGGTGCAGTGGTGGTGCAGTGGGTTAGGGCCCTGTCCTTCCACAACTATTGATCTGTGTTCTAATCCAAGTCAGTTCCACTTGAGAAGGAACTGGCAACCCACTCCACTATCACTGCCTGTGCACACTTACTTAGTTGATGAGATCAGCACTGAAGGATCCAGTCAGTAAAAGAAGTGGGAACATAGTGGGGAGTGTTTGAGATTAATTAGCCTATAAAGCCTTCCTGATGTCATATCATAACAATAAGTCTCTATAGGCTTGGGGATGTTCATAGCAACCAGATAACCTGCAGCACTGATAGGTTGATGATGCAAGCTGCCAGTCAGGAAAATTGATACAGTTGGAGCAGAGTGAATTAATACAGCCCAACACTCACACATTAATATGATCTAGCAGTGCAGCACTAGGGAGAGAGACCAGGCAAGAGGGAAGGTACACAAAAGGTTAATTTAAAATGATAGATGCATATTTTTAACAAAATCATATGGAAGAAGACATGGAAGCTGATATGCAGATATAATTAAATTGTATTATCTATATAAATTTAAAATACAATATTAAAGTTGTTGATAATTTTTTTTGGGGGGGCCTGCCCATTTGCCCTTATGTACCAGCAGCCCCTGATCGGAGTAGAACATGTTTGTTATAGGAGTGAGGCATGTTCAGGGCGGTCCATTGGTGCAGGATCCATATGGGTTGGCAGCCTGCAATGGTAGACAATATGTCAAAATAGACATATGACAACAACAAACCTGGAGAAATGATAATAAGCTTGTCATCAGCAATACATATTATTAAAATACTTACCTAGCTTGAATACACTACAGTAACCCAAAATGCCCTATGAGCCAGGTATACCCGGGAGTCCCCCTTAACATAAGCATGCTCAGAAGAAGTCCAAAAATATGATTTATTCTGGTAAAAACACAGAACAGAAAGTATAGGAAAAAGCTATTTATCTACATATATTAGATTATATACTGAAAACTTAACATGCATTACAAATAACAAACATACCATTAGAAAGATGAATTAATTCAATATACACCTTTCCCTATGTGTATAAGCATGTGTATGATATTGTCTCAATAGAATTAAATATGTTTGACCTCTGGTATCCTAAAATGTATCTAATTCTTTGAAATCATATTCTTAAGATGTAGTTTGTATAATTATATTTATTTTTTTTAGATTATATTTTATGATTAGCAGACTTTAGCCCTGCTATTAGCCCAGGACATTCCAAATGTATATTTTATGTGAATCAATGACAAAAAATGTAATGCTTTTTAAAAGATATATTAGGCTTAGCAGCAAATTATGTAAAAAAATGTAACATATTTTCATAGCTGAAGTCGATTTTGATAAAAATTGAGAAATACTGGACTAAATAAAAAAACCTGAGAAAACACCACAAATTACATCCAGATGGTGGGGACACCAAATGACAGTGTTAATGCCGGGCTTTAAAAGCAAATAATCTGAACATAATTAACACTCTAAACCAAGAATAAATCATATGGCACCAGTCAAAAGCTGCAGTACCAAACTGAAATTCAACACAAAATAGCTAGAGATCCCTAACCAGGCTTATATACATTACATGCAAACAAGACTTTTTCAGGAATTCCTTTGTGTGTCCATCTAACCTGATATAACCCACTAAGAGCATGTTTCTTTTATACAAATTTTTTTTTTAGTGCAGGCATCAATTTTCTTTTGTCAGCTGTTTCTGCCTGTTATCTTCTTGGAGGGCGTGTCCTTGTAAACTAATGCACATTCCATTACTCCTGCTAAAAGCTCTAGCAGCTGTAAATCCACATTCCCATTGTGAAGAAAGAACATTCCTATCTATTCATACTCACTATACTATAGCAAATTACCCTTAGCGTTTAGTCTCCCTAAGGGTAACAGGGGACTGCAGACGTGGACCCCTTGCTCACTGTGCCTTAGGGAGTTCAGCTGCACCTTACTGACGAGGCACATAAAGGCCGAAACTCGTCTGGGGTTTGCTGTTTCTCCTGTTCAGGGTAGAATTGCCTGGTATTTCAGGGCTGGGTCACTCTTCTGAGTGGGCCCGGACTGATATACTACAGGATATTTCTCCCTGTGAAGGGCACAAGTGATCTAAAAGAGGTTGCTCTCAGAGTGGCTTATCATGGCCATAGAACTAATCTATTAAGGCTGGTTCATTCTCTGATGAGTGCCTCTGACTTAGATTTATATATAGAGGTATACGTGAAGTAGTTTATTTTGTTTTGTAGTTTAATAGTTGTTCTCGGGGTATTTTGATGGCAGTTGATATTTTTTTGGGTAATAATACGGGGTTTGTAACCCTTTTGTTTGAAAGATTCAGACAGAGTTTTTAAATTTTTATCACGTTCTCCAGTGTTTGAGCAAATCCGATGGTATCTAATAGCTTGACTATGGATGATGGCTTGTTTGGTGTGGGAGGGATGGAAACTGGAGCTGTGTAGGTAATTACATCTGTCTGTAGCTTTCCTATATATAGATGAGTGGAGAGTGCCATTGGTGATGGATATAGTAGTGTCTAGAAAGTATAAGTGAGTTTTTTTATCCAACAGGAAAGATATCACTGTGGACTACAGTGCTCTGCTTTTTCATGTATATATTGATGTATATGTGTATATAATATGTGTATATATGTTTCCTTTGCTATGTTGTGTTTATGCCCCATATTTGAGTTTACCTGATGATGTCAGATGCTGTTTCCACTCTCTCTGCATCTGCTGTTATTATTCAAACTGAGGGTTCCATCTCATGTAGTATTGCTGGAGACTTGATAAAGGGAGGCTAAGCCTCTCGAAAGCTCGTCATTATAAATATAACGTTTGTCCAATACAAAAGGTATCAAATTATATTGCAATACTCATTATTAATCTATATTTATATGGATTAATAATTACTAAATTACTAGATTACTGGACATTCACGGCTGCTTCACTCTTCAATTACTATGGAAGATACCGCATTTAGCCGAATCAAGAAGCTACTATTTAAAATAACAACAAAAATAACACAACTCAACAGTGACATTTATTTTTTGTCACAATGCAAGAAAAGGAATATTATACCAAATGGACTTAAAATCAAAAATCCACTAAGATCTACACATAACTCAATATATGCTGAAAATGTATGTAGACGCACAAGTGAAAAACTAAGAAACCACCTAATACATCAACTTTATACAAAGAAACATCATCTAAATCACCAAAGAGTAAGCCTCTTTCAACAACTAAAGGAGAGCAACATATATGAAGCTGAACATGTAGAAAAAGAAATACAACATCTTCACAAGAAACAACAACATGAATTTATAAAAAATAAAAATAAAAAACTCAGCTGCCTCTTCCAACAAAACAACATACAACAGCGAATGGAAGAGAGAAGAAACGACCCAAATTTAGTCCTAAATTCTACTAATACCACATCTAAAAACCTACCAACTCAAACAAATAGTTTTTCTGAAAAATATACAGAACAAACAGGAATTGTAAATCTCTCAGACCATCAACTATCACAAGCAGAGACCTCTGTTCTCTCTAAAGGATTGTCTTTCTGTCCAGACATAAAACTAGATAAAATACAACTATACTCGGACATAGAAGAATTCTTCAGGAGATTAAGACTGGCAGAATTTTTCTACAACAAGGGACATACCACAACATCATTAGACTGCAGTAACAAGAAAAAAAATACATATTTTAACCCACAACCTGGTCGTAACATCAGACTGGACAGTTATATAGAAAGCTTTCGCCTGAGAACTGCATCCATTATAACAACACAATATAAAAGAGACTTGCACAATCTTACTCCATCAGAAAGAACTGCCATAAAGTTTTTAAAAAACAATCCCAACATCACCATCAAACCGGCAGACAAAGGAGGTGCAGTTGTTATCATGAATACTCAGGACTACATAAATGAAGCCAACAGACAACTGTCAGACAACACCTACTACAAGACACTGAACCAGGACCCTACAGAAATATATACTCTTCAACTTAAAAAACTCCTCAAAACATTCCCTAAAAATATACATCAGGAATTAGAACAACTAATCCCCGACAATCCTACAACTGGGACTTTCTACTTACTGCCAAAAATCCATAAACCAGGCAACCCAGGGAGACCAATTGTTACAGGTATGGACACACTGACTGAACAGATATCTGGATTTGTTGAAAACATCCTTAAACCATCAGTTAGTAACACCAGTAGTTATATACAAGACACCACTGACTTTCTCAACAAACTCAGTCAGATTAAAGACCTACCTGCTAACACACTACTTGTTACCATGGACGTAGAGTCTCTTTACAGTAATATCCCACACAAAGATGGCACTGAGGCATGCTTTAGGTTTCTTTCAACAAACAAGCAAAACAATAAATATGGCCCTGATGTTATTGTTAAACTAATAGAATATATCCTTACCCACAACTATTTTACTTTTAACCAAGATACCTACCTACAGATGATGGGGACTGCCATGGGTACCAAAATGGCTCCACAATATGCAAATCTATTTATGGTCAATCTAGAAGAAACATTCTTATCTGTATCCATTTACAAACCATACAAATACTACCGTTACATAGATGATCTGTTCATCATATGGACAGAAGGAGAAAGCAAACTCAGAGACTTTCATAATTCATTCAACGCCTTCCATTCATCTATAAAACTTAAAATGGATTTCTCCACAGAACAGGTAAACTTTCTAGACACTACTATATCCATCACCAATGGCACTCTCCACTCATCTATATATAGGAAAGCTACAGACAGATGTAATTACCTACACAGCTCCAGTTTCCATCCCTCCCACACCAAACAAGCCATCATCCATAGTCAAGCTATTAGATACCATCGGATTTGCTCAAACACTGGAGACCGTGATAAAAATTTAAAAACTCTGTCTGAATCTTTCAAACAAAAGCGTTACAAACCCCGTATTATTACCCAAAAAATATCAACTGCCATCAAAATACCCCGAGAACAACTATTAAACTACAAAACAAAAGAAACTACTTCACGTATACCTCTAGTGACCACATACCATCCAATTTTAGAGAAAATTCGGAAAATAATTAAAGATTTACAACCATTACTAATTAAAGATACTGAATTAAAAAATATATTCCCAAAACCTCCCATCCTTGCATTTAAACAACCACCAAACCTGAAACAAAAACTTGTCAGCAGAAAATTGGCCAATGAACAACTGAATACAAAAAATGGAACTAAACCTTGTAACAAACGTGCCTGTAAATTAGGCCAACACATTTGTAATGATGATACAGCCACACATAACAACAAAACCTATAACATCAAACGATCATATTCATGTACATCGTCAAATGTGGTTTATATGATACAATGCACTTTATGTGACACAGGCTGTTACATTGGAGAAACCGGCCAAAAAATGCATTTAAGGATGAATTTACACAGACATTCAATAAGAAAAGATAATGAAGACAGTTATTGTAGCCCAGTAGGACACCATTTTAGCCAGAATGATCACTCCATCCAAAACTTAAAAGTCAAAATACTCAGAGGAAAATTTAAAAGCATCCAAGAGAGAAAAGCATTTGAAATAAAGATGATCACATTCTTCAACACTAAAAACACAGGACTTAATATAGATTTGGGCTTTCTAACACATTATCAGAATTTCATGTGATTTTTTTTCTTCTTCTACAATAACAGACTTAGTACTCTTAGTGAGGTTTTTTATCCAACAGGAAAGATATCAATGTGGACTACAGTGCTCTGCTTTTTCATGTATATATTGATGTATATGTGTATATAATATGTGTATATATGTTTCCTTTGCTATGTTGTGTTTATGCCCCATATTTGAATTTACCTGATGATGTCAGATGCTGTTTCCACTCTCTCTACATCTGCTGTTATTATTCAAACTGAGGGTTCCATCTCATGTAGTATTGCTTGAGACTTGATAAAGGGAGGCTAAGCCTCTTGAAAGCTCGTCATTATAAATATAACGTTTGTCCAATACAAAAGGTATCACATTATATTGCAATACTCATTATTAATCTATATTTATATGGATTAATAATTACTAAATTACTAGATTACTGGACATTCACGGCTGCTTCACTCTTCAATATATATATATATATATATATATATATATATATACATATTTTAGTGTAGTGTATTGGCCGCATCAGCCTTCCCAGGAGGATGTCGTCGGAAAATAGAGTCCTTTCAGAGGAGCTCTGCATAAGCAGGAGGTAAGGGAAGGGGATCAGTTATGAGAAGAGGAGCAGCTATGGAAAAGAGTCTTGTGGGGGAGCAGTTATGGAAAAGGATCTTGGGGAAGAGTGCTATTATGGGGAGAGGTCTTAGGGAGGGAAGCTGTTATGGAAAGGTGTCTTGTGGAGGTGCACGTGCAAGTGAGTTAGGGGGAAGCCCAGCACAAAAAGAAATGATGCAGAAGAGAAGACAGCTATGACATCGAACATGGGCTCACAAAATGCTTAAAGGTATATGTAAGTTTTCTGGGTTTCAAATGTTTCCTAATAAATAGCTACTGATTAGTAGAAAAATGTGTATTATATTGAAAAGTTGAATGTACTTACATATTTATATGCTAAATACTTATATGTGGATGTGCACACCCCTAGGAAGCTTACACAAAGGAAATTATGGTTCCTGGGGTCACAGAGAGAAAACAAACAGCAACTGCCAGATTGTGATACAAATGTTTCAGTCTTTACTTCCACCTGATTGGCCAAAACAATTTTTCAAATTCTATACCAATTTAGCCTGGGTTTGGATGGTGTTAGTCCTAAGTTTCAACTGACAGAAATTAAATGATATTTTGCTAACTTCAAGGTAAGTTTTTTAAATGCACATCTTTTTCATACACTACTAATTCTCCTTTATCATATGCACTCATAATCCAGTTCACTTACATGTCCTTTTAATAATAGAGCTACAACATAAGATGAAAAGCAGTGCTAAAATGGAGCTACAAAGCAGAGCTTTGTAGCTCCATTTCTAGCACTGCTTTTCAAACGTGGAGATAAAACTGGTGATAAAAAGTGGAGATAAAACTGGATTTGAAAAGTTGAGTTAAAAACTCAAGATAAAGGTGGATGCAAAAATTGGAGATAAAACTGTAGATAAAAGTGAACATAAAAACTGCCTCCATGCTTCCCACCTACATGATAAAAAACATACACTCACGGATAGGAGATGTATTAGAAGACAATAATGTGGGTGGCCAGGGCAGAAAGTACAAGATCTACTTCCAAAGTTTCACAGTGCTTAACACTGAAATAGTATGTACATATATATAATTACACTCAAAACTTTTAATTGGCACTAAACAACGACGCAATAAAAATGGTTCACTCAACATAACCCACCATTATAAATCACAATAAAAGTGTAGGATACAACTTTCAGCAGGGAAATCAAGGGTGACAAGGGCAAAATAAATGTGGTGAAGACCCCCACACCTGGGTTAGAATAGTAGGAGCCCTGTGATCTCGGTGGATACCTCCTACCTCAGGGACTCTACCTAGTGTAGGAAAACCTTTTTCTTGCTTAGACCCTCAAGCTCTATAGGATAAAAGAGGTGTGCCACATGTCCCCAATTTCTAAACCCCCGGAGATAAAAACCTACTACACAGGAGAAAAAACTCCTCGGATACTGGTGGGACTAGAAGGTTAAAAATACCTAAACAATCAATTGACAAAAAATATGTATGAGAATAAGGAATAATCCACAAATTACACAAAGAGGAAGATAGAATAATATCTCTGTATTATCCCTGCTTGAACATAGCATAAATATACCTCTAATTTGTAATCAATGTAGTCGTGTACTTATTTCTCAAGAAAAAGTGACCGCAGAAACATACATATATAGGGGAAAAAAAGATGTATATACATCTAAACAAACAAATTGTTTCACCCATTGCAATATCAATGATTAAACCACCCATATATATATAAATGCTAAATTAAACTTAGCTTTGGCCAGAGCAGAATAGATAATAAAGATTACATTTAGGTTGTTGTATATCAATTTTATATCCATTTTCAGTAATGTATACACTGAAAGGACACTTCAATAAATGTCCCTTCAAAGTATACAGCATTGAATCTGAAGATCACAAGTTATGTTACAGCTATAAACATCAAAAAATCACAAGCGCAGAAGAGCATTCAAAGCAGTATAAGAGGCATTAGATAAAAACAAAAATGCAGGTGCCAGGCAATAACCCATTACTTCTTTCATTGTGCTGAGATCAAACACTTAGGGCCTCATTCTATTAATGGCCGTAAGAGATGCGTGGCCACAAAGACCGTCCGCAAGCTACGTCCATATTCAATTCGGGCCCTGCTATCCCTTGCGGCCGCCCACGCGGCACGGAAAGCCTTTGATCTTACGCGGCCGCAAGAGTTTTGTCCACAAAAAAAAAAGCCAAGGTCGCTATTCAAATGCTACTAAAACCCTTCCGTCAAGGCCGTAATTAGCTAAAACCGAGCCGCAGCTTACTTACACCAAAAAGGTCCCACAAAGCTCTTACTTACAAATCGGAGCACCAATTAAGCACATTAGCCTCCGTCAAGTCTGTAAATGGGTAAAATAGACCCACAGGTCGCAAAGGGCTTACTTACAAATGGTAGCACTAATTAAGCAAATAGAAAAGCCATCCTGTACTTTTATTAAAAGTGAAAGTGATGTTTGGTCTTAGAATTAATAGCTCAACATTCCCCTACTCTCAAATCTGTGAATAAAGAAATGTAATTTCATGTTCAATCTTCGTGTTCTATCTATCATACAAGCCCGCACGGGTTTGAATAAGGAGCTACGGGTTTGGAAGACAATCACCCTCCAAGCCTGCACAGGCTTGAATAACAAGCTATGTGCTTGGTCATTGAAGCCTGTGGGACTTGGATGGATTTTAAACCTAAAATCAAAGTACAATTTGGCGATGTGCAAGCTTGAGAATGTTTTGCTATTAATCCTCGTGTCCCCCATTGTGTTCCCCATCATTTACAGTGCTCTGCAGTGCTGGATTGAATATATATTGGCTTCTAGGATGCTTTGAGTTTGCGGCCTTCAACCTCCAAACCCATACGGGTTTTAACAACAACGAGCCCGCGGCACTTGGGACGGAAAATAAACCGGAAATGAAATATTGGATTTGGCCGATGTTCAAGCTTATGAGGGTGTTGCTATTAATCCTCATGTCCCCCATTATGTTGCCTATCATTTACAGTGCTTTACAGTGCTATCTTGAATTTATATTTGCATTCACATTTTTCCGACTTTGCAGCCTTGAAACACGATTTACGGGCACGCGGGAAATGCTTGCGGCTGATTGCATAATTTGCGGCCAGCCGTAAGGAGGACCTCCTTGCCGCGCTGTCCAATTGAATAGCAGTGTAGCCGTAGCGCTACACAGGGCCCTAAGATGGCCTCAAGGATTCACAGCATTGCGGCCATTTTACGTCCGTTAATAGAATGAGGCCCTTAGATCAGTGTAACCGTTTCTAATAGGACTAATAGTATCAGTCTATTTGCATTAGATTATCCTTTGTTTGGGTATGTTTCCCATCTTTGTTTTTTCTTCATGGACATAGCTCTCACAATATGATACAGAGGTATAGAAAGCTGAGGCAAGCCCACTAAGTTTGATTTGACTGATTCTTTTGCAGTCCAGAATACAATACAGAGATTGATACTTAGTTTAAATTGTAACAGCTGACACTTTGGGAATACAATTTCAACCTGAGGGTTAAACAGTAAATATCTCTGTAGTCCTTTGTGGCCAGTAGTGAGTCTTGGACATGCTGTTTAGGGTATAATATGGATAAATAGTGAAATAGCTTTATAGGGTATTACATGCTAACAACTCATATACAATAAAACTAGATTCCTAGAAAATGATTAAGTTGTTTCTAACCAAATGCAGGTCTTTGCAGAAGGGGATAACATCTTGTTTGAAATTGAAGACACTCCAGGGTGCATTGAATATAATGATGTAGCTTGTTGCTTTTTTCTGTGCAATATAAAATGTGAAAACTTACAGAAACAGAACTTTAACACCCAAAAGATTGTGAATCTTAGCTTTTGTGAAACACTTTTGTCTCATAAATGATTGTGCATAGTTTAAAAATTTTCTAGCCATCACATATATAGTTGTCAGTGTGTGTAACGTTTGTGATGTTGGACACGCTTTTGAGTCCCTCGCGAAGCGAGGCAAGCCATCGACGCATGCACGTTGCACTGCAAGCCTAGCAAGGAAAGGCGAGCAATTGAGGCATGAGGGACTTAGGCTGCAATGGCACACGACTGCGAGGGTCGCAACTGCGAGCCAAGTGTGTAACTCTAAAAACCCTGAAAACCAAACAAAATCATTTTACAAAAATAATAACACACTCTCACACGGCACAGGGTAGCCAGGAACCCTGGGAGTGAGGTTGCAAGCGAAATTGAGCCATATTTGTTTTTTTTTGTCAATCCCAAGAAAAAAATGGCGGATGAAAAAGGTAAAAATTCTGAAACTGGATGAAAACGAAGCTGAACAAAGCCAGGCACGTTGGACTTAGAAAATTCACGACGGCAAAGACAGTAACACTTACACCAACAATGCCAGGCACGCAGGACTTTGAAAATAAAACCAACGGCAGTCAGCGTGTAACACGCAAACATTCAGCAGACACACACAGGAGAAACACGCAGGGAAGGGACAGGGGGAGATGGTGCAAAGAGACACATGGCATTACCAAGCACAAAACTTGCAGGTTAACGAAACCTGCAATGAGCGGCCTGTACAGTAGGAGGGAGGAAAGGGTCGCAATGAGCGCCGAAGGCGCTCATCACGAGGCTGATGATGAGCACCGAAGGAGGCTTGAAGTGAGTGCTGAAGTGGCATTGCAAGCCTGGTGATGAGCGGCAAAGACGCTCAGCGTGGGGCTTGAGATGAGCCCCGAAGGTGATCAGTGCAAAGCAGGAAAGTTGAAGTACACTTGGGGGAGAGGCTTGCAGTGAGCACCGAAGGCGCTCAGCGTAGGGATCACCATGAGCGCCAAAGGTTCTCAGAGGACCAAAAGCCTCACATTGGGTGGCAAACAGCATTGCCAGCCTTTAAATGGTAATCCGGGCATTTTTGACGGGCAATTTCCTAGTATAAAGATAAAAACAGGCAAAAGTGGAAGCATGAGCAGTCTCTTTGAGTCTGTTTAAACCATCTCTATCAATATGCAGCTTGATTTTATAACTATGCCTACAATGTGAAGAATAAATCACGTGATGAGATTTCTCCAATTTTTAAAAATGTCTTTTCACATATTAATGATGCTGTACCAGGTGCAATCAGTGAATTGAATTGTGTGGAGTAGACATATTTCATTGTATCTGTGAATTTAGTTAAAAAGATCTAAAAAGGAAACAGATAATTTAAAAAGCCACATTGCAAGAGGACTCTGTAGAGGTATAATAAAGGGGTAGTCAATTATTTTTTACAAAATTCTTAAAGGTAAATATACAGGTAAAGATTTATTTTAATATAATGTATTTTAAAAGAGGTATGATTGAAGACTACTTAGTGTCATATAGGCAGGAATTTGACGGATAACTTATTTAGAAAGTCAGAATGTTTATGATTGCTTTATCAAGTAAATGTAATAATGCAGTGGAGGTCCAGAAGTGATGGGCTGAAGGTCCTGATTCAGACACATGTCCACCCATTGAGTACCCCTGCTTTAATGTAACTTTGAATTGACCATTTGAACTGAGGCAGCTACTTCTACAAGGGCCTCAGACAGTAACACTAGGCCTCATATCATTCAGCTGAACAGATTCACTCATCCATTAGTACATACTCAGCACAAACCATCAACACACATTCCTTGCTCTTGCCCAATCCCACATCTATAATGGACTCCTTTGACTCTGGATGAACCACCATATATACTCAAGTATAAGCAGAGTTTTTCAGCCCTTTTTTTAAGGCTGAAAAATGGCCCCCCTCGAGTCACCCGTATCTCTCCACCCCTGTGTTTCTCTTTCCCACAGTGTATCTCCACCCCATGTCTCTCTTTCCCCCCGTGTCTCTCCACCCCTTGTCTCTCTTTCCCCCCCCCATGTCTCTCCACCCCCGTGGCTCTCTTTCCCTCCCGTGTCTCTCCAACCCTGTGGCTCTTTCCCTCCCCCTCCCTTATCATCCTTCTCATCACCAACCCCCCATCCTCATCCTCAACCCCACATCCTGATCCTTAACCCCCCATCCTCAACCCCCCTCCTCGTCTTCAACCCCCCTCCTCATCCTCAACCCCCCTCCTCACTTTACCCCTCTAATTGCCTCCCCCTCTCCCCTCACTTACCTTTCATCATCAGCTGCTCCTCCGCTCCTCTGAGCGTCTTCCGGCTGCGTAGGGACTCGGCATATGCTAATGAGGTGACATCACATGCGCGTCACGTCATTAGCATTGGCCTGGTCCTGACGCAGCCGGAAGACGCGCGGAGGAGCAGCTGCTGATGGAAGGTAACTGAGGGGAAAGGGAGAGGGGGAGGTAATTAGAGGGGAAAAGTGAGGAGGGGGGTTGAGGATGAGGAGGGGGGTTGAGGATGAGGGGGGATGTGGAGGGGGTTGAGGATGCGGAGGGGGGTTGAGGAGGGTGGTTGAGGAGAGAGGTATAGGTTGAGGAGGGGGTTTGAGGATGAGGAAGGGGGTTGAGGAGAGAGGTTGAGGAGGGGGGTTGAGGATGAGGATGGGGGTTGAGGATGGGGGCTGAGGAGGGAGGTTGAGGAGGGGGATTGAGATTGAAGAGGGGAGTTGAGGATGAGGAGGGGGTTGAGGAGGGGGGTTGAGGAGAGAGGTTGAGGAGGGGGGTTGAGGATGAGGAGGGGGGTTGAGGACGGGGGTGAGGAAGGTGGTTGAGGAGGGGGGTTGAGGAGGGGGATGGAGGAGAGAGGTTGAGGAGGGGGGTCGAGGAGGGTGGATGAGGATGAGGAGGGGGATTGAGGAGGGGGGATGAGGAGGGAGTATGAGGAGGGGGATTGAGGAGGGAGGTTGAGGAGGGGGAAGGGAGTTGAGGAGTGGGGTTGAGGCGAGAGGATGAGGAGGGGGGTTGAGGAGAGAGTATGAGGAGGGAGGATGAGGAGGGGGGTTGAGGAGAGATTAGGAGGAGAGAGGATGAGGAGGGAGAATGAGGAGGGTGGTTGAGGAGGGGGGTTGAGGAGGTGATAAGGGATGGGGAGGGAAAGAGACACGATGTAGAGGGGGAAAGAGACACAGGGGAAGGAGAGGAGGGGACGAGACACAGGGGACAGAGAGGGGGAGAGACAGAGGGGAGGGAGAGGGGAAAGAGACACATGGGAGGGAGAGGGGGGAAGAGACACAGGGGAGAGAGAGGGGGACACAAGAAAGGGGCACAGAGGGCACACAAGAGGGGGTCACAGAGGGCACAAGAGGGACACAGGAGGCAGCACATTTCCCACTCTCGGCTTATACTCGAGTCACTAAGTTTTCCCAGTATTTTGTGGTAAAATAGGTGCCTCGGCTTATACTCGGGTCGGCTTATACTCGAGTATATACAATATCTTGTCATGACTGATTTTAAGGCCATGGTGTGAACCCGTGCATCCCACAAGTAACTCTGTTATCTGTGATTCTTACACATCTCAGTGATAACATAAAGCCTATCAAATGGACTTGGGATGTGTTCTAATGATTATAGCAATCTTTCATTTATGTGTCATGTTTAAAGAATTATTGTGTACATATAGTTACTGTCATGGATGTAATGTTTGAGTATAGTTACTGTCATGGCATCTTGCTTATGTATTTGTGCATTTTTCTTGTTGTGGGAAATATGTGGATGTGTCCCTCCCCAATGGTACTATTAGTCCTTTTAGAGAGTGTAGTTTAATTTTCTTCATTATAAAGTATTGTCATGGCTATGGGCTATTTTATTCTGTCCCACTGGTCATCTGGTTCTTAATGGCCCCCACATTTATTTTTTAAGATAAACATGAGTTTGTAACCAGAGAGTGGAGGAAAGAATGTGAATATCATTTATTTTCCTATTATTGTAGTTTGTGAGGTCTGTTGATATGTTCCCCTTGTGTATTGTAAAACCACATTACCCTGTGCCCCCCTACAGGCCTGGAATATTAGTTACCTAAACAGATAACCTGTAGGTTCTGATGTATCTGGTGGTTGACCAAATTGATGGGGTAAGGAGGTCACACTAAGAAATCAGATCCCTGATATAGGGAGGGGCATGTGGGGGAAAGTTTTGATGTGTTTTGATATATCTGTGAAATGCAAGCAAGAATAAATGTTTAGTCTCTGTCTACACTAAATGAACAGTGTTTCTGGTCTGATTTCTCGGCTTCACCAAGAAAGAATATAATGGATGGGTGTTGAGATTGAACATAAATGCATGACCTAAAAGGAGAAAAGTGAGGTGACTGTGGCCCTGAAAGTTTTGGGTTGTAACATATCTGTTCTCTTAACTATCTCTCTCCTTAAAACAAGCCCTTTATCCTTTTCCATCACAGCTAATCTCTCCCCTCTCTACCACACTTATCACAGCTCTCACACATCTATTAAATCCCTACCTATATAATGGCAGGTTCCATCATCTTTAAAGCATGTCATAATTAAACCCTTATCTGACCCAGCTTCTTATCTGCCCTCTCTTTACAACCACCGAACCCAATTACTTAGATCCAACTCCATTCTTGACCCGTTCCAATCTGACTTCCATCACCAACATCTCTCACAAAAGTCACTAATGACTTCTCCTGGATCTTTGATACACTTGACCACTACTTTCTTAATTCAAATTCTCCACTCCCATTGCATCTGTGACAGAGCTCTCTTGTGGTTTAAATTGTTGATTTTCTAGATAACATTTAGTGTTTCTTTGCTGCTCCTTCTGACTGTTGACATATTTTAGGGTTCAGTCCTAGGCCCCTTCCGTGGATTATAACTGCCTCTCAAGCTTATCCTCCTATATGACTGTCCGTCAAATCAAACTCAGCATGCCAAAGACAGAGCTCCTAATTTTTTCACCCTCTACTACAGTTTCCACTCCTCAAATATCCCCCACTGTTGACAACACCATCATCACTCCCACCTCTCAGACCAGACGTCCTGGGGTTCTATTGGACTCTGCCCTCTCTTTCATTCACTCACATACAATCAATAACCAAACCATGCAATTTTTACCTTAAAAAACACCTCCAAAATACTTCATTATCCTATACAAGACACAACTAAAATTCTAATCTATTTTCTCATCATATCTTGCCTTGACTACTGCAACTCCATCCTTGCTAGCTTCCCCATGACCCATCTGTCTCCACTCAAATCCATAATGATCGCCTCCACTAGACTCATCTACCACACTCAATGCTCAATAGTCTCCAGAATAAAATTTAAATAATAAAATCATGACCCTAACATATAAACATACTGCATTCTCGTATATCAATAGATCATAAGTGCACTGGCTAAAACACATAATTGGCATGTCACAAACCACCATACATTTTAAAGGGAAAATCTGTGCATGGATAGATTTGCCCCTTAAGCTTGTCCTAAAGCTAAATGAGGGAAATTATTCAATTAAATTCATAAATATGTGTTGAGGTCATTCTTTACATTCTAGAGAAGTGGTTGGGATCATAGGTGGCACGATCTTAGTGCGCACAACAATTGCGCTCCGTCATCAGCGCATCGACCAATGTGCGCACCAACACAAGTGCGCCCAACAGGAGCACGCCCGACAAATGCGCAGTGCTCAGACTTCAGGTAAGGTGGGCTTAGGGGTTTTAGGGTTATATATATATATATATATATATATATATATATATATATATATATCTATCTATATATATATATATATATATATATATATACTCTATTTTTTTGTCCCGTATCCATTTCATGATTTATCTACCACTGTCACCCCCCCACCCCCCTGGTGGTTCTTACGCCACTGGGCCTGGTTACCTACTCTTAGAGCAGCCTCTTTTAGCACACTTCTGCCTTTCACAGGGTGACATATTCTACAGCATATCAGTCTGAGATACATGGCATAACCTGAATATGAGAAACAGCAACCCCCAGATATAAGGCAGAGTGAGCAATGAGTCCATATGTTGAGCCTTGTTTGCTTTATAAGACTGGTAACCTAGATGTAGGAACCTAAAAGAGGCTGCTCTCTGTGTATGTATCCAGGCCAATAGATCAAAACTACTTTGGTGCTGTACGTTCCCAGGCTGAGTGCCTCTGGGTCATAGGGTACTTTTAATGTAATATTTATGATATTTGTAATATTTCAAAAGACACCATCATTATCTTACTAGGTGATATCAGTCCTGACTAACCATTAAAGAGTATGCACGAATGTTGCTATATTATTTTCATTATATGTATCTTGTCAGCTCTATTTATAAACTCTATTGCAAATATATGGAAACTTGAAGCTTTTGCAGGATTACACCAGCAAAGCCACTCATAACATTTTGAAGTAACCTATGTCAAAATTGTTTAATTTAAAAGAAAGAATCTTGAATTAAACACTGCTGTCTGTTAAACTTGGATTTGTCGTGAATCGATTTGGCGAGCAATGGAGTTTGCACTGGCTAAGATTCAATATACAATTAAATTGAAATGCAGAAACTACAAACAGTGGCGAGTTTAGAGTTAGTCATTTGATGAATAGCCACACCAGTGTCTGAGCTGAAAGGTTAAATACATATAAATGTATTATTAAATAGTTTGGTAACCCATTTATAACATCATATCATAATCATTTACTTATTCAGTGTTCATTTTCACAGAGTGTCCTTTGCTGGAAATCGCAAAACTACTTTGCTGAGAAAGGTAGCACAATGTTTTTTAAATGATTAATCATGAAAATAATAAAAGTGGGTAGAAAAGTGGTGAAATTCAACATAGAAGTAATTGTTTAGTGGATGAACTAATATTAATTGTGGATGATTCAGATGGGACTGGAATGCAACAAGAACTACCGAATCGTTGTTAATCACCCACAGACTGCATCAATTAGATTCTGGTTTGCATTTGTGTATAACATTTCTTTCAACTTCATACAATATCTCTTTATTTCCTTATTGGCAGAAATGGGGAAAGAAAATCTTAAAAGTAGAAAGCTCTGTTAAAAGTTTTTTTTTTTATGATATTCATTTAAAAATAATTCTTAGAATAAGGGTAAAGCTCTGGAGAGCTTGGATGATGCCAAATCTTAGTAAACACAAGGTCTTCAAAGTTGACATCCCTGGGTCACTTTAAATTTAGTGTGTACAGATTTAGCTTGATCAGAGTTGGAAGCATTATTGGTTAGACCCTGTGACTTGATACCAGGATACCCGCTTCACCACCCAGCTGCCAGCAGGCACTATAGTCCTCAGGGTTCAGAAGTATACAGCTATTCACATGAGCTGTAGCATATGGTAAATGCAACTTTTTATATTGAACTCAAGTCTCTGGGAGAAAAAAATAACACAATATCAGAGGGGAATATGAATCATAATTTCAACTGTAAATTCAAAATGATCAAAGTGATGAAAATAGGAGCCACTGGCCAGAACACATTTTAAGAGCAAAAAGGTAATTATGATGTCACAACCATTATACCTTTTGAATGCAAAATATATAATTAATAGATTTGGAACCTTAAAGGGCCACTTAATTCAATACAACGTGGAGCCACACCAATGTAAAGATCTCTTAAGAGAATGTTTAAAAAACTTTTTTTTTTTTTTTTTTTAAATCTGTTATCCATTTTTTGATTAAATGTATGTTTACATATGTCACTGGCAAATTGCCAGACAGACCGACAGCTCCGCTCCCTGCAGAGAGCAAAGGAAAATACAGTTAACCATTTATAAATTATTCTATGCATAGAAAGGACTTTTAGAATCTTTGAAATAAGTTATTTGGGGGTTAATTGCTGGGCTGTAGGATTTCTGAATGCCAAGAAAAACATATAACTCATTCTCTGCACTGGAGCTACAACGGCCATTGTCGGCAGATGTCATTAATCATGGAATTGTAAACAGACCTAAAACTTTCTTTTTTTAACTGTTATAAGTGTAATTAAACAAAAAAAAAAAGATAATTTTAACATAAAATCGTGCGCTCTTTCACACCATTAAGAGCACACATGGTGAGGTATCTAGCCTTTTAAGCATGAAATTATTCATTTATATGAATGAATATAAACTGAGGTCCCTCCTGAAGAAAGTTTAATAATTTTGTTATACTGCTGCAGCCCATAGGAAGACCCCTGCTCAGCTATTGCCTGGAAATCTAACTACATGACATTTAGTATTTTTCCTCCTCCTTTGGTCCATTAATAGCAATGTTTTATATAATATAAACCAGTGTAATATAAATATAACATAAAATAAAATCTTCAGCCATGTTTTCTGTATTTTGGTTAATCGTTAACTCTACAGCACTACATCCATTAACATCCATGCATAATCAATATATCAATATTTCTGCAGATTGTATGTTTCTTCTACCTGGTGAATGTTCCTAATTTGTCCGCACACATACTTTAACCAGTGGTCCCTGATTTGTCATGTATTCAGCATTCAGAATAGGACACAAACACCTCCTAGCTTGCCTTTTGATTCATCTGACATTGAGTATGATATCTAAATACAAGATTTCCTAGCATACTTTGTATCTGTGCGTGCTTGACTATGCGTCTGTCCTTGAATATCTGCATAGTATTTTTGCTTATTGATATGCATTATTCACTAAACAATGCCAGTTGGCGTGAAGTAGTCACATACGTTGGAACATGGCTTGCTGGAATAACCCTCTCTGCCAATGGCCATGCTCTACAAACTTTTCCCTGCATTTACATGATGACCATGATATGATGCAAAGTTTGGAAACTGACCATTATAACTATAATATTTCCACTTACAGTGAAGTGATTCATACATCGAAAGCTCCAGAGTTTTGTCAGAATGTGTCAGATTACATTAATATTTCAAGGATTTATTTTGGGTAATGTTTTGAATTTAACTGAGGAGCTTGATGATTCAGACAAGAGAGTTTGGCACCAGAACAAATCGGATAGAGCTGAGGAAGAAATAATATACACAATAGATTTTCCTCTGTACTTGTTTGTGCATGTGTTTTTTTTTATTTTGTTACTAACAGATCCAAACTAATGGATACAAGTCCATGAGGGCATTTGTTTTAACAGGATTCACAAACAGATGATTGTCTATCCAATAACCACCAAGTTGCTCAACCACTTCTAGGAATCATGGAATAGTCTGTATCTAAAGGAACCTGATGTATGACATTGTAAAAGTGTATACAAATTCTGTGAATGATAAAACCTTAGTTTCTACTGTACGGTGTGTCTAAACTTTAGAAATTAATTTGTTTGCTAAACTACTGACACTGTTTTGTAATTTCTATCCAATTTCTGAATTCCCTTTGAAGGCAGAGAATAGTAGTAATTATTTTTGTTGTCTAGAAGCTTTGCTATAAGCTACAGTATAAGTCTACTGAAACTGCAAAAGAAAATAATATATGATTATTGAGACCATAACAATGATAGCAATACTATAGCTGGACATATAGAGTGAAGTGCTGGGGATGTCACTAGATCTCCTTGAGTCTAAAACATTAATATCATATTTTATTTGCAGGGCACATACATATTATTTAGTTCTAGGCACATGGTTAACATTTATTGATTTTAGGACAGTAAAAATAAGACAAGACAGCACATTTTTACATGTACATTACTACAGGAGAAGATGCATATAATTTGGCACAGAAGGGCCCTGCTTTTGTGCAAGGTTACAATCT
The DNA here is from genome assembly GCA_027410445.1 of Discoglossus pictus. NCBI lineage: Eukaryota > Metazoa > Chordata > Amphibia > Anura > Alytidae > Discoglossus > Discoglossus pictus. The sequence goes on along the minus strand of CM050163.1, from coordinate 357,682,473 downwards.
AACAGCCACATTAAGTTTGAAGCCTGTAGCTGCTACGGGGCACCAACAAAGCCTGAGTGTTTGAAATTCGGCTGCGTTACAGAGCTATTAAATTAGACCATGGCATGAGTTACGGGCCGTAGACGCAAGCCTGTAAATCCTCTCCGCGCTTGCAAGCTGTAAAGGGGTCACACGAGCCGTGATCGTCCGTATCTATCAAATTGTGGTAAAACATTGTGCGACACAGGCCTTCCAGCCTATAGAAAGCGGTATAGCCGAAGATGATTAACAAAGGAAGATTATAAATTTGCGTCCCACCCACCCATGCATTGACTGTGTTGTATCCTCTTTTGAAGTAGCACGCACGTCCCGGAGTTGGTGGTCAAGTTCAAATTGAGAGAGAGTAGGAGAGTTTGGAGAGAGGTAGTTTGGGGTTTTATTAATTTATATTCTATTACATAAGATTTTACACTTAATGCTTGCTTACACATATTTACAGATTACACATATTTGCAATACACATAATTTAAAGAACACACATAGAGACACATTGTTAGGTCACTACACACACCCCCATCCTATCTCCCTGGGCTAGCATCACTCTATCCCACGTACGTATCTGTATGCGACCCTGCTAGTGTCTTCTGCTCTGCTATTCCTGTCCTCCGGCCGAAACTATTTTCTGGATCCAGAAAGTAGTTCTGGCCGGAGGACGTGAACAGCAGAGGAGGTGAGTGTGGCGCTACTGGCAGGATTCCATCCATGTACGAGACACAGGGGGGAGAGGGGGGAAAGGAGGGGAAAGAGAGGGAGAGAAGGTGAAATGAATACACAAGTTAGGGAGAGGGGAAGAAGAAGACACAGGGGAAGGAGAGGGGGAAAGGAGACAGGAGGGGGGAAAGGGAGAGTGGGAAAGGAGACACAGGGATAAAGGGACAGGGGTAAATGAGGAACAGGGGAGGGAGATTGGGGAAAAGGAGACACTGGGGAGGGAGATGGAGGAAATGAGACACAGGGGAGGGAGAGGAGGAAAGGAGAGGGGGGAAAGGAGGCACAGGTGAGGGAGAGGGGGAAATGAGACACAGGTGAGAGAGAGAGAGGGGAAACAGAGACACAGGTGAGGGAGAGGGGAAAAAGAGACACAGGTGAGGGAGAGGGGAAAAAGAGACACAGGGGAGCGAGGGCGGGGGAAGGAGACACAGGGAAAAGAGAGGGCGGGGGAAGGAGACACATGGGAGAAAGGGGGAGGAGACATGGGGGAGACACAAGGGAGGGGGGAAGGAGACACAGGGGAGAGAGAGGTGGGGGAATTTTTCCCATCATGTTTGATGGGCAAGTAGCTAGTAACACATAATACACACATTTTTTTCCATCAGACATATACAGTTACACTTTTTTATTTTTCCTTATTTTGTGTTCGTGATTAGTATGGGTGGAGGAGAGAGGAGGGGAGAGGAGTGGAGAGGTGGGGAGGAGGAGAAGAGGAGAGGTGAGGAGGAGAGAGAGGAGAGTGAGGTGGCCATGGGGAGTAGAGGTGGGGAGGAGGAGGCGAGGAGTGTTAGGTAAGAGGTGGAGGAGGGAGAGAGAGGTGGAGGAGGGAGAGAAGGTGGAGGAGGTGGAGAAGATGGAGGATGGAGAGGAGGTAGAGGAAGTAGAGGGGGAAGGAGAGGAGGTGGAGGAGGATGAGAGTGCAGAAGAGGAGGTGGTTGGTGGCAGGGGGGCCCGAGCATCAGGCCCACTTAGGAGAGGGTCGAGGGGAAGGGACCTGTTCCTAGGGGGGGTGGTAGTTCGGGGAAGGGACAGGCCCCAGGGACAGGTCAGGGAGGCAAGGGTCCCCATCCACAGTCGAGAGGGCAAGAGGCTAAGGGCAAGCGCAGGGCCCACAATTACTCGCACTGGGAGAATGTGGTCCTCTTCGCTGCTATCTGTGGCTGCCCTGTGATTCTTGCAGGGGGGAGGGAAGTTAAGTCAGGGTCTAGGGCTCAGGCTTGGAAGGAGGTAGCGGCTGAGGTTACAGCGGTAGGCACAGCGCCAAGGAATGTGAGATCTGTCAAGCACAGGTTTGATGACATCAGGGCCAATGTGAGGAAGATGATGGCCAAGGAGGACAAGGACCAGATCGTGACCTATAATGAGTGGGAGAGGGTCGCCAAAGACCTTCTGAGTCAGGTCACACCGCTGGAGCTTCAGGACCCAGCCTCCATGTCAGGTGAATATCACACACACCAACATGCCACCACATGTGCATCACACACACTACACGTGTACATGATGACCAACAATGGATACTGACCTTTGTGTCCTTCCCATATTATTGGGTATTTTCCCATATTTCTTATTATCCAGAGACCTAGCTAATATTTAGTAATGCTTGCAGATGGGAATCAGCTGAGTTGGTATATTGTTACAGTTACAGTATTTAACACTGTACTGTACATGCATGTTGATTTTTTTTTTTTTATCCTCCTCCGCCTTTTTTTAGTTGACCACTTTTTTCAGATTTTTTTTTTTGTCACCCCACTGTGTGTGGGAAACTGGATTGGATTACACAGTCCAGAGGTTGAATCATCTGTTTCATTGAGCAGATCTAGACAAGTTGTAAGTGCTATGCACATTAATGGTTTCTTCAATTAAATGGAATGATTTGTGATGATCCTTTTTTTCATCAGATTCCGGTTGCAGTGGTGTAGTGACTACATGTGATAGGTGCTATGCATCACGCTTATTCTAGACTATGACATTACACCCTGTAGGTATCCCCTTTTTCCCAATAATAGCCTTTTTCTCGGGATCCACCCACACCACACCCATGATATTAATTCACAGTCTTGACCATTTCTGATTGTGGTCTGTTCTAACCGTGTTAGTGCGTTTTCAATGGTTGGGGTTATGGGACATCCACATACATCACATTAGTGTCACATTCCTATATCTGTAAACTAATGAGCCCTTGTTACCATGCAATAAATGAATACATGTAAAAATAATAATAGTCCTAATAGCATTAGATATCATATATATAGTTGTTGTAATTGCGAGTTTGTCGGTAACACTATGTGAAAAGTTACAGGCTTGCGCATGCGCAATGAGAGCCAAAAGCCACCGTTTTTTTCAAGGCCCTAACTCGGAAGCCCCCCCAAAATTGCAATGATTAAACCAGTAACGTTTTTTTCAAGCCTGCAAGGCTTTGAGCAATAGTGATTTAAGATTAAAACCTTGCGGGCTTGAAAAAAGTTACGGGTTTAACCACTGCCAAGTCTGCAAACGTTTTCAAAACCGTAAACGCCAAAAGGAGACAGAGGGATAGGGGGACAAAGAGAGAAAGGGGAGGAAGAGGGGAGGAAAGAGACATATGGGAGGAAGAGAGGGGTCAGAGAAAAAGGAGTGTAGGGGGGGAGAGACAAAGGGGAGGCAGAGGAAAGGGAAAAGACAAAGAGGAGAGACAAAGGGGAGGAAGATAAGGGGAAAAAACACATGGCATGGAGAGGCGGTAAGAGAGACACAAGAGGGAGGGGGAATAGACACTGGGGAGGGAGTGGGGGGAACGAGACATAGGGCAGGGAGATGAGACAAGGAGACACAGGGGAGGGAGAGAGGAGGAAAGCGACACAGGGGAGGGAGAGGGGGGAAAGAGACACAGGGGTGAGAGAGTTTGTCTTTAACGCTCGCAAAGTTATGGGCTTGCGCATGCGCAGGGCGCATGCTGAAGCCTACAATGAGCGTTGCATTGTGTGGCAAACAACAGCTTTGCCAGGCTTCAAATTTTTATGCCGTAATTTTTTTACTGTCAAGTCGCTTGTCACTATATCATATATAATAATAATAATAATAATAATAATAATAATAAAAGGTTAATACACATGCCAAGTCCAATGAGTGATACTATGGAGTATCAACATTCCCCTGAGGGCCTGATAGGAATATGACAGGTGATACTGGAGGGGGTTGCCAGTTCCTTCTCTAGTGGACTGTGATTTGTCTGACCTCTCTGCTATGACATTGACTCATACAGTGTTGAAAAGTTCTCTGTAAACCCTTTGCTGGTCCTATTTGAAGCCTGTAATGTTTTTTCCTACATTGAACGCCAGGGCATCCTTGGAAATCTGTTGCAATTTAATAGCGAAATTGGAACGTAGCAGTTACAGGATTGAGAGAACAAAGAATTTGCGGGAACGCAGTTCAAATTTACTCCTCCTGTAGGCTGTTTTCGCACTTAACCCGCAGATTGTGAGCGGCTTGCTTTACAGGGACGTAAGTCTTGCGGCCTACGTTACGGGCTACGGTTTTACACATGCAGGGAATTTAATGGGACTGTAAGTGTACAATAGCACATACTGGATAAGAGAGCAATGGAGAGTTTCCTATATACATTTCCAGAAGTCTTGCACACTTCACCTTTTAGTACATATGCCCTGCTCTCTTCTTTTTAGAATATATAGCCTATAAAGAGTTAACAGCTGTATTGTAACCTGCTTGCAGATCCCTCATATGGTCCTCCCCGTGACAGTGGCAGTGACAGCTTAAACTGCAAACTATTTTTAAAAGTCTCTGCCCAACAAATAAACATAAGAGCTTTACTTGTAAATGCCCTACAGTGGTCGTTTAAAGGGAAACTTTCAACAAAGGGCAAGTTGCTTATATAACTTGCCTTGTATCACTACAAGACATCTGTATGTCAAGTATTAACTGCCAAAGAACAGAGGAACACAGGAAACAATGGGTTGTAGTAAATGGAACATACTCAGATTGGACTAATGTGGTAAGTGGGGTTCCTCGAGGTTCAATATTAGGTTCTCTCCTTTTCAACATATCTATTGATGACTTAGAAGTAAGACTGGAAAGTATTGTCTCCATTTTTGCTGATGACACTAAGTTGTGCACTGTAATTAATCAGATAATGATGTACTTTCCCTCCGAAGGGATTTGCATAAATTAGAGAAATGGGTGACTAAATGGCAGACGAGATTTAATACGAATAAATGTAAAGTTATGCAGTTAGGAAGGTAAAAATAGCCATGCAATTTATAATCTTATTGGACTAAATCTCGAGATATTAGATATTGAAAGGGATTTAGGAGTGCTGATGGACAACTACCTATGTAACAGTGATCAATGCCAAGCTGCAGCTGCAAAGGCAAGTACAATATTAGCGTGTATTAAGAAGGGTATAGAAGCAAGGGAAGCAAATATAATTCTGCACTATACAAATCCCTAGTACGCCCTCATTTGGACTATGGAGTACAATTTAGGGCACCATTTCATAAAAAAAGGACAAAAAGTACAGAGAAGGGGCTAAGTTATGAAGAAAGACTAATCAAATTATTATTTTCTCTAGAAAAAAGTTGTCTAAGACGGTATATGATTAACTTATATAAGTATATCCAGGGTCAATATAAGGCTTTCGTCAAGTGAACCATTTGTGCCAAGAGGTTTTCAACTGACAAGAGAACATCCTTTGAGGTTAGAAGTAAAAATATTTCACCTTAAAGAAAGAAGAGGGTTCTTCACAGAAAGGGTGGTTAATCTGAGGAATTCTCTACCAAAGGAGGTGGTGACAGTAGATTCGATAAATAACTTTAAAAATGGATTGTATATTTTTCTAAATAAAAAGGGCATTCAGGTTTATCCTGGTTAGAGAGGGAGTATTGATCCAGGGATCACTGATCGCCAGTATCTGGGGTCAGGAAGGAATTATTTTTTTCCCTTTTGAGACAATTGGGATTTTTCTCTGTTTGTCTTCCTCTGGATCAATTAACAATTCTTAATTTAACTGAATACTGCAGATCAGAGGTGATCTTAAAAGGTTGAACTTGATGGACTAAAAGTTCAACCTTTTAAGTATTATTTTTTCAACCTCAATTACCATGTAACTATGTAACTATGTAACACAGAAACATGAGTATAACTGTCACTCGTCCTAGGTATTAGTTTACTATGGTTCATTCCCAAATTAACACATAAATAATGACACTACACAAATATTTTTATTAAACATTTTAACAATTTCCAAATCGAGTAATGCTTGCAAAAACCATGTAATGCAGAACTCAAGGGAACCCAGTGACCAAAGAGGTCTGACTATCAACACACAATGACTTTTGCTGAATAAACAAACACTGGGCCAGCCCCCCCACCACCAGTGCATTCACACTAATCCGCACCGCCAGAGACATATGAAGCTATGGCCTTTTTTTTATACCCCCCCCCCCCCCAAGGCAGAAATGTAAAAATCCTCAGGCCAATCTCATTGAGATGCACTCCATCTTTAATAAGATAAGTTACAAGTTCAGGAACTAAAATCTGGAACAACTCATCTAGCCTACGAACAAAAGCTGACATCAATTTATTAACTTTTTTTCTGGGAAGGTCCAAAATTTTATGATCAATGGATGGACATCACTTCAGTCAAGGTATCATCTCGGACCAAATAGACTATAATTAATTTACTGAAATATTACCTAGATCATTACCCCCAGCATTAATTAAAAGTAAATCAGACGGTCCAAACAATTGTGAAAAATTAACAACAGTTATACCTGCTCCCATTTTAGCCCTGGACAGAAACAACTTCAATTGAATCAGAATTGGTGAAAAATCCAACTGCAGTCCTCCATCTCAAAACCCCAGTTGTTCCTCTCACCCAGTATAAGTAGGAATACCCTATAATCCATAAACAAAGGGGTGACGGGCCGGTGAAATTTTAAAATAAAACATTTTAAAACAATCAATAAATCGGGGTGAATGTAAGTTTTAAACCTGGCTGAATCCCATCTCCCAATGAGTTTTACCCAAGCCTCATCCAAGCCAACCTAGCACTCTCTGTAGCTGAATCTATCCTAAATTAATGAGTACCAAAATTCTAACGGCTAAAACCCAATTTACGCAAAGCCAACTTAAAGATGGCCGAAAATTGATATTGAGATAATGGTGTGCCATCAGAATGCAATAGGAGCAGTACTTCCCTAACATTTTTAAGAGCTAGATATCTTACAGTATTAACATAAGGACTACATTTATTATTTATTGGTTAAAGAAAAACAGAAACCCCCTTGGCCCTCAATCTTATCGCTAAAAAGCACAAGGAATCATCTACATCAACAAGTCGGATACGCCCCATACTATTTCTATTCTTACTAACCAATATTCTAAAAGTCCCAAAAAACAAAAATGTTAGGGAAAAAGCTGCTAAAAATAAACCTCAAATAAAGAAGAACACTACTGTGGAAGGAGATGAATCAACTTTTTAAGAAGTTCAAAAGATAGTGGTCTAGAATCTATCCTAAACCATCCCTTTTTTAGAACCTTTAAAGCTTGCCTAATGATAACTTCATGTGTACAATCTCTAATCCCGTGCCATTTAAACCAAAAAAACAAAGCCGCCATATGTCTCTCAACCACAGAAGACGATTCACCTCCTTCTTGGCAATATAGGGCAAAATATACTAAAGCCTCAAAATCAAATATATTGGCCATTCCAAGATCCTGAACAATGGAAACTTTAAAATCTGACTCCCTCCACGCCCTCTCCCAGCTGAACCATCCCATCCCGCCTCTTGCCCTCCCTTCTCTCCCCCCACTCCCGGCGCAGCTGTCAACCGGGGCAGACTGCCCTCAGTGCTCCCCAGCCGCGACTCTGATGTTATAAGAAAGAGAAAGCTGATGTCTTATGTCTCCAAGAGACTCATTGGAAAGAGGATAATACTCCTAATTATAAGGATAAAATGTTAACAACTAAATATAACTCGAATTTTAAATCTAAATCAAGAGGAGTCTCTATACTAAGTGAAGAATATATTGGTTTAATAAATAACCAAAAAACCTATTCTCATGAGGGTCTGTATAGACCCCCCTGAGCGATGTGGTTAATTTGAGATGCCAGGGGGGGGGGGGGTACTTATAGTTACCCAAGGCAGGGGTTCATCTTTTAGTGATTGCGGATCCTTTAAGGACCACAAGCCACTTGCGGCCTCCATGACCCCTTATGGCCCCCGCGGACCTTCCGTGCATCCCCTGCAGCACCTTAAGGCACCCTGTAGCCCCCCAGGGGCACCCATCAGGCCCTGTAACCCCCACGGCCACTTATGGCCCCAGTGGGTGCCCTACAGCCCCTTATGGCTCACTGTGGCCCTTCAAAGGCCCCAGGAGCCCCCTGTGCCCCCTACAAGACCTGTGGCCCCACATCCTCTTATGATCCCCATGGACCTCCCGTGGGTCCTGCAGCCCCTTATGGCTCACTGTAGCCCCCCACTGGCCCCCTGGGGCCCCCTGTGCCTACTACAGGCTCTGTGGCCCCATGGCCCCTTTTGGCTCCTGTGGACCTCCCTTGGGACCCCTGCCCCTTATGGCCCAGTGGTGTCCCCCACTGTGCCCCCCACAGGCACTGTGGCCCCCTCCTGCCCCTTGTGGCCCCCTTGGTCCTTGTTGGCCCCAGCGACCACTCTGGACCTCTGTGGCCCCACTCGGCCCTCTGGCCTGCAGTGGACTCTTCTCACCCCAAGTGGAGTGCAATATATATATGTATATATATATATATATATATTTATATATATATATATATATATATATATATATATATATATATATATATACATATATGTTATACATATTTATATATTTATTTTTTCTATAAAATTTTTTTTTTTGCACCAGGGCACTAGCTCCACCACTGAGTGGCAGGTCCTATAATTCTCAACTACAAACGAGATAAAACAGGGCCACAGCTTAACATAATATATTCTCCTTCCTTCTTAGGAATAAAAGTAAAAGGAGTAAATCACATACAATGTGGCTTAACAGTGATTTAAAGATCAAGATACGTAGTAAAAAACAGGCATTTAAATTATACAAACTAGAGGGGATATAGACTGCTTTACGGGAATAGAAGGAAATCAACAAGGCTTGCAAAAGCGCGATTAGACTGGCTAAAATAGAAAATGAAAAATTAATTGCAAACGAGAGTAACACTAACCCTAAAATATTTTTTAAGTATATTAATGGGAAGAAGTCCAGGAAGGAAGCTATAGGAGCATAACAATGTGACACAGGCCATCTGAAAATGAGTGACCAGGAAAAGGCAGAAGAGCTAAATAGGTTCTTTTCTTCAGTATACACAAGGGAGGTACCAGTGGTTGGAACACGGCAACATAATGGGGCTACACTACCTTTGCCAAATAATTGGTTAACACAGGAAGTAATCCAAAAGAGGTTGAAAAAAATAAATGTTAATTAAGCCCCGGGTCCTGATGGAATACATCCAAGGGTACTGAGGGAACTGGGTTCTGTAATAGCCAAACAATTATATTACATTTTTCAAGATTCACTCAACACAGGGTCTCTACCAGATGATTGGAGAAAAGCTGATGTGATAGCTATATTTAAAAAGGGAGCAAGAGCAAATCCGAGGGAATTATAGACCAGTGAGCCTCACTTCTGTAGTGGGGAAGCTTTTAGAAGGGTTAATAAGAGATAATATACAAGAATATGTCTATTTGAACAGGGTTATAAGTAGGAGTCAACATGGATTTATGAGGGATAGGTCATATCAAACAAATCTAATTAGTTTCTATGAGGAGGTTAGTAGGAACCTGGATCAAGGCAACTCAGTGGATTTAGCAAATGCTTTTTATACAGTGCCACATGAGAAAGTGCAAACTAAGGGATACAGGAATTGCAGTAAATATCTGATTACCTGTTTCCTTAGATTAGAATTGACTTTCAAGTCAGAGGAAGCCTGTATCTGCACATTGGAAACTTGACAGTTAAAACTGCCAGTGCTTTCATTAGATCTAATGGAAATCTTTTTAGTTTACAAGGACACACCCTCCTAAAACAGCAGAAGAAAGAAGAAGCTCCCTGAAGGAAATCAAACTTTCTGGTACATGCATGCTTTCTAAATACATTTAACAAAATGGCCTCCCCTGGTATTGAGGGGAAGGGTTGCAAAGCTCAAAGCACAAAGAGGACAAAAAATAGGAGAGGGGAGAATGCACTAAAGCTCCTGATGCAGATGACTTTAGTTATCTCAAAAGTAAAGCGGTTAATATTTTAAATCGACTCTCACTTTTTCAGACCTCAGGGTACAGTTTGCACAGTTTGCCCGAAAAATTCACCAGGTCTTTCTTAGTTTTGGTCTTCAAATAACAAAGTTTATCTCTTGAGGTTAACCCCTTTACCACTGTCAAACAGCATCAGTGACTGCGAAGCACGTCTTAGTTCTACACACTATTTTCACCACCTGAACAACATCCACAGAGTAATATTTGAGACTAACTATGTATCTCTGACTACAGTCTGTACAATATCCATGTACACACATATAAATAATTATATATATATATATATATATATATTGTGACAGATTCACTGTCACTCTCAGGATCCGTGTCCTGATATCCAGCACCAAAATGGAGAAAGCAGGAGCCCTTTAACTGTTTCGCAGATTTATGCTGTTTATTTGTCAGCATACAACAGAAAATAAAGCAAACAGAAAATAAGTCCTAGCTTCTCCTTGAAGCCCTGCATAACTAAACTGTAGTTCCCTTACTATCTTACATAGAAGTGAAAACATACAGTCCAAATATAGGTAGCAGAGATGTCTTTCTCTCTCACCTCGGCTCTGTTTCTCCGGCCTCTCTTTCCAAAGCAGATCCCTCCTTTGGTCATTACCTCCAGGGACTTTCTGATCCTCTTATCTGCATGCTCGCTTTTCAAAGCTTCTGGCTTTGATCGTTTAGTTTTCATTGTGGCCTCTAACTTCAGCCCTGCACACATCCACAGCACTCCAGCTCTGTCAAACAGCTGCCGCAGGTCTCGATTGCAGCCACACCCCTGCCTTTTGAGCAGGTTGTTAACTCTCTCACTCCTTGGGAAAAGTCTTGAAGAGCTCTCTTCTGCCCTCTGGTGGCACTTCACCACATATCCCCCACCCCAGCTCGACACCATGGGGTTGAGCGTCCAACGCCGTGAGGCCGTATCCGCAATCCAACGCATCCTCTGTATCATCAGTGTTCTCTTCGGTACCTCCTGCGATCTGCTAGTGATCGTGACCTCTTGGTTCACTATCGCTCTGTGAATCTTCGGAGCCTCAACTTGTATCGTGGCATCCCTAACTTCACTCTGCGACATCTGTGACACCTCTGGTCTTCCACCGCTGAGGGTATTCTCCATTGTAGGAATTTTGGCTGCTTTCCACCTTGCACACTTTTCCACTTTATTCATTTGCGCTTTCAACTAACCCATTTGGGTACTTGTGTCTGGCTCAAATAGCAGCTGGTTCTCTTTGGTCGATCTGTATAACTCTTGATCAACCGCTGTGACCCCTTGAGCTTGTCGGGCTCCCTTCAGACCTTTCTGTAGGGTCTCCAATACTCTTTCGTTGGGATCATCATCATCATTATAATTTCCATTTCGCAGCTTACCTTCTTCATCACTGCTTTCAAATTCCTTTGTCTTTCCTTGTAACCGAGTTTTCTTTCTGGGTGAAGAGACAATTCTTTTTCCCGCTCTTGCTTTCACTTCATCTTTTCTGCTTTCTTTGCCGTTCGGCCTGCTGTCACTTAAACTTTGAGGGTAGGACACCGGCCCGCCCATCTCTCCGAGTGTCCTGCCCCAGGGACCCTGGAAAAGTACTTCTTGTACTTTGGTATGAGAATAGGTTTCTCCATACAGTTGCTTCCCTGGGGGTACATCACAGGTTTCTGTGACCTTGTCTTTCACCGGATGCATCTTTTCTTTTAGACCCATCATCTTATTCTTGCAGCTCTGGCTTATCCTATTTATAGCTTTAATGCAAGGGCTGATGTTCACCAGTTCACTCTCCAGCTTGGTTACTCCCTGACAGTTCGTGGCTAGATGGTGTGGTTTCGTCTGTTCAAATCCACCCCAGCAGCATCTACGCTTCATCTGCAGACCGGGAGCCTGGGACTGGAGCTTCCTCACTTCGGCCTCCTTATGCTTGGAGTTCATTTGCTCCTTTAAAACTGTTAAATGTTCTTTCTTTTCCAGGAGATTATCCACAGCTTTCTCATCCCTTTCAACTTCACTATGAAATAGCAACTTCTTGGGCTGCCTTTCTTCCTTCTGTTTCTGGACCTCTCGGTACCAGGTGCTCCTATTGGCTGGCTGACAACTCTCACCAAAACGCATCAGCCTCATCCAGTCATCTTGCTTCTTTTCTGGTACAGCATCCTTAAGAGGCTCCACAAGCATGTCCTCTCTCAGGGCTGCTTCTTGTGCCTGGGTCCGCACCTCCTCTTTCTTGCGGTTCACGGCAGGACTACTCGTTACCACTGTGCTTTCAGTCCTGTAAGGTCTGCATCTCTCTACCTCTGCCAGGAAGGATCTCTCAGATGTTGGGTTTTGCTGGAATATCTCCAGCTGTTCACCAACTCTAGGCTGACACTCAGCAGATAGGCCAGTACACTTCTTAGTGGCCTCTTGAATCCTAGATTCCTGGAAAACACTTTTATTTCCGGCATCCTCAGCCTTCATCCGTATTATATCTTCTTTTAGTGGCTTGTCCACTTGCTTTGCCTCCAAGGCTTCCAGCTTTTCATCGTCTTTGGCTTCCTTCAGCCCCAGTTTCTCCTCATTAGCTTGTTGCAAATCCAGTTGACTTTGCTTGTACTGGATCTTTTGCTGCATGATCAACAGAGGAACCTCCTCTGACTCTTCTATCAGGTCGTCCCTGAATATCTTTGGCTGCTCAGCCGTGTTTTCTTCACCATTCTGTCTTTCTTGTACAAGCTCCTTCGCTATGCCAGGCATATGAGCTTTCTGCAGGTATCGCTCTGTATTAAAGGTAGCATCTTGTGCACACAGTTCCTGAAGATCAGGGTTAGTCTCTTCTGAACCAACTCCACTCTGCTTCAACTGTGCCTCAATATCAGGGAGTGTGCTCACCCTCTGCTTTTCTGGAGTATGGAACAGGAGCTCCTTTTCTATTACAGCTGCTTCACTCTGGGATTTACGGTCAGTGAGGAGGTCTCGCTTCACCTGTTCGCCACTGTGCAGCCACTTCTGCATACTTCTCTCATTCATCTTGTACTTGGGGGGACTCTTCCACTGCTCCCAATTAGACATCGGTGTCTTCTTCCTATAGGACACTCTGTTGTCCTCAAACGCAGGCTTCCTTCTCCATTCAGGAATATAACCTGGCATCATCCTGATCCCCTTGATTTCAGTAGCAACTTGCCTGTCTTCTTCTTCCGGCTTTTTGAAACCCACTGGGATAGAGTTCAACTGTACTCCTTGCTTCACTTGTTTCCTGTCTTGCTTCTCTTTATCCATAGCACTTTGTTCTATGGCAAACTGAGATAGAACGCTCTTGGGACACTTCATAGTTTTATAAGGACAGATCTCCATGCCCTGCTTCATATGTTCTCTCAGAGACAGTGGTTTGTCTTTCTCCATCTCAATCTCCAGACCCTTTTCTTCCTTATCTTTTACTTTGGAAAGATTTCCAGTTTCTTTATCATTTTTATGACATTCTTCCTTATTAAAAACACTGGCTATATTCTTCCACTTGGTCTCTCCTTTCTCTAGGTCAGAGATCTTTGTCAGGCACTTTCTTTCTCTAGTACTCTCCAGCTCAGGAGTATTCACCAAGGACAGGTAGCTGTGTCTGTCCAGGTCTCTTATGGAGGCCTTCTCATCGCTCTTGTCCACAAGATTTCCGCATCTGTTTGGGTTCCCATCTTCCTCAATGACTTTAGCAGCATCATCGGTCTCTTCTGCTCTCTCAGCAATCTCACTTGTGCTCTCAGCTGTTCTCTCAGCAATCTCACTTGTGCTCTCTGCTGTTCTCTCAGCCGTCACAGTGGCGCTCCCTGCTGCGCTCTCAGCCGTCTCACTCGCAGCGGCTCCTGCAGTCTCACTCGCAGCGGCTCCTGCAGTCTCACTCGCAGCGGCTCCTGCAGTCTCACTCGCAGCGGCTCCTGCAGTCTCACTCGCAGCGGCTCCTGCAGTCTCACTCGCAGCGGCTCCTGCAGTCTCTCTCGCAGCGGCTCCTGCAGTCTCTCTCGCAGCGGCTCCTGCAGTCTCTCTCGCCTGCTCTGCAGTCTCTCTCGCCTGCTCTGCAGTCTCTCTCGCCTGCTCTGCAGTCTCTCTCGCCTGCTCTGCAGTCTTTTTTGGCGCTCTCTTGGTGGCTTGTTGCACTCTCTCTGCTATCCACCAGGTCTCTAACTCCTGATTTCTTTCTTCATCAGGTTTGATTTGCCTTCCCTTAACAGGGAAACTGCATTTTAAACTTGGGCAGACAAGCATGTCCGTTGGATAGCAATAAGCCGGTCTGTCAAAAAAATCCCAGGAGTGCAGTCTCTGTACTGTTTTCACTCCCAGTCTGAAAAGGATCTCTTCCTTCAGGATACAATAATTTGTTGCCTTTTCTTCAGGCAGATCACAATATGCTCTCTGAGCTTCTCCACACAGATAGGGACCCAGGACTGTGGCCCAGTGCTGTTTAGGCCAACCTTCCCTAGTGGCAATCTTCTCAAAGTTCAGGAGATAGGTGTCAACGTCATCCTGAGCTGTCATCCTCTTTAGGAAGCGATTAGGATTCATGCTTCCACTTGTTTCTGTAACCACAGTATTATTTGCAGACTTCAGTTTCTGCAGCTGCACTTTCTGTGCCTCCAAAAACTCTCTCATTTGGACTCTGTCCATTTCCACTTGTATCTGCCATTTCTCTGTGGCCTCACGCATGCGGATTATGTCCTCTTCTGCTTGTCTCTGCCATTTCTCTGTGGCCTCTCTCAGACATGCAGCAGCATCTCTTAGTCGAGCATCATTTGCAGCAAGGACTCTGTCTTCTGCAATTTCTTTCAGCCCTTTCTGCTGGCCTTCTTGCTGACAAGCTCCGCCCACTTTCTGGCATGTAGTGGCATCTGCCAGGGCTTTCAATAGTTCCTCCATTATTGTACTGTACTGTGGGCTGTCTTCTTAAACACAGACAATTTAATATCCCACCACTGCCACCATAAATGTGACAGATTCACTGTCACTCTCAGGATCCGTGTCCTGATATCCAGCACCAAAATGGAGAAAGCAGGAGCCCTTTAACTGTTTAGCAGATTTATGCTGTTTATTTGTCAGCATACAACAGAAAATAAAGCAAACAGAAAATAAGTCCTAGCTTCTCCTTGAAGCCCTGCATAACTAAACTGTAGTTCCCTTACTATCTTACATAGAAGTGAAAACATACAGTCCAAATATAGGTAGCAGAGATGTCTTTCTCTCTCACCTCGGCTCTGTTTCTCCGGCCTCTCTTTCCAAAGCAGATCCCTCCTTTGGTCATTACCTCCAGGGACTTTCTGATCCTCTTATCTGCATGCTCGCTTTTCAAAGCTTCTGGCTTTGGTCGTTTAGTTTTCAGTGCGGCCTCTGACTTCAGCCCTGCACACATCCACATGTATATATATATAGTAAATAAATAGTACATCTGTGTTCACATTTGAATGCCTAAAACAAGTTAAAAAAACCTGCTTCCAGCCTAGAATTCCAAGAAAAACAGTTATTACACTGCATTCTGGGAAGCTGAGCTTGGACATGCAAATGTGCCCACAAATGCCTCACTCTTCAATCAATAGCCCATTACAAACATGGCTTCCTTTAAGCTTATGCCCGCTGCCATTACACAGCTTTTATGCAAAACCAAGGTAGGATTATACTCAAACTGAGAATCCTATCCATTTACAGCTGTTTCAAGCTTACTGGCTATCATCAGCGTGGAGCGAGATCCCTTCTTGTGTAGGGGACCTTATGAGTAGGTAGTTCACCACAACAATTATTTAATACTTCAGAACCACAGATCATAGTTCATAACATGTTTTCTGGGAATAGAGGATACTTGCATGTTATTGTTATAAGGCTATATGTTTCTATATATTTGATGATGTGAGAAAATGAGGAACAAAACAAATTATGCATTCTAAACAGGATATAGGCATTTTAAATACCTGGTGATGCCAATCAGGCTTTGCAATGCCTCTGACACTTTTCCCTTATTTTTTTCTCCATCTGGACTGGTAATGGATTCCGGTAAGGTGAATGCCATCTATGAATGGCCTATCCCTACTTTCGCAAAGAAGTACAAAGGTTTATCACATATACTGTTTTTGTTGTCAAGCTCTTTAATAAATTACAATCAAACTCATTTATTTGAGTGTCTGCCAACTAATGATATCTTTGAAAGTAGAGTTTTTGTTGACGAAAACAATATATGATTTGAGTGTGCAACTCCCAAAAAATGTATTTCCAAATTAGCTGTTTTTTAAGATATTTTTCTTTTATATGGGAAATTGTTTTTCTGTTGTCTTGAATATGAGATTATATAATTCTTGTCCTGAAACTATTGTTCATATTGGAGTAAAGTACATATTTCTAACAAGGATAAACAATATATAATTGGACATATTTTACCAAGAATACTTTCATGAAGCAAATACTAGGCTGTTGATTTAAATTATTGATACTGCCAATTCCAATGCCCGCACTGGAAAACATTAGAGAAAAATAAGAGCATGCATGTGATTCATGTTTCTGGCACTACAGAATACAGGTGTATTATGAAATGTTTTGCTATTTTACCCCTCATCTGCTGTAAGTGGCAATCCTGCCAAAGTGCAGAGACATTTTCTAGCATGAGTTTCGGAAACATCTTTGCACAAACAAGCAGATCCCAATGGCATAATCACATGATTATCTGATTATATAATATCAGCTCCTAAAGTGGGTGTGGCACCGGTTTCTTTTTTTTTTTTGGGTGGAGTAAGAGGATGACTCTCGATGGGAACCAACTTTTTTTGTTCAGGAAAAGTACAGAGTCTAAACACTATTTATTAAAGCACAGCCGTAGTTGTGAAAACAACCATCGCTGAGCCAGATGAGCAGATTTCCTTCCTTTGTCCTATCATAGCAAAATGACGTGCTAATCTGTGAGGTTGCTATGGATACCTGAAACATGACGCTTGTACAAACAAGATCTAGGGAAGTTTTGGAACGCTGGCATCTACCACTGAAACGACAAGTTTGTATATGTTTGCATGCAATCTCAAAATAATGAATGCACAAACACAGTTCATAGGAAAAGGGGAAATATACAAATTACTAATAATAATCTAAACAACTAGGAAACTAATAATGTTAACTATTTAAAACAGAAGCAGTATTTTATTTTAACATGTTCATGATTTAACATTACATAGTTGCATAGTTACATAGTATTTAAGGTTGAAAAAAGACTTTCAGTCCATGAAGTTCTACCTTTTAAGATCTACTCTGATCTGCAATATGCAGATTAACTATTAATTAATTAGTTGTATAAAAAAAAAATCAATTCCCTCCTGATCCCAGACACCGGCGACCGGACTTCTCCCTGTATCAATACTGCCTCTCTAATTATCCATGATAACCCTGAATTCCCTTTTTAATTAGAAATAAATCCAGTCCCCTTTTAAAGTTATGTATCGAATCCACTGTCACCACCTCCTCTGGTAGAGAATTCCACAGATTAACCACCCTTACTGTGAAGAACCCTTTTCTTTCTTTAAGGTGGAATCTTTTTACTTCTAACCTCAAGGGATGTCCTCTTGTCAGTTGAAACATGCACTGTACAAACATTAAATGCAATGAGGTTTGATGCTCAAGTATACAATTCTGCTACTTTTGAAGAAATTTTTAAATAACCAAGTGACAGGTCAAACCATTTCCAAAGCTTTGCTCTCTCTTTCTATCTTTAGCAGACAGTACACTGGACATAACTTGTTTTTGAACAGTTATCTCCGATTCTCCATGGCCCTATGGACCGCCACAGGCTAGGTACATTTAGGACATAACTACTCCATACATAAAATAGCAAATATATTAGGGAATACTGGTTGCTGTTGATGCTATTTACAGAATTATTTCCTTTTGCTAGTTAGTCATAGCAGCTTGATTTTCTTCATATTTTTATTATATTCACCAAGAAGGAAGGTATAGGATGGCATATCTAATGACCAGGATTCATAGGTGTGTTTCAGCCTAGATCCACGAGGCCCAGGCCTACAACTGCCCATTTTCAGAGAAGTTGTCAATGCAATGCCTTGGAATATGTAGAGACGTGTCTGCATGTACCTGCCACTTTCTGACATTATATTCATGGACACATATATACTTATGATTTTCTATATAGATGCGTGGTAAACTTAGGGAAGAGGCATAGTAAGTGGGTCATTGGTGGTGGTGGCGGACGTGGGGGACACAAATCTGAAAAAAAAAATACTTCCAAAAATCATGCTTATATTTTTGGCTTCTGAAAGATTCTAGTGTTTGGGTCTATCTATTTAGCCATCCTATAACATTAAGAACATATTACTTCATGACGTCATGTATTATAGAGTATTAATTTGCATTTTTGTTTTTTGAAAGTCCAAATTTTAAATCATTATAAAGAAGATATATAAATACAAAGTTTTAAGATAGCATTAAGTTTATGGGAAATAATTTGAGAACCTCAAAAGGGAGCTTTTTTTTATTTTTTCGCTCCATCTGGTGCTTGGATCTGTCTATACAGCCAGTAAAAAGTAATCTTTCAGGAACTTAAAGGTCAAACAAGAAGTTTGGTTTATATTTTTAGGTTGCAGCAAGGAGAATTTATAAGCATTATAGAGTGATTCTGATTTTTGGTCCTTGCAGAAACTGCAAGTGAAGGAAGCAAAGGAGACTTTAATTTGAACAGTTTGAGGATGAACCTGAGTGATATAAAAACTCTTATAAATAAAACAGTGAAATATCAATCAACTATGAAAATGTGTTTCCAGTGCACTGTTTAATGATGTAGAGGAGTAATGATAAAGTTCACCTCTCTTTAATATTCTACTCATTATAAATTATAATTGATAGCAAATTAATGTGCTAAATAAAAATTACAGCTAATGCAATTATAGTTACTTATTGTTACAGCAATGAGCACCGTACCAGAATAGACAAGAAATATTGGTCAGAGAGTGTCTTGTTAACTTACAGCTTAGAGAACACATCAAGAGATCTGGTTGTGGTTTTTGGGGAGTTACACAAATGCAAGTCTACAATACACATCAAGGCATATGAAATTAGTAGCAAGTTGGGTAGACAGCGAGTACATTAGGAATTATGCCACATTTATACACAGGGTCTATGTAATGCTGCAATGCTGTTTTTCCGCAAGAGAAATAAAAGAGATAAACGCTGAGGTAGTTCCTTGTCCTAGTTTCCGATAGTCTACAAAACACTGCTAGTTTATTTTGGGAGAGAGAAAGACAGAAATGTGTTTAATGACACTTTGGAAAGACAAAGACAAACTGTCCTAGATTGTTGATACTTTCTCTAACTTCTACTCAAGTTTGGATGCTTCCTCTGCTACAGCTCACGTAGCTCCATTTCCCTCTACTCCAGTTACAGCCTCTTCTGAAGCTCCAGCAACTTCAACGTTTCCAAGTACTAGATCTTCAGTGGTGAATCCACAGCTTGTTGTTGGTTTCTGGAGCAATGTTCTTTGCATTGGACACTATATCCCAAACTGTTCCCTACTGCTAAGTGCAAGATTGTATATATGACCCATCTTCTAATTGACCATGGTCTTTGTTGGAAAAGGACTATCCTATCAGACAGTTTGACATCTTTCTTTGTGAATTCAGAAGAACATTTGATGACCCTACCAGGGAGGATTGTTCTTCCAACGAGATTATATTCCTCAAAAAAGGCAACCACTTTGTAATATGAATTACCATTGTAGCAGACTTAACCTGGGAACAGGCAGCTCTTCAGTATCTCTACCACAATGTTGAGTCTGACCATATTAAAGATGAATTTTCCCACTTTGACACTCCATCTACCATATTTGAAAATATGATTATTCTGGCTTTATGCATTAACTTAAACTACCAGGAAAGGTCCTCAGTCAAATGTCGGTGTGAAAAACGTTCACCATATTTTCTCTGCATAAGCCAGTGCTAGGATGTGCAATGCTCAAATCCTCTCATTTTCCAGGTTTGATCTACTTGACCTTTCCAACACAGATCTAAGTTGCTTCCTATAGCATAATGTCTCTGAAGTCTAAATCATTGTCTCTGATCTCCTATGAGATCTGTGAACTCTCTATGACAGTCGACCTGCTGCATACTGAAACCATCAAGTGTGATCTGCTTGACCTCTCCCAACACAGATCTAGTTTTAGGTATGTCTTGGCTCTAGGATATGCAATGCTCAAATCCTCTCATTTTCCAGGTTCCCCTGCAGAGTAAAATGTTAAAGTAGCTCTGAAAGTTCCTCTCTATAGTATATTCTGGAGGCTATGGGAAGCCAGTGGAGTGGGTGACTGCAGAGAGAGGTGCTGCAGGCACTGAGTGTCGAGTATGGTAGATGAGTCAAACAGAGGTATTTATTATGGACTGTAGTAGAGAAAGACGGGTGATGGGGAGGCAAGTTAGGAGAGAGTTGCAATAGTCGAGGTAAGATATGATAAGAGTGTGTATTAGAATTTCAGTTTTGTTTTGTGAGAGAAATGGATGTGTTTTGGAGATGTTTTTTTTTAGGTGAAAATTACAAGATTGAGTGATTGATTGAATGTGAGGAATGAAAGAGAGGGCAGGATCCAATAGAACCCCAAGACAATGGGCCTGAGAGGTGGGCGTGATAATGTCCTCGAAAACACTGAGAGATATGAGAGGAGTGGAAGCTGTGGAATAGTGTGGGGAGATCAAGAGCTCCTTCTTTGACATATTGAGTTTGAGTTAACAGGCAGACATCCAGGAAGATATGCTATAGAGGCATAGAACATTAGCTAGAAGAGAGGGCGATAGCGAGGTAGCTTTATGTGTCATTTTCATATAGATGATACTGAAAACCCCAAAATATTTTATTGCCTCTGAGTATGGAGCAGGCGCAGTGCTCTCCCCTAATGACCCTTAGCAGTCTTGTGTTTTCTTGTCATTTGAGAAGTAGAGGCACTTTCTTGAGGGAGATAGACATCTAGTCCAAGTTTTCACTGATCATAAAATGTATTTGTAGGCTGCAGAAATACTGAATGCCCTGCAGGCCAGGTGGTCACTTTTTTTTCTTGTTTCAGGTTTGTAATTACCTACCGTTGTTGATCGATAAACTTGAAGGCGGATGCCCTCGCTTGCATCTTCGAGCAAGAACCAAGCTCCTTAATCACACCTAAGAAGATTCTGCCATCAACTTACTTCCTGGCAACTCTTTCTATGCCCCTCATGCAACAAATTACTGAAGCTCAAAATCTTTATCCTCCAGGTCTAATGGTTGCTCCATCCTAATTGTATACACCACCAGATCTTCATCTTGAAGTCAACATGGGCCACTAGTGACTGGACACCCTAGGGAACAGTTCTCATGAGTCTTTTTGTGGCCTAACTGCCATAAAAAAATGATACTGTGAGACTTACCTTTTGCGCTATATTATAGCACTTGGTCCAAGTTGTCCATGGAATTACTTGCAGAGCTACCATGTTCAAAAGGCAATAGAGTGCTGTGGGTCATCATAGACAAGTTCAGTCATCAACCCTACTTCAAACCTTTGCCAAAGCAGTTAACTGCACCAGATTGATTGATCAAATTCTTGTAGGAGATTTACTGTGATCGTGAGATCCCTGTGGAGATCGTAACAGACAGAGGAGTCCAGTTTGTATCCAGCTTTGGGGCTAATTCACCACACATCTGGGCATCCAGTTGACTTTGTTCTCTGGCTACCACCCCCAGATCAATGGGGCCACGGAAAGTATCAGCAAGCAGACTGAGCATTATTTCCAGTGCTTTGGTACTGCTGAGCAGGATGACTGGACAGATTTTTTACCACTGACCAAATTATGTTCTAACAATATGATACATTACTCTACACAGCAGCTCCCATCTTTACTATCAGTGGTTATAATCCAGCAAACTTTCATTTAAGCCACCTGACAACAGGGAAT
The DNA here is from genome assembly GCA_027410445.1 of Discoglossus pictus. Taxonomy (NCBI): domain Eukaryota; kingdom Metazoa; phylum Chordata; class Amphibia; order Anura; family Alytidae; genus Discoglossus; species Discoglossus pictus. The sequence goes on along the minus strand of CM050163.1, from coordinate 357,660,550 downwards.
TCAGCCACTGACAGCCATGTGGAGGATCTCCAAGAGCTATGGGCCAGAGTTTGACAGTTGCTCTAGAAGGCTGCTGAACAGGATAAAAAATGGAGACCTTTCCCCAAGAGGATGCAGCAACCATTATCTAAGCTGGATCCCCAATTTCATGACCTATTGCAGGTGGAATCTAAAGTTCCTCCTGTGGCTTTCAGGCTGGTGATTACTCCTGCTCTCCATATCCATCATATGTTTCACGTGCTGCACCCCAAACATGGGCACAATACCATTTCTCCACTGCCACATCCATTTCACCTGTCCAGTCACAAGTAGTATGAGGTAGAGGGGAACATTAATTCCAGGTTCTTCAGGTAAAGCCTCCAATAACAAATGGAGCTGAGATGGTCTGATCTAGAAGAGCGTACATGAGCACACCTCTGAGGTGAACGCCCCCGAACTGGTCCAACTGTTTCATCAGCTGCACCCATGTAAGCCTTCTCCAAGCTATAAAAAATGTGTAACCTATTTTAATAATTGTTTCCACTAATAAATAAATGTTTATTGAATTAAGATCATATACATACTGGCTATCAATGTTCAGAGGCTGAGTCATGTGCATGGATGTATCATATAAATATAGTTGTCGTAATTTCAAGTTTGTTGGTAACACTATGTTAAAAGTTATGGGCTTGCGCATGCGTGAGGAGAGCCAAAGGCCCAAAAGTTACAGGTTTGCTGAGGTCTGCAATGAGCGCCAAAGGCTCTCATTGCAAGGCCCGTAAAATAGCAATGACCGCCGAAGGCCGAAGGTAGCGGAGAGGCCCGCAATTTGCTCTGAAGGCACGCAATGCTCGCTGAAGGCCTAGGCTTTTGGTGCTCATTGTGAGGCCCGCAATGTGAGCCAAAGGCCATAGCACAAATTTGCCAAAGCCCACAAATGTTTTTACAACCCTAAATGGGAAAATAGAGACAGAGGGGGGAAAAGAGAGAAAGGGGAGAGGGGGGGAGAAGACAAAGGGGAAGGAGAGGGGGGGGGAGAGACACAGGGGATGGAGACTCACACACGGTATAGCAAGGGTCAGAAACTGTGACTTAGCAGTGGATTGCGGGGCCCACAATGTGTGAGAAATTACGAGCCTCGCCTTCGTGAGACTCGCAAATTGCAGCTAAATCACAAAATAGTGAATGCAGTGCAATTCACATCCAAACCAACGGTTTTGTCTCGCGTCTGCGGTCTATATATACTGGACTATTTCCAGATCTTTCTCCACAGGTGATGAACAGTGTGACTGGACATTTATCTGCTGCTGTAATGTCTTAAGAGAAGAAATATTTGTGTTAACAACGTTATTCATGTATAGCAATATTTAGAAGACAGAAAATTGTTGGCTTAAAAAATAAAAAAAAATAACAATGTACATACTGTAAATTTATAACGGATAGAGTTCAAGCTAAAAAAATATTATTTAAGAGATAAATGAAAAAAAAATAGATTAATTTGAATTTACAATTTGCAACTCTCTGTGAATTTCAACAGACACTTGCTGGTTTTTTTTCTACAGTGGACGTTTATGAAGACAGACTGTTAGCTCTGCATGATTTTCCATTCAGCTACTTACATATAATAGGTACAGTATAATTAGTTCTTCAATAATTATATATATGATTTAATAATTTAAAATAAAAAATATTTGAAATAGTAATAGCAAGTTAATATGTATATAGATTAATAATTTGAATAGCATGAATTAATGTTGTGTTTTGTGAAAGTATGTTAATAGAGAAAGGAATCATTATAGCAAATATGCTGCAGATATTACGGATTTAATAGTTTGTGATTGGACAAATTAACTATTAATTGAAATAAAGAAAAAAAAAAGAAAAAGGACATTAATGTAGTGTACTGCTGTTTAGACATAAAAATATAATTAATTAGATTGGAACACAAGTTTGATATAATCAAACTTACATTTCTCTTACAGACTGGAAAAAAGTTTGACAGAAAAAGAAAGGAATCTTACTTTTTTAATCGATTACAACTTCAGGTAAGGTACAGAAAGATATTAGTAACATTTACAATTTTTAAAAATCCTAATCTATATATTCAAAATTCAAAATTTCCCTTTAAATTTACAGATTAGAATGTCTGATAACAATGAAAACAGCAAAGAACACAGAAAACATTTAATAAGAGAACGCATACAAAGATGGAAAGATCGACAGTCGCCGGAGACTCAGAAAAGTTTACGAGAAGAAGAAAGTGAGAAAATTTCAAAGAAATGAAAAATGTGTATTAAAGTTAAATTGCAGCGTCAGAGAACTATGAATACATTTTTTTTATAAAGATGCATGGGAAGAATATGGTAAAGATAGTAATGATGATATATGTTCACAGGAAAGTTCATTATTTACATCTATAACAGTAGAGCCTCACAATTGTGTTTTGTTGAATGTTGTTCATCAGTTTATTTATTCATTTTCAACAGGAAAAACCTCGAGATGGTGAGTTCATTAGTTGTTGTCAGAAAGGAAAGGTAAGACTTCTAGAAAGAGACGAATTCCCAGCATATTTACAAAGTATAATGAGTGACCTGACATTTCCAAATTATAGTAATTTCAAACTAAACCTACGTTCTTATAATAGTGCCATTTCATTTGTTTCTATGAGTACAAAATTAGCTACTAATGTTCCAGAACATGGCCCTTACTGTTTTCAGTTTTCACTTACACCCAGAAGAAGGAGAGCAAAGAAAATTTGATCAGCTATATGTCCTAGATACGATCGAAGCTGTTGATCAATGTATGAAGCTTTCTGAAAACAAAAAAAATGCTTAGCTACTGTTTTTCAAGAGCTTTATAACATTATGGGCAAAACCCCATATACTCAAGTTTATAAAAAATTATTGGAAGTAAAACGGGAACAATAGAGTCTTGCTGAACAAAATCATTATCCTATCCCAAGCGTCAATATGGTTCTTCAAAGAGATCGGCATTGTGATAAACGCTGTTATAATTTACTTACGTTGAATGAGGTTGTGATGGTGTTTCAAAATGATGATGGGGAACCACTATTTCAGCGTGATATTAGTATGGATCAAATGACTTATCCATTTTTTTTATCCAAATGGTGGGGTAGGATGGCAACCTAAATTAATACTTCAAAGTTATCCAAATAATAAAGTTTGTGTCAGAAATAATATTTCAATGTTTGAATATAAAGTTGCTCAAACTGCTATTCGAGATGAATTTAATCCAATTTTAGATGGTGGAAAACTGACACAACAATGGATCATTGATTCATATCTTCAAGTAGAAGCAAATAATCTAAATTTTATTAAATATCAACAAAATAAGTTACGTGCTGAACAGTATTGTGGCCGAGGCATCATTTTGCCATCTTCTTTCCAAGGATCTGCTGGCAATATGAGAAAAAGATACAATGATGCTATGGCTATTGTTACTAAATTTGGGATACCAGATGTATTTGTTACATTTACATGTAATCCACAATGGTCAGATATTGTTGATACTTTGAAAACTCGACAATGTGCTTCTGATAGACCAGATTTAGTGGCTAGAGTTTTCAAAATTAAACTATCAGCATTAATATATGACATTTCCATCGGAAATGTATTTGGTAAGTGTGTGGCTTATGTTTATACTTTTAGAATTTCGATTGAATTCTATTGAATTCTGCTGATCGAGTAGATTCAGTGATTATTGCTGAAGTAACAGATCTACAAAAGGATTCTACACTTTATGAAATAGTTACACATCACATGATTCATGACCCATTTGGAGATATAAATCCTCAGTCACCATGTATGGAAAATGATAAATGCACAAAAGATTTACCTAAAGAATTTAGAGTGAAAACTTTTACAAATTGTGATGGATATCCTTTGTATTGAAGAAGAGAAGTTCAAACTGCAATTATTCGTGGAAAAATTGTAGATAATCGATATGTTGTTCCATATATTCTACATTTTCTAATGAAGAACAATGCACTTGAAGGTGGCGCTTCTATCAAATCAATTAAATATGTGTATAAATATATGTACAAATAATATGATGCAGCAACTGTAGTTGTGGAAAGTGGCCAAGATTAAGAAGATACTCAAATTTTACATGATGAACTTTCATGTCATGTACTATAGATGCTCGGTATGTACCGTATATATTCGAGTATAAGCCAACCCGAGTATAAGCCGTATAAGACCTATTTTACCACAAAATACTGGGTAAAATTTGTGACTCGAGTATAAGCCGAGGGTGGGAAATGTGCTGCCCCCTGTGTCCCTCTTGTGCCCTCTGTGTCCCCCTCTTGTGTCCCCCTCTCTCTCCCGTGTCTCTTCTACCCTCTCCCTTCCCTGTGTCTCTTCCCCCTCTCCCTTCCCTGTGTCTCTTCCCCCCTCTCCCTTCCCTGTGTCTCTTCCCCCCCTCCTAATTCTAAACCTCCCTCCTCAACCCCACTCCTAATCCTCAACCTCCCTCCTCATCATCCCTCCTCAACCCCCTCCTCAACCCCCCTCCTCAACCTCCCTCCTCAACCACCCCATCCTCATCCTCAACCCCCCATCCTCAACCCCCTCCTCAACCTCACCCCCCTCCTCATCCTCAACCCCCTCCTCAACCTCCCTCCTCAACCTCCCTCCTCAGCCTCCCTCCCCATCCTCAACCCCCTCCTCATCCTCAACCCCCTCCTCAACCTCAACCCCCCATCCTCAACCCCCTCCTCATCCTCCCTCCTCATCCTCAACCTCCCTCCTCATCCTCAACCCCCCTCCTCATCCTCAACCCCCTACTCAACCTCCCTCCTCAACCTTAACCCCCCATCCTCAACCCCCCTCCTCATCCTCCCTCCTCATCCTCAACCTCCCTCTTCATCCTCAACCCCCCTACTCAACCTCAACCCCCTCCTCAACCTCCCTCCTCATCCTCAGCCTCCCTCCTCATCCTCAACCCCCTCCTCATCCTCAACCCCCTCCTCAACCTCCATCCTCAACCTCAACCCCCCATCCTCAACCCCCCTCCTCATCCTCCCTCCTCATCCTCAACCTCCCTCCTCAACCTCCCTCCTCATCCTCAACCTCCCTCCTCAACCCCCCTCTTCAACCTCAACCCCCCATCCTCAACCCCCCTCCTCAACCTCAACCCCCTCCTCAACGTCCCTCCTCATCCTCCCTCCTCATCTTCAACCCCCTTCTCCTCATTCTAAACCCCACCTCCTCATTCTAACTCCCCCCTCATTCTACCCCTCTAAATACCCCCCCTCTCCCTTTCCCCTCACTTACCTGCATCTGAAGCTCCTTTTCCAGCCTCCGCTCCTTCCGGCGTCTTGACGTGGTGCGCATGCGACGTCACGGCATTAGTATATACCAGGTGCCGGTACCCGGTATATGCTAATGACGTGGCGCGTATATGACATCACGTCACTAGCATATACCGGGTGCCGGCACCCGGTATATGCTAATGCCGTGAGGTCACATGCACGCCAAGTCAAGACGCCGGAAGGAGCGGAGGCCGGAGCAGGAGCTTCAGATGCAGGTAAGTGAGGGAAAGGGGGGAGGGTATTTAGATGGGTAGAATGAGGGGGGGGGCTTTAGAATGAGGGGGGGTTAGAATGAGGAGGGGGGTTGAGGATGAGGAGTCGGAGGGAAAGAGACACTGGGGGTTATAGAGACACGGGGGATAGAGAGACACGGGGGATAGAGAGACACGGGGGGTAGAGAGACACGGGGGGTAGAGAGACACGGGGGGAGGGTTAGAGAGACACAGGGGGGTTAGAGAGACACGGGAGGGAGAGTGACTTGAGTATAAGCCAAGGGGGCCTTTTTAGCCTTAAAAAAAGGGCTGAAAAACTCGGCTTATACTCGAGTATATACGGTAAGTGCTCCAGAAGCAATGTGGCGCTTTCTGAAATTTAAAATATATGATCGGTCACATGCAGTTTATCGAAGCTGTTCATTTTCCACAAAGACACTGCTTGTTTTACATTAAGCTGTAATGACAGTGAGGCAAGGGAATTCTTCTACATTGAGATTCCATATCGTTATGTTTTCGCTAATGGGCTATGGTGAAAAAGAAAAAGGAGTGGTAATAAAATTATTCCAATAATTTATACTGTTAGTCCAAGAGACATTGAACGTTTTTTGTTTACGTTTACTCCTTTTAAATGTTCCTGGTGCACAAAGTTTTGAACATTTGAGAACTGTGATTGACATAGTTTATGATACCTTTCAATTAGCTGTGCAACAAAGAAACTTCCTTGCAGATAATACTGAATGGGAGAGCTGTCTAGAAGAAGAAGCACTATGTCAAATGCCTAGGCAGATAAGGAAACAGTTTTCATTCATTTGCATATTTTTAAAATTACCTAATGCATTATCTTTGTGGAACAAATTTAAATTAAATTTGTGTGAAGACTTTTTGAAACATTATAGTGAGTCCATTGCAGAATTAAAAGGGTTAATCGAAATTTAACAAGTCTTTCTTTGTCATGGCTTAAGTTGTGCAATTTTTAATCTGCCAGATCCAGGAATTATAGTGGAAATAAACTATGAACAGTATGACTCTGTTGTGGAAAAACAAAAAGCAGAAGAAAAAATTGCCACTTTGAATACATTGCAATTGGAAGCATTTTAGCCATACAACAAGCACTAGATGGCTAAATGGTGAAGGAGCATTATTTTTATTTAGATGGACCCGGTGGATAGAGCAAAACTTATCTGTATAATTTATTGATGAGTTTAATTAGAGGACAAGGTGAAATTGTACTTTAATTTGCAATTACTGGTATTGCTGCCCTTTTGTTGGAGGTGGTATAACTGTACATAGTGGATTTAAACTTCCAGTTCTCATTTCAGATACATCAGTCTCAGATATTAGAATGACATCATTACAATCTAAAAATCTAAGAAAAAGTAAATAAATTATAGTTGATGAGGCAACGATGATGTCTTGCCATGCTCTTCAATGTATTGATCGTTTGTTAAGTGAAGTCATGGCTAATGATTTGCCTTTTGGGGGAAGGTGATGTTGTTAGGTGGGGATTTTAGGCAAACATTACCTGTTGTTGTCCATGGAAATCGAACAGACATTGTGGAAACATGTCTAAAGTCAAGTCCACTATGGAAACTATTTACACATCTTAAATTAGAAAAAAAAATGAGATCGGAAGGCCAAAATGAATTCAATGATTGGTTAATTAAAATTAGCGTAGGCAAAACAGAGGTAATAAGTAATTTATCAGAGGATACTGTTGAAATTCCATCTGCAATGATTTGTACAGATTCCATAATATCAGTTATATTCCAAAATGGAATAATTAGCAATGCTTACTCAGAGCTTTCACATAAAGTAATATTAACATCGAAAAATAAAGATGCATTGCTTCTGAATAATGACATTTTGTAATTAATAGATGGAACAAAAAAACATATTACAGTGCAGATTGTGTACTAGCTGATAACAAACAGAGTGAGACAAACTTTGCAACTGAATTTATAAATTCATTAACACCATCTGGAATGCCCCCACATATTTTACAGCTGAAAAAAGGGGCAATCGTGATGCTACTGTGAAATATGAACACAAAAAAAAGGACTTTGTAATGGGACCAGATTCATTGTTCAGGATTTAAAAGATTATTTCATACATGCTGAAATTCTGAATGGTTCAAATCTAATTAGTTTCTATGAGCAGGTTAGTAGGAACCTGGATCAAGGCAACTCAGTGGTTGTAGTCTTTTTGGATTTTGCAAAGGCTTTTGATACAGTGCCACATGGGAGACTATTGTGCAAACTAAGAGATACAGGAATTGCAGTAAATATCTGCTCATGGATTGAGAGCTGGCTAAAAGACAGGAAGCAAAGGGTTGTTGTAAATGGAACATACTCCAATTGGACTAATGTGGTAAGTGGGGTTCCTCAGGGTTCAGTATTAGGTCCTCTCCTTTTTAACATATTTATTAATGATTTAGAGGTAGGATTGGAGTGTGGTGTCTCCATTTTCGCTGTGCAAGTAAACTAAATCAGATAATGATGTGCTTTCCCTCCAAAGGGTTTTACATAAAATTGAGGAATGGGCATCTAAATGGCAGATGAGATTTAATACGAATAAATGTAAAGTTATGCATCTGGGAAGGAAAAATAGCCATGCAATTTATAATCTTAATGGAGCAAATCTAGGTGTATCGGATATTGAAAGGGATTTGGGAGTGCTTGTGGACAACCACCTAGGTAACAGTGCTCAAAGCCAAGCAGCAACTGCAAAGGCAAATAAAATATTAGCATGTATTAAGAAGGGTATAGAAGCCAGGGAAGCAAATATAATTCTGCCACTATACAAATCTCTAGTACGCCCTCATTTGGAATATGGAATACAATTTTGGGCACCACTTCATAAAAATAACATTTTAGAGCTGGAAAAGGTACAGAGGAGGGCAACAAAACTAATAAGGGGAATGGAGGGGCTAAGTTATGAAGAAAGACTAACCAAATTAAACTTATTTTCTCTAGAAAAAAGGCGTCTAAGAGGAGATATGATTACCTTATATAAATACATCCAGGGTCAGTATAAAGATTTGTCAAGGGAGCTTTTTGTGTCAGGAGGTTTTCAACTGACAAGAGGACATCCCTTGAGGTTAGAAGTAAAAAGATTCCACCTTAAAGAAAGAAAAGGGTTCTTCACAGTAAGGGTGGTTAATCTGTGGAATTCTCTACCAGAGGAGGTGGTGACAGCGGATTCGATAGATAACTTTAAAAGGGGACTAGATTTATTTCTAATTAAAAAGGGAATTCAGGGTTATCATGGATAATTAGAGAGGCAGTATTGATCCAGGGAGAAGTCCGGTCACCGGTGTCTGGGATCAGGAGGGAATTGATTATTTATTTATTTTTATTTTTATATACAACTAATTAATTAATAGTTAATCCGCATATTGCAGATCAGAGGAGATCTTAAAAGGTTGAACTTGATGGACTGAAAGTATTTTTTCAACCTTAAATACTAGGGGCCTCATTCTATTAACGGCCGTAGGAGATGCGGGGCAGCAAGGACCGGCCGCAAGCTATTCGGCTATTCTATTCCCCTCCGGCCGGGGTCTCCGGCAGGCTTGCGGCCGGCGCCTTGCTATCCCTTGCGGCCGCACGCGCCGGAGGAAAGCCTTTGATCTAAAACGGCCGCAAGAGTTTGGGCCGCAAGAAAAGCCCGGTTGCTATTCTATTGCTCCGGGAACCCTCTCTGCAAGGCTAAAAGCGAGCCGCAGCTTACTTGCAGGAAAAAGGTCCCGCTAGCACCAATTAAGCACATTATAAAGCAGAAATAAAGGCACCCTGCACTCTGAGGAGACTATAAAGTGATTGTAGGTGTTAGCAAAAATAGCACAACATTCCCCTATACTCAAATTCGTAAAAAAATTTTTTTTTTATATATGTCAAATATCCATGTAAAAAGTCCAGAGTGCTTGGAGCACCTCAGACCCGGCCACGCTGCGGCCGGAAAATAAACAGTTAATGTAAACTCGGATTTGGGCTGATGTGCAAGCTTGAGAGTGGGTTACTATTAATCCTCATGTCCCCCAATAGGATCCCTAGCATTTACAGAGCTTTACAGTGCTGTCTTGAATTTAATTTTGACTTTAAAGATTTCTGAGCTTACGGCCGGTTGCAAGATATACGGCTGGCCGTAAGAGGAGATCCTTGCGGGGCCGTTTAATAGAATTGTGAGGTAACGGAACCCCCGCAAGGAATCGCAGCCTTGCGGCCGTTTTACGGCCGATAATAGAATGAGGCCCTATGTAACTATGTACTATGTAACTCTGTGAAAGAGTTTTTTTTCCAAGAATAGATTTGGCTCCAAGTGAAAGTAGTTTTCCTTTTGTACTTCAAAGAAGACAATTACCAATTATTATGGCATTTGCCATGACCATAAATAAATCACAAGGTCAAACCTTTCATTCTGTTGGTCTGTTTTTGGAGGAACCAGTATTTGCCCATGGTCAACTATATGTGGCATTTTCAAGATGTAAAAATACTTTAGAAATTAAAGTCTTTGTGAAACAAACAGCAAGTCAAGGTGAGCTATTAGGTGATAGGAGAGTATTTACTAAAACTATTGTATATGATAGGGTTTTGTAATTTTAGAAAAATATGTGATAAAATGTTCTGTATATTTAGATAATATGTGTAATGTAAAAAAAGGGAATATGTATATATTTATAACATGTTATTATTATATTTGTGATTTCAGGACATTTCTTTATGTGTAAATTATAATTTATTGGTTTAGTTTAAACAAAATGTTTATTCTTATTGTATAAAAAAAATGTAACATGACATGTAAAAATATTGTTTGTTTATTGTTATGATCTTCATGTATGTTAAAAAATAATTAAATGTTTGCAGTTTAATATGAAGAAATTGTTCATTATTTATTTAGAGTTAAAAATATACAAATTGGATGGAATAAAAAATAATATAATTTTATTGGTTTAATTAATTATTCCATATTTTTTTTAAAGTCTGAAAAACCTGGGAGGTGTACAGAGCGACATGCATGGTACACGGACAGAAAACACTATGTATAACACTATATCATGCCATCATTTTTACGATTTTTACATGTGACAAAATATCCAGTTGAAAATAAAGTGATATTTTATATGTATAAGGGGATTACTAGCGCTAGAAAGCTACCAAAATAGAAAAGCAGCTGTGAGTCGACTATATGCACTCATTTATTTTTATGTGTTACACATGTTTGTTGCCGTTGTGTTGTGTTGTGTTTTCAGAAAGTGTAATGTGTATTGCTGAAAACAGGAGGAAGTTATGGTCGCTCTGGAACAAATTATTATTACTTTGTAGATACATCTGATAGTTTTCCTGTAACTGTTTGTTGGAATGAGTGTTGAGAAATAAAGCCTAAATAAGGCAGCCACCTGGCATGTTTCCACATCTCTGGCTTAATACTCAAAATATTTAAATTAACTGAGCTACTATTAAAGGAAGAATAATAGAGATACACAAAACAGATTCAGTTCATGAAACAAAAACCAAGCCAGATATGAAACTTTGTGCCTTCAAAGGGTTGTGAGAACACCCAGTGAGGCCCCAAATATGGTATAACTGAAAAACGTAAGTAATGACAAGTGCTTTCTCAATTGAATCTTAATTAGCAAATTCAATTTTCTCATAGTTGACTTACATTGCGATCAATCAGTCCTTTCTTAAGTGTCTGTCTAAGGGGAGTTTATTGCTAAATAATTGCTGATTGCTCGGCTGGCTCTTAGTCTATTGTCTTCATGTGTACAACAGAAGTTTGGGTATGCTCATATCCCAGGGAGTAATTAAACTGATTAGATCATTTTCTCCCTAGGGCCTTCAGACCCTCGGTGTGTGTGGGGGAAGCAAAAAATGATTAGCCCCATTAGACAGACATTTCAATCAATCCTTAATAGGTGAATGCCATGATCCCCCTGGTGGTCAGGGGGATCATGACAGTGAAGTTGACTGAGCTAATAAATAATTACTGAAGGAAATGCATTTTTTATATATCATTCAATTGAAAAAGTACTCGTTTTAAAAGACACCATATTTGGAACCTCAGTTATGTCACTTTGTATAATGCTCACTCGTGTAAAAGAATACTGAAAGATTTTCACACATCAGTAAACTATGGTAGTGACACATAAAACCTCAAAGAGGTATTAATCAAGTAGATTTAAAGCTTACAACTCAAGTTTCTATGTTATGCAATGGTTATACCTTTTAACACTTAGCACAAGTATTCTGTTTTGATACTTATTAAGCAGAAAACTTTGGGATACTTTTACTTACTTTAATCATTTACAGTGAAGAGGTAAATAGTAAATATAGCTGGATTAAGCAGTAATTGTTTTTTAATATGAAAGTCAAATGTATTGGTGAGATGTTCAAAGGACAACTGTTCAAAATGTTTCCATATGTTTTATTTTGTTTTAATAACTCCAACTAAATAAAAAATCTAAAATGTGCATTTTTATCTGTTATACCAAATTATTCTTTACTCTAAGCTCTCATGTTTTTCTCATGTGACTCACATGACGGGGCTTGCTGCCAAATCTGTTAAAAGAGGTGGCACGTCTTTTGCGCGCTGGAGACCAGCGCGCCATCATCGGGGGACCAAGGATTGTACTCTGATAACGCTCTGCGCTCCAGCCTTCATCCCATCTACACCATCTTATATTTACTGGACCTGCTTGCTGGAGGCTTTTTAAGGCTAAGGTAAGGGGCTGACAGTGTGTCATGTGGCACTGGCATGTGTCACTAGGAGCATATTGTATGTAATGTCACTGTCATTGTGTGCATGTGTCACTAGGAGCATGTTGCATTGCATGTTTATCCCTACATACATAAAATGCAATGTAACATGCTCCTAGTGACACATGCACACAATGCCTGGCCCATATGGCACACTGTCAGATCCTTACCTTGCCAAGCAGGTCCAGTAAATATGAGATGGGGGCCTCTGTTGCAGATGGGATGCAGGCTGGAGCGCAGAGTGTCATCGGGGCGCAGTTCTCAGCAGTCCCTATATAGGCACAACATGACAGTGTATATGCAGCTTCCAGTACATTTTTAAAGCTGATGCACTGTGACTTTGAGGCTCTCTAGGAAGTTGAATGTAAGGTAACCAGTATGGTTATAATTATTGTGGCAACTTGCTACACAGTTGGTGAGGGTGTCATAATTTTACAAAGTGGGTTTATGTAGTTTGGGTATAAATAGATGTCAAGGAGGATTTGTATGATTTGATGTTGTCTCAGCATGTATTTGGCATACTAGGCCATAGACTATTCAGGAGTGGACAATCTGGGAAGGACAGTAGCGAGAAGAGTTATGACCATATATTGGAGTCAGAATGTAGGTTGAGTGGAAAGACATTCTCCCTTTCTCCAAATATGGATTTGATGTCTCTAGTGCATGAAGATCATCATTAGCTTGCGATTTAGTGCCCTGAAGCTCAGCTTTCACCAGTTTGCATGAAAGTCAACCAGATAGTCACATCATTTAATTCAGATTCACTGCCAAGCTGATATGTTTGCTCTCTCACAATCTATATATAAGTGGTCGCAGGGATGTAGGCACTCATGTTTATACAGCATCTTCCCAATATGTAATCAATCACACAATGGTAGGAAGGCACTCACAGGTTTTCCTTAACATCCAATACTTTATGTAATGACCGTTAAAATGTGTGAGTTTTACCTAAGAACACTTTCTCAAGATGGAATCTAAAATCAAAAATGACCATAAATAGTAATTCCTCAAATAAGTAAAGTAAAATAAAACACCACACATACAATATCTATTCAAATAAATACCATCGCTATCAACCTAATAATGCAACATACACATGGCAAATGATACCTTTTCTTAACTACAGATTTGTCAATAATACTCTTTTCTAAAACTTGCTGTACTGTTGAACAATGGCACATTCTGATTTATCCATGTAGTGCACACAGACAAATAAAAAATATATATAATAAGTGTAATAGTAAAAGTAAGCCTATGTTTTATGGGAATACTTATACCTGAATAAAGACGAGCAAATAAAGTATGGAAATTCATAGATCTACAAGTAAAAAAATCAGGAAATCAAAAACAATAATTCTTACCTAGTTTACCTAATACTTGATACTGCCGTTCATTGTAAAACATCATTATGCACCAAAAAAACAGTAACATATAAGCTCCGCCCCCTACTATAACAAAATCTATGTTTCTCAACAAAAACATTTATCACATATTTGCAGATTAAACATATTTGCAATACACATCAGTCAGAGAACACACATAGAAACATATAGAGCTAGGTCACTCCATGCTCCAACAGTTATTAATTACACATAATACACACTTTTTTTTCCTTTATACATTTACAGTTACACTTATTTTTATTTATCGTTCTATTATTTTTGGGAATGAGATGGAGGGAGAATTGGGGAGAGGAGAGAGAGGTGTCCATGGGGAGTAGTGTTGGATAGGAGGAGAGTAGTGGAGGAGAGGAGTGGTGGGAGGAGGAGAGAAGTGGTGAGGAGGAGGAGAAGAGTGGCGGAGAGGAGGAGTGGTGGAGAGGGAGAGGAGGTAGAGGAGGAAAGGAGTTGCGGGGGGAGAGGAGGGGAAGGAGGAGTGGTGGAGAGGAGGAGGAGGCAGAGGAGGAGGAGAGTGTAGAAGAGGGGGTGGATGGTATCAGGGTGGCCTGCGCAGTAGTCACATGTAGGAGAGGGAAAGAGGGGAAAGGGCCTGATCCAGGGGGGGGGGGGGGGTAATCTGGAAGAATGTAGTCCTCCTCAGTGCTATACGTGGGGATCAGGCATTAAAGGATGTAGTGGCTAAGGTGACAGCAGTAGGCACAGCGCCAAGGCATGGGAGGTCTATAAAGCACCGGTTCAACGACATCAGGGCCAAGGTGAGGAGGATGACGGCTAAGGAGGACAAGGACCAGACAGTGAGTTATAATGAGTGGGAGAGGGTCGTCAGGGACCTTCTGAGACAGGTGCCCGCCTCTGGAGCTTCAGGCCTGATGGCCCAGCAGGACCCAGCCTCCATGTCAGGTGAATATCACAAACACCAACATGCCACCACATTTACATCACACACACTACACATGTACATGATGACCAGCAAGGACACTGACATGTCAGCTCCATGGAATTAACAAGGGATAGACGGATGAATCATTAAATCCATGAAGCTGACAAATCACTGCCATTCCTGGGCACAGCAACAGTAATCAACCAATAAATAGTCCATGTACTGGTGTGCCCAGTGCAGCCTATGCAGTTTCAGACTGCAGCCGGAATCAAGATAGCGTTTGGAGACAAGAACGATCAAGTCCAAGAGCCAAAGAATAGATCACATCTAGCAAATGATAGCTAATCTGAGTTGCAATTATGAGTTCCAGGTTCAAGCCTAGATGTAAGATATTTAGGAATGCACACAAAACAATCATCATACTAATGAAATACACCTTTCTTTTCTCTCTTTCAGCATCAAGGAGGTCTGAGTCCAGTGGCGAGCCAAAGGCGGGGGCATCGGCTCCATCAAAGCAGGAAGTTGAGGAGCAAGCCCCCACCAGGACCCGGTGCAGGGGGAGGAGGAAGGAAGAGGACCCAAGGGCCCTGACTCTGAGGAGGAGGAGGATGTCATACGGTTAGTGGGGTCACCAACAGGACCACCAGCTACACCGCCGGATGTCGACCCCTCTATCCCCTGCCACCATCCCCAACATCAGGCCCTAATGTGTCAGCAGTTGGACTGTCTTTGGGGGATCCAGGCCAGCATCTCCGCCAATCATGTGGAGGTAATGAGCAGCCTGGCAAGGTGCAATTGGGAGGAGAGGAGGCATCATCTAATGAGTCCTTCCTGGCCGGGGTGCTCAGGATTGGGGCGGACCAGAGCACATTCCAGGGAGTGACTGCGGAGGCCATGCAATGTGCTCTGGTCCCCAGCCCCGCCTCTTTCTCCCTGGAGGCATCCCCTGGCCACCCGCAGGCTGGCCCCTCCTCTCCTCCCACCATGCCTCCACTGATGCAGGTGCCGCTGCCTCCAAGAGGGTCGCCTCCCCTGCCCCCCACCACCACCAGCAGAGAGATGGCAGCCAGCCACAGGGGATTGGGGACCTGGGCCTAGGCGGAGGAGGACATAGGGGCTGCGCATATGTTTGTGACTTCTTAACAGCACTCATCAGTGACAATCTATTGGTCACAATGTTAACCTAATCTAGCCTGGCAACAGAGTCTTGGAACAGATCCTTGTGTCAGATGTAAGTAACAGTGAATCTGGCAGCTGATCTTTGTGTCCTCTCCATATTAATGGGTATTTTTCTATATTGATGATCAAACAGAGACCTAACTAATAGTTAGTAATGCTTGCAGATGGGAATCAGGTGAATCGGTATATTGTTACAGTTACAGTATTTAGCACTGTACTGTACATGCATGGTTATTTATTTTATCCTCCTCCGCCTTTTTTGAGTTGACCACTTTTTTTTTTATTTTTGTTTTGTCATCACACTGTATGTGTGAAATTGCACTGGATTACACAGTCCAGAGGTTGAATCATCTGTTTCATTGAGCAGACATAGACAAGTTGTAAGTGCTATGCACATTAATGGTTTCTTTAATTAAATGGAGTGATTTCTGATGATCCTTTTTTTCATCAGATTCCGGTTGCAGTGGTGTAGTGACCACATGTGACCCTGGTAGGTGCTATGCATCATGCTTACTCTAGACAATGACATCACCACCTTTAGGTATCCCCTTTTTACCACAAGCCTCTTGCTCTCCTGGGATCCGCCCACATCCCACCCATGATATTAATGTGCAATCTTGTCCCTTTCTGATTGTGCTCTGTGTATAAAATAAAGCTTTGTTATACCGTTCTCATCATGTCAGTGTGCTTTAAATGGTTGGGGTTATGGGACATCCACATACATCACATTTGTGTCACATTCCTATATATGTAAACTAATGAGCCCAAGTTAATATCCAATAGATCAATAAATATCACATATATAGTTCTCAGCAGCCGGGCTTGCCAAAAAACGCTGATAACGCAACGTTAAAATTGTGGCCCGCTACCGTGGGGCGGCGGTTTCGGCCAGCCAAAGGTGCTCCTTAGGCTGGTGGAGATAAGCGCCATAGGCGCTCATCTCCACGACCCTGTACAACAGGCAGGGAGCACCGAAGGCGATCCTTGCGCTGGTGGAGATGAGCGCCATAGACGCTCATCCCTATGAACTAGTAGGACTTAGGCAGGGAGCGCTGAGTGCTGACTGCACTGAGGGAGTTTAGCGCCGTAGGCGCTCATCCCTACAAACCCGCACGCCTGGTGCGTCATACCGACAACCTGCAGGACTACACATCAACACACAACTACAAAACACAATTCAAAGTCCGAGACTAGTAGCACTTTGCAAAAATCTCTTATAAAAATTACAACCCGTAACACTTCCAAAATAAAACCGCCAGTGAGGGGGAAAAAAATACAAGCTGCAAAAAATACGAACTTAACAGCCGCAACACGCAAAAACATAAAAAACACAAAAAAAAATGTTTAAAACAAAATACACACACAGCAAGGGGGGACAGCCAGTACGTCTGTGTATAAGGTTACACGCCAATTTTGATAGAATTTAAAGATTTTCACCTCTCGAAAATCCCCTAAGCGGGAGAAAAAATTGCAGCCGAAAAAAACGAAAGGCTACACGGAAAACGAGGCTACACGACCCCTAAGCACGCAAAACACCGCCAAGCACATACGACTTTTACACAGACCCTTACGACCAACTAAACACACTATTACGAAGCACGCTAAATGCTCCACAACCGCCTACCACATACACAATCGCAGCCATTTTACGACACTAAATGCAAACTAAAAACATTACAAAATGCGGAACTACACAGCTAAACAACTGGTTTACCCTTTACTAAACAGCCTATTTACACTACACACTGCAGACATTGCTGACACTTACACCTCAGCTCACCAACAGTGCAAATCTACATTGTTTGCTGCAGGAACATCAAAACAGATTGTTAGCTCTTCATCATATTGCTTCCTGCATACAGTGGATATAAAAAGTCTGCACATCCCTGATAACATTTCAGGTTTCTGTGCTGTAAAAAAATGAGACAAAGATAAATAATTTCAGAACTTTTTCCACCTTTAATGTGACCTATAAACTGTACAACTCAATTGAAAAACAAACTGAAATCGTTTAGGTAGAGGGAAGAAAAAATATAAAAATAAAATAATATGGTTGCATAAGTATGCACACCCTTAAATTAATACTTTGTTGAAGCACCTTTTGATTTTATTCCAGCACTCAGTCTTTTTGGGTATGAGTCTATCAGCATGGCACATTTTGACTTGGCAAGATTTGCCCACTCTTCTTTGCAAAAACACTCCAAATCTGTCAGATTGCGAGGGCATCTCCTGTGCACAGCCCTCTTCAGATCACCCCACAGATTTTCAATCGGATTCAGGTCTGGGCTCTGGCTGGGCCATTCCAAAACTTTAATCTTCTGGTGAAGCCATTCCTTTGTTGATTTGGATGTATGCTTTGGGTCGTTGTCATGCGGAAATATGAAGTTACTCTTCATGTTCAGCTTTCTAGCAGAAGCCTGAAGGTTTTGTGCCAATATTGACTGGTATTTGGAACTGTTCATAATTCTACCTTTGAAAAAGACGTGTCTACGTCGAAACGCGTCAGGCCTCAGTAACCACGCAGCGCACGTCATCACCCTAGACGTGCGCATGCGCGTTACCAACCAGGAAGTCACGCTATGTGCGGCCTGCTAATGTTGAGAGTTCTGGCCTAGCTTAATGTCCCTCAAAATCCACAAGTAGGCTATATACCTCATTATATTTCTGATATACTCATAGGCAGTCCTATTTACATCTGGAGCTTGCCCTTGGGAGACCAATGTATTTACCCTTGGGTTTACCTATATACCTCAATACGGTTGCCACACTGTGGACTATTTATTTATAAGTACTTGCACAATTCTTTTATATTGTGCTATACCGATCTTTAAAGGCATTGCCAACTACTAGGAGGTAATTAGAGCCATTTACTTGATTGTAACTTTGGGACCACATATTGCATAGTAAGCCACACTCTTATATTCCTATGGACAGCTTATTGTCAGCCCACTAACGGCTCAGCCACATAGGAAATATTTTATATAGGCTAGCACACCTTATATATGGATTTTCCATCAGAATTGTAATAGCTGTGACTGCAGGTTGTAGTATCAGTATCCCTCCAATTGGAGAACATTTATAATACAGAGTTTCTGTATAGAACCAGGATCACTGTACTTCTTGCATTTGCCCTTTTTTTAAACTTCCCCTTCGTTTCCCTTGCTTTTATTCATTTTATTCGTCCCTGTTTGGTATAAATAATAAATTAAATTTCAGTTGCACTATATCCCCTTCACTTTGCATAATTCCCTCTATCTTAACTAAGGCCCCAGTTCCAGCTGAAGAAAAACAGCCCAAAGCATGATGCTTCCACCACCACGCTTCACTGTGGGTATGGTGTTCTTTTGGTTATGTGCAGTGTTGTTTTTGCGGCAAACATATCTTTTGGAATTATGGCCAAAAAGTTCAACCTTGGTTTCATCAGACCATAACACCTTTTCCCACATGCTTTTGGGAGACTTCAGATGTGTTTTTGCAAAATGTAGCCTGGCTTGGATGTTATTCTTCGTAAGAAAAGGCTTTCGCCTTGCAACTCTACCCCATGGCCCAGACATATGAAGAATACGGGAGATTGTTGTCACATGTACCACACAGCCAGTACTTGCCAGATATTCCTGCAGCTCCTTTAATGTTGCTGTATGCCTCTTGGTAGCCTCCCAGACCAGTTTTCTTCTTGTCTTTTCATCAATTTTGTAGGGAGCTCCAGTTCTTGGTAATGTCACTGTTGATGACTGTCTTCACTGTGTTCCATGGTATATCTAATGCCTTGGAAATTCTTTTGTACCCTTCTCCTGACTGATACCTTTTAACAATGAGGTCCCTCTGATGCTTTGGAAGCTCTCTGTGGACCATGGCTTTTGCTGTGAGATGCGACTAAGAAAATTTCAGGAAAGACCAACTAGTAGGTCTGAGCTGAACTTTATTTAGGGTTAATCAGAGGCACTTTAAATGATGGCAGGTGTATGCTGACTCATATTTAACACGATTTGGAATGTGATTGCTTAATTCTGAACACATCTACATCCCCAGTTATAAGAGGGTGGGCAGACTTATGCAACCACATTATTATTTTTTCTTTTCTTCCCTCCAGCTAAAAGATTTCAGTTTGTTTTTCAATTGAGTTGTACATTTCATAGGTCACATTAAAGGTGGAAAAAGTTCTGAAAGGATTTATCTTTGTCTAATTTTTTTACAGCACAGAAACCTTACATTTTAACAGGGGTGTGTAGACTTTTTATATCCACTGTACATCTTTGTGCTACTCCCAATTCCATGACATCAACTTGTTTCTGAAAAGCACACTAAGGCCCTCATTCAATTGCAATTTGGCCAATTGAATACGGCACTAAATAAGCACATAATATATATGTTTTAAAGAAGTTTTTAGCTAGTAAGCATCTATCCAAAAGCAAAGTTTTCACTAACTAAAAACTTCTTTAAAAAATATATGCTACGTGCTTATTTAGAGCCCTATTCAATTGGCAAAATCGCAATTGAATGAGGCCCATAGAATCTAAATCTAATAATCAACAAATGTACAATGATTAAACAATTCACTCAATGCAGATTTATAATTACAGGTTAGCATTATTGCTGTGGATTCACCCTTGCCAGAGGATGTAATATTGATGTCTTTGTTCTTACTCACAATTTTCGATTACCAAACATTGAAAGAAGGCAAAGCATAGGTAGAGAATGCAATTTTAACATTATGTACTTAAGGACAATTGAATGTTTTAATAGATGTATTATGTGTCTGGGGATTAAACAGAGCAAGTGAAAGCTGAGCAGGACTGATTTTGAAGCTCATGTGATTAAATATATATATATATATATTCATGTACTGTATGTTTGTGGACTGTCTGAATGTATGTTTGTGTACTGCCTGCACATTCATTTGTGCCTGACATGTGTAGATGAGGAAGTGGGGTTTGAATAAATTATGTGCTGTGCTTTAGATTTTTAAAAATACAGGGTTTATTTACATACATGACAAGCTGTCTCTAAGTGCTTCTATGTAACAAGTATAAATACAGATAAAATGGTCTGTATGCAAAACAGACATGGTCACTTTTTTTCTAGCAATCATATTTCAGCTTGTCATTTAAACTTATACCAATAACTAATAATGTAGAGTAAAATAATAAACTAATACTGTAAGTAAAAATGTTTTATGCTTTTTAGTGGATTTCAAATACCATGTATATTTATATATTTATATACCAATACAATGTGTATTTAAAAATCATGAAAGAACATCACAAGCCTATAAATGATAAAATAACTTATCATGAGCACATGGGTGTAAGAACTGGGGAAGGCGGGCAAATTCCCCTGGATTTTTCTATGTTTGTATGTATGTATATAAAAGCAACTTTATGGTCTTAGTATACAATGACCTGTATCCCCCCACAGAATTATTTTAGCTCATACACTCCTCAGATGAGCCCAAAATAAAAAGACATGATATTTTATACAAATCAGTTGATTGAAAAAGGACATCTTAGAATTTAAAGTTTATACCTGAAACAGATTTGAATGGGGGAAACAGCATTTTATGAGGAAAAGCTGAAGAAAATCAAAGCATGTAATACACAGAAAAACATATAAAAGGACATAAAATAGTAATTATAACACATGCAAGTATTATAAAGATTTAAGAGTACTTACTGGCTACCATGTGGGAGAAAGTAAAGATGAGAAAGGAGATGCTGATTTTACTGTATTGTATGACAACTGCCATGATTCCTTGGTGTATACTATTTAAAAAGGTTTCCATGTGCTGTCCAAATGTTACACTTAAAAAGACAAATCATTAACATGTAGAACCTGTTCAGAAATGTCTCCAATAAACTTTAACATTGGCATCCCATCTGTGACAAGATGGTGATATTCACATGAATAGTATGTATGTTATTTAACAGCTGATATCTACTGTGTTAAGTACTCAGTAAACACTTCAATGGCTCCTTATTTCTGAGGCAAATTTTGTCTCTTCACTCTGTTTCAAAGTAAGCAGACAGATTTCCAGCAGATCTGTAATGTCAGCCAAGATCAATCTCTCTTTTGTCTGAATACAATCACACAATTCCTATGTGGCAGGATGCAAGGAAACACCAATTACTGTATATAATCTTCTCTAAATTAAAAGGCAATAGTCAGCAGAGTATAGAATGGCCAAATCCAACAGGATTTACAACTGCAGCTGTAGGGAGCACATAGAACATTAGTTTGTGAGAAAAAATAATAATGAATAGATTAACATTTTGAAAGCAGTGAGCCATGTGTACTGGGATTAAGGAACAGGGATATGTGTTTTTTACAAAGCTGTGTTCACTTTCAAAACATTTAGCTACGCATTTGATCTATCATGGATAATTCTCGGCCCATGACCCCCATTATATTATATTTAATGATGTGCTAGAGTTTTCAAGTATTCGTTCATTTCACACACAAAAAAAAATCGTATTTGGAGATGTGATTTGCTGCACAGGAGGCCAATATTGAAAATGTTCATACTTTATCCCATATTCCATACTGTTTAATAATGCAGGTTCCTGTCTCTACTTTTATTTATTAATGTAAAATGTTGAAATATCATAAATAAATACTTTTTCATCTTCCAGAAGTTTATTTTTACATTTCCATTAGCCTTTGAATCATAAAAAGCAAAGTCATGAATATTGTCATCATACTGTTCTTTTAAATATTTTTTCCTTGCACAAAATAATATTTCTTTTTTTTTAATGTAGTGCAACAGAACTGGTTTTCTCATATATTGGCACACTTTTCAAACAAGTTACAGTTCAATGAGATGTAACAGTAATAGTTTTATTTAATATGGGTAATGCATGTATGTCATGTTCTGTGTCACAGGCCAGACAGTAAATTCCTGAACAAGTCTTAAAACAGAGGTTATAGAGAGTGAATTATATGGCAGTTAAGTAATGTGTAAGTCACCAGGGCTTCTTGAAAAAAGGTGAGGGAACAAAGAGTATTTGATGTCTTAATGAGGTACAAAAGGAGCAAAGTTAAACTATACTCCTGTGAATATCCTGCATAAATAAAGCATGATTTTGAAAATTAATAAATAAATAAGACATTTTAAAAGTAACATTTGTTTCTCCAGGTTCTCAATCTGCTGTATTATCTTTCCTTCTGTGCAGAAATTAATTGTGTAGTGTAATTACTGTATTTTAATTACTCTTGGTAAAGGGATTTAAATGATAGTTTATTACAATTTGGTAAATTAAGTATAAGTAAATGCAAATATTAGATCTCATATAGACATCTGAATGATACAACATTTACCCAAACAACATTAATATAATAACTGCCCTGGACCCTATACAAGAGCATATATAGATCACATATATAGTTGTGAGCATGCGGGCCGTTGCTCATGCTTGCGGGCTCGAAGCGAGGGTCCGCATTTGCGGAGGTGGAGGCTCCAACGTCGACTGTGTTAACACACACACACACACTACTTTTTAACAAAAAAAACTGCCCTGGACCCTATACAAGAGCATATATAGATCACATATATAGTTGTGAGCATGCGGGCCGTTGCTCATGCTTGCGGGCTCGAAGCGAGGGTCCGCATTTGCGGAGGTGGAGGCTCCAACGTCGACTGTGTTAACACACACACACACACTACTTTTTAACAAAAAAAATCTCAAAGGCGCTTCAAAAACGCTTACACACACACACACGCAAGACTTAGAAAAAAATACACTGCGTCGTACACGTAAAAGCCAACTGCGTCTCTCGCAAAAAAATACGGCCGCAACAGCAAAAAATACAGCCGCATCGCAAAAAAATACGGCCTCGAAACGACCCATTCCAAACGCTGTGCATCAAAACATCACAAACACATCACAAAACATCACAAACACAAGAAATAAACACAAGGAACACATAAAAAGCTTACTTACAGCAAGGGGGGGGCATCCGGCACCTCCAAAAGTTAATTTACACGTCCATTTAAGTCCAAAAAAAAGAGTATTAACTGCCGAAAATCGCCTAAGCGAGAGAAAAAATGGCCGCCGAACAAAACGAAAACGAGGCTTCAGACGTAACTATACTACAGTAACTCGCAAGAATAAAATACATACTATGCGGAACGTACCACACTGATATTAAACACCATTTTGAACACTACTACGCACAAAATGGCGGATGGAACGCAAATTGTAAGCTGGAACGCAAATAGCGCATGCGTATTGCGTTCTAACGGTCTGAGGCACTTGAAAGTTTAAAAATACTGCCTACTTTCCAGAAATTTCTACAAGTTTATAAATACTGCCTACTTTCCAGAAATTTCTTCATTTTGACTCAGGTGATGAACGGAGTGACTGGATAGTTAACTGCTGCTGTTACTTGAGAACAGAATTGTTTCCTAATGTCCTACTTTACATTGTGCAAATTACAACTGAGAGGTAAGCTATAATATATTACATTTTATTATCAAGACAGGACAAAAAAAACAAAACATTTTAAGTATGAAAATGTGATTTATGTATAGTGACATGTCACACGCACATTTATGTGTATAGTCCCTGCAACAAACTAATCTTAATCCAAACTAATTAAACAAGTATATTTAAATGACATTACAAAAAAATAAAAATTGACTATTAAAATATGATTCATGTATAGTGATATGTGACGCGCACATATATGTGTATCATCTATAGTCACATGTCACGAAAACAAACTAATCTTAATCCAAACTAATTAAGCAACTAATCCAAACTAATTAAAGAACTATATTTAAATGACAGTAAAAAAAAAAATGTAAATATTAAAATGTAATTGATGTATAGTGATATGTGACACGCACATTTATGTGTGTAGGCCCAAAAACTAAGGGCCTCATTCTATTATCGGCCGTAAACCGGCCATAAGGCTGCGATTCCTTGCGGGGGTTCTGTTAACTCGCGATTCTATTATACGGCCCCGCAAGGATCTCATCTTACGGCCTGCCGCATATCTTGGAACCGGCCGTAAGCGCAGAAATCTAAAAACGCAAAAATAAATTCAAGCCTGCACTGTACAGCTCTGTAAATGCTAGGGATCATATTGGGGGACATGAGGATTAAAAGTAACCCACTCTCAAGCTTGCACATCAGCCCAAACCCGAGTTCAAATTAACTGTTTATTTTCCGGCTGCGGCGTGGGCGGGTCTGAGGTGCTCCAAGCACTCTGGACTTTTTACATGGATATTTTACGGATATTAAAAATAAAATATTTTACGGATTTGAGTATCGGATAATTATGTGCTATTTTTTCTAACACCTAAAATCCCTTTGTAGTCTTCTCAAAGTGCAGGATGGCTTTATTTGAGCTATTTTATGTGCTTAATTGGTGCTAGCGGGACCTTTTTCCTGCAAGTAAGCAGCGGCTCGTTTTTAGCCTTGCAGAGAGGTTTCCCGGAGCAATTGAATTGCAAATAGGAATTTCTTACGGCCGAAACTCTTGCGGCCGTTTTAGATCAAAGGCTTTCCTCTGGCGCGAGCGGCCGCAAGTGATAGCAAGGCACCGGCCGCAAGCCTGCCGGAGCCCCCGGCCATAAGGGAATAGAATAGCCGAATAGCTTGCGGCCGGTCCTTGCGGCCCCGCAACGGCTGCGGCCGCTAATAGAATGAGGCCCTAAGTAATGTTACATGAAAATAATTACAGAAGTATATATTTAAATGACATTAATATATTGTAATTCAATATATATCCTAAAGATCAATCTTTCTCCTTTTTTTTACTATTCAAACAGACTCTGCATCAACAGCGTGACTCAAGAATTTGCACCGTGCATTTTGAACCACAATCCATTTTAAACAACTCCAAGAAAGAACAAGAGGTAAGATAGAAAAATACATCACATGCTCAAAAAGACCATGTTTTGCTAAATCAAAAAGAAGAAATATACAATTAACCATTTCAATTTCTTTTTCAAACAGACACTACAAGAAGACCCGCGGATTAAGATTGCCAGGAGGGGACCCTCTGTCATTCGACACTTCAATCAAGGTAAAATATAAAGTACAAAAAAGAAATGTACTATATATGTTTAATGGCCGCCAATATAAATTAATATTCTTCTTTAATGTTTAAGAACCTATAAGCCTTACAAAGAAGCCTAAATAAGCATACCAAAAGTGGTGGGAACAAAACAGGATTTTACCAAAACTCACACAAACACATAGCAAACTAAATTAATATTCTTCTTTAATGTTTAAGAACCTATAAGCCTTACAAAGAAGCCTAAATAAGCATACCAAAAGTGGTGGGCACAAAACAGGATTGTAGAAAAACTCACACAACACATAGAAACTAAATTAATATTCTTCTTTAATGTTTAACAACCTATAAGCCTTATTATTAACCAACAAAGATTCTGCTTGAAATCACACTTCAACCAAGGTACAGTATAACAAGTAAAAAAAGAGAAAAATAAATAAACATGTTTGCTCTGTATCGATGTCAAAAGAAAGAAAAAAAAAAACACCACCACTAACTATAACTTTTAACAAAATATAACTAACACATTTCTCATCTTATTTGTCTTTTATGGCCAATAATGTTTACCAGTAAATCCAAACTTCAATGTAGCCAGAACAAAAAAAAAAATGCATAGTACAAAAAAGCCTCAAAACAGAGACTCAATAAAATTTGTCATTCTAAATTTCCAGTCCTAGACCCTCATTCAATTGCCATTTGCACAATTGCATAGTGCTCTAAATAAGCACATAACATATTTTTTAAAATACATTTTTAGTTAGTGAAAACCTTGCTTTTGGATAGATGTTTACTAACTAAAAACTTCTTTAAAAAAATATGTTATGGCCTTATTTAGACCCCTATTAAATTTGCAAAATTGCAATTGAATGACAAACCTAATGTACAATATTAACTATAAAACGTAACCACACTGTTGATAAGAATTTTTTGTGAAAACAAACTTAACATCTCAAAATAAACTAATGATACATTATTATTTTTTTACAGATTAACATGGTTGATAACGAGAGTAAACAAGAAAAGAAAAGACGCCAAGCTAGAGAACGACGACAGAGAGCAGACAGCCAGCAGACACCGGAGCAGAAGGAAATTCGACGAGAAAAAGAACGCAAAAGACTTGCAAGCAAAAAACTATCACCTGCACAAATTAAAGATGCGCCAAAAAAAACTACCAAGTAAATAAAGCATTTACAACCTGTTCTTCAAACATCAGATGACATTTTACCTGAAAAAATACAAGACATATCAAAAAAAGCCACGAAAAAAAATAAGCATTTAGAACCTGTTCCTGAAACATTACATGACATTTTACCTAAACAAATACAACATATACCAAGAAAAGCCAAGAAAAAAACAAAGCATTTAGAACCTGTTGTTGAAACATATGACATTTCACCTGATGAATATGAAAGTCAAACTCCTATATGCTTTGCAAATTGTCCTTTACTCAAGTCTTTAGCAGTAGAGGTTCATAGTTGTGGGGACATGACTACTCAATGTCAGTTTTGTGAGGCTTATTTTTTTAAACAGGAGAGACCCAGAGATGGCCAATTTATTAGTTGCTGTCAAAAAGGCAAGTTCAAACTTCCAGAAAGGAAACAATTTCCTATCTATTTAGAAAACATTATGACTGAACCTACTTTTCCAAACTACAAAAATTTTAAGACAAACATAAGATCCTACAATAGTGCCATATCCTTTGCATCTATGGGAGCAACATTAGCTGCTAATGTACCAGGACATGGTCCTTACTGTTTTAAAGTCCAAGGACAAATTTATCATTGCACTTCACATTTACATCCAGAGGAAGGAGAGCAAAGAAAATTTGCTCAACTATATGTCCTAGATACAATGGAAGCTGTTGACCAACGTATGCAGATGGAAGAAAATCAAAAATGCTTACCCAGTGTTTTTTATAGAGCTAAATAACATTATGGACAATAATCCCTACAGTAAAGCTTATAAAAAATTGTCAGAAGTAGAAAATGAACAACTACTTCATGCACAAAGACATCAATTACCAATGCCAAAGGTTAATATGGTGCTTAAAAGAGACAGACATACTGATAAACAACGTTATAACTTGCCAACATCAAATGAGGTTGCAATGGTGTTTCAAAATGATGAAGAAGAACCACCATTTCAAAGAGACATTAGAATATATCCCAGAAATGAGGAGCAACCATTCATTAATATGAGTATCTTAAGTCCAAATTTAGATCCAATGACATATCGCATTTTTTTCCTACACGGAGAAGCAGGTTGGCAACCAAAATTAACACTACCCAGTTACCCAAATGCTAAAGCCAGAATCCGAAATAATGTTTCTATGCTTGAATTTAAAGTAGCTCAAATTGCCATTCGAAATGCATTTAATCCAATTTTATGTGGTGGAAAACTAACACAACAATGGATTATTGATTCCAATTTGCAAGTTGAGGCCAATAATTTAAACTTTATAAAATATCAACAAGATAAACTATGTGTAGAACAATATTCTGGACTAATGGACTATGTTGCTGACGTGGCTACAAGCAGAGACATGACAGCTGGCAAAGCCATCATTTTACCATCTTCCTTTCAAGGATCTCCACGAAATATGAGAGAAAGATACAATGATGCTATGGCTATTGTCACCAAACTTGGCAAACCTGATTTATTTCTTACATCTACATGTAATCCACAATGGCCAGAAATGACACAAAATTTACTTCTTGGACATTTAAAAGTAATATGGCTGAAGATTTTATGCGACGATACAATGAACCCATTGCACACTTAAAAGCGTTAATGGAAATCCAAGAAGTATTTTTAACTCATGGATTAAGTTGTGCCAGTTTTAATTTGCCTGATCCAGGTCTTATAGATGACATAAACTTTGAAGATTATGACATTAAACTACAAGTAGAAAGAACAGAAGAAAGACTTGCAACTTTAAATACCTTACAATTGCAAGCATTTAATGCCATTAAAAATGCAATAGATGATGACATGGTGACAGAGCGTTATTTCTATCTTGATGGACCTGGCGGATCAGGAAAAACCTATCTATATAATTTATTAATGAGTTCTGTACGAGCACAAGGTCAAATAGCAATGGCGTTTGCCACTACTAGAATTGCTGCACTTTTGTTAGAAGGTGGAAGAACTGTACATAGTGGATTTAAACTGCCAGTGCCTATTTTAGAAACTTCTGTGTCAGATATTCGCATGACATCATTACAAGCAAAGAAATTGAAAAAATTTAAATTAATTTTAATAGATGAGGCCACAATGATGTCATGCTATGCCCTCCAATGAATTGACCATTTGCTTCGTGAAGTCATGGATAATACTTTTCCATTTGGTGGAAAGGTAATGTTGTTAGGTGGCGATTTTAGACAAACTTTACCTGTCGTTGTACATGGAAATCGAACTGACATTATCGAAACCTGTATAAAGTCAAGCACACTGTGGAAACATTTTACCCATCTTCAACTGCAACAAAATATGCTGCGGCCGCTAATAGAATGAGGCCCTAAGTAATGTTACATGAAAATAATTACAGAAGTATATATTTAAATGACATTAATATATTGTAATTCAATATATATCCTAAAGATCAATCTTTCTCCTTTTTTTTACTATTCAAACAGACTCTGCATCAACAGCGTGACTCAAGAATTTGCACCGTGCATTTTGAACCACAATCCCTTTTAAACAACTCCAAGAAAGAACAAGAGGTAAGATAGAAAAATACATCACATGCTCAAAAAGACCATGTTTTGCTAAATCAAAAAGAAGAAATATACAATTAACCATTTCAATTTCTTTTTCAAACAGACACTACAAGAAGACCCGCGGATTAAGATTGCCAGGAGGGGACCCTCTGTCATTCGACACTTCAATCAAGGTGAAATATAAAGTACAAAAAAGAAATGTACTATATATGTTTAATGGCCGCCAATATAAATTAATATTCTTCTTTAATGTTTAAGAACCTATAAGCCTTACAAAGAAGCCTAAATAAGCATACCAAAAGTGGTGGGAACAAAACAGGATTTTACCAAAACTCACACAAACACATAGCAAACTAAATTAATATTCTTCTTTAATGTTTAAGAACCTATAAGCCTTACAAAGAAGCCTAAATAAGCATACCAAAAGTGGTGGGCACAAAACAGGATTGTAGAAAAACTCACACAACATATAGAAACTAAATTAATATTCTTCTTTAATGTTTAACAACCTATAAGCCTTATTATTAACCAACAAAGATTCTGCTTGAAATCACACTTCAACCAAGGTACAGTATAACAAGTAAAAAAAGAGAAAAATAAATAAACATGTTTGCTCTGTATCGATGTCAAAAGAAAAAAAAAAAAAAAACACCACCACTAACTATAACTTTTAACAAAATATAACTAACACATTTCTCATCTTATTTGTCTTTTATGGCCAATAATGTTTACCAGTAAATCCAAACTTCAATGTAGCCAGAACAAAAAAAAAAATGCATAGTACAAAAAAGCCTCAAAACAGAGACTCAATAAAATTTGTCATTCTAAATTTCCAGTCCTAGACCCTCATTCAATTGCCATTTGCACAATTGCATAGTGCTCTAAATAAGCACATAACATATTTTTTAAAATACATTTTTAGTTAGTGAAAACCTTGCTTTTGGATAGATGTTTACTAACTAAAAACTTCTTTAAAAAAATATGTTATGGCCTTATTTAGACCCCTATTAAATTTGCAAAATTGCAATTGAATGACAAACCTAATGTACAATATTAACTATAAAACGTAACCACACTGTTGATAAGAATTTTTTGTGAAAACAAACTTAACATCTCAAAATAAACTAATGATACATTATTATTTTTTTACAGATTAACATGGTTGATAACGAGAGTAAACAAGAAAAGAAAAGACGCCAAGCTAGAGAACGACGACAGAGAGCAGACAGCCAGCAGACACCGGAGCAGAAGGAAATTCGACGAGAAAAAGAACGCAAAAGACTTGCAAGCAAAAAACTATCACCTGCACAAATTAAAGATGCGCCAAAAAAAACTACCAAGCAAATAAAGCATTTACAACCTGTTCTTCAAACATCAGATGACATTTTACCTGAAAAAATACAAGACATACCAAAAAAAGCCACGAAAAAAAATAAGCATTTAGAACCTGTTCCTGAAACATTACATGACATTTTACCTAAACAAATACAACATATATCAAGAAAAGCCAAGAAAAAAACAAAGCATTTAGAACCTGTTGTTGAAACATATGACATTTCACCTGATGAATATGAAAGTCAAACTCCTATATGCTTTGCAAATTGTCCTTTACTCAAGTCTTTAGCAGTAGAGGTTCATAGTTGTGGGGACATGACTACTCAATGTCAGTTTTGTGAGGCTTATTTTTTTAAACAGGAGAGACCCAGAGATGGCCAATTTATTAGTTGCTGTCAAAAAGGCAAGTTCAAACTTCCAGAAAGGAAACAATTTCCTATCTATTTAGAAAACATTATGACTGAACCTACTTTTCCAAACTACAAAAATTTTAAGACAAACATAAGATCCTACAATAGTGCCATATCCTTTGCATCTATGGGGGCAACATTAGCTGCTAATGTACCAGGACATGGTCCTTACTGTTTTAAAGTCCAAGGACAAATTTATCATTGCACTTCACATTTACATCCAGAGGAAGGAGAGCAAAGAAAATTTGCTCAACTATATGTCCTAGATACAATGGAAGCTGTTGACCAACGTATGCAGATGGAAGAAAATCAAAAATGCTTACCCAGTGTTTTTATAGAGCTAAATAACATTATGGACAATAATCCCTACAGTAAAGCTTATAAAAAATTGTCAGAAGTAGAAAATGAACAACTACTTCATGCACAAAGACATCAATTACCAATGCCAAAGGTTAATATGGTGCTTAAAAGAGACAGACATACTGATAAACAACGTTATAACTTGCCAACATCAAATGAGGTTGCAATGGTGTTTCAAAATGATGAAGAAGAACCACCATTTCAAAGAGACATTAGAATATATCCCAGAAATGAGGAGCAACCATTCATTAATATGAGTATCTTAAGTCCAAATTTAGATCCAATGACATATCGCATTTTTTTCCTACACGGAGAAGCAGGTTGGCAACCAAAATTAACACTTCCCAGTTACCCAAATGCTAAAGCCAGAATCCGAAATAATGTTTCTATGCTTGAATTTAAAGTAGCTCAAATTGCCATTCGAAATGCATTTAATCCAATTTTATGTGGTGGAAAACTAACACAACAATGGATTATTGATTCCAATTTGCAAGTTGAGGCCAATAATTTAAACTTTATAAAATATCAACAAGATAAACTATGTGTAGAACAATATTCTGGACTAATGGACTATGTTGCTGACGTGGCTACAAGCAGAGACATGACAGCTGGCAAAGCCATCATTTTACCATCTTCCTTTCAAGGATCTCCACGAAATATGAGAGAAAGATACAATGATGCTATGGCTATTGTCACCAAACTTGGCAAACCCGATTTATTTCTTACATCTACATGTAATCCACAATGGCCAGAAATGACACAAAATTTACTTCTTGGACATTTAAACGTAATATGGCTGAAGATTTTATGCGACGATACAATGAACCCATTGCACACTTAAAAGCGTTAATGGAAATCCAAGAAGTATTTTTAACTCATGGATTAAGTTGTGCCAGTTTTAATTTGCCTGATCCAGGTCTTATAGATGACATAAACTTTGAAGATTATGACATTAAACTACAAGTAGAAAGAACAGAAGAAAGACTTGCAACTTTAAATACCTTACAATTGCAAGCATTTAATGCCATTAAAAATGCAATAGATGATGACATGGTGACAGAGCGTTATTTCTATCTTGATGGACCTGGCGGATCAGAAAAAAACTATCTATATAATTTATTAATGAGTTCTGTACAAGCACAAGGTCAAATAGCAATGGCGTTTGCCACTACTAGAATTGCTGCACTTTTGTTAGAAGGTGGAAGAACTGTACATAGTGGATTTAAACTGCCAGTGCCTATTTTAGAAACTTCTGTGTCAGATATTCGCATGACATCATTACAAGCAAAGAAATTGAAAAAATGTAAATTAATTATAATAGATGAGGCCACAATGATGTCATGCTATGCCCTCCAATGAATTGACCGTTTGCTTCGTGAAGTCATGGATAATACTTTTCCATTTGGTGGAAAGGTAATGTTGTTAGGTAGCGATTTTAGACAAACTTTACCTGTCGTTGTACATGGAAATCGAACTGACATTATCGAAACCTGTATAAAGTCAAGCACACTGTGGAAACATTTTACCCATCTTCAACTGCAACAAAATATGAGATCAGAAGTCCTAACTGATTTCAATGATTGGCTTATTAAAATTGGAGAAGGCAGAACAGAAAAAATACCACATTTACCTGACGACACTGTAGAGATCCCACCTCATATGATTTGTCACCAAGATATTATATCGGCTATATTTGAAGGTAGCATAAATAAAAAGAAATATTCGGAGCTTGCCAACCAAGTCATACTAATGTGTAAAAATAAGGATGCATTAATTCTCAATAATGAAATCTTTAAAAAAATTAATGCACCACAAAGAAATTATCGCTGTGCTGATTCTGTACTTGCTGATGACAATGAAAGTCAGGCTAACTTTTCTACTGAATTCATAAACTCACTAACTCCATCTGGAATGCCACCACATATTTTGCAGCTAAAGAAAGGTGCAATTATCATGTTACTGTGAAATATGAACCCCAAAAAAGGCCTATGCAATGGGACAAGATTAATTGTTCAACAATTAAAGGACCATTTTATAGATGCTGAAATTTTAACTGGTACCCATAAAGGAGAGAGAGTTTTCATACCAAGAATAAATTTAGCACCAAGTGAAATTAGTCTCCCTTTTATACTTCAAAGAAGACAATTTCCCATTATTATGGCATTTGCCATGACCATTAATAAATCACAAACGTTCAAATCTGTGGGTATTTTCTTGGAAGAACCAGTATTTGCACATGGTCAATTGTACGTTGCGTTGTCACGGTGCAAAAATCCACAGGCTATTAAAATTTACATTGAAAAGAATAAAAGTCAAGGGGCCTCATTCTATTATCAACCGCAAAACGGCCGCAAGGCTGCGATTCCTTGCGGGGGTTCCGTTACCTCGCAATTCTATTAAACGGCCACACAAGGATCTCCTCTTACGGCCGGCCGTATATCTTGCAAACGGCCGTAAGCTCAGAAATCTTTAAAGTCACAAATAAATTCAAGACAGCACTGTAAAGCTCTGTAAATGCTAGGGATCATATTGGGGGACATAAGGATTAATAGTAACCCACTCTCAAGCTTGCACATCAGCCCAAATCCGAGTTTACATTAACTGTTTATTTTCCGTCCGCAGCGTGGCCGGGTCTGAGGTGCTCCAAGCACTCTGGACTTTTTACATGGATATTTGACATATATAAAACATTTTTTTTTTTACAGATTTGAGTATAGGGGAATGTTGTGCTATTTTTGCTAACACCTACAATCACTTTATAGTCTCCTCAGAGTGCAGGATGGCTTTATTTCTGCTTTATAATGTGCTTAATTGGTGCTAGTGGGACCTTTTTCCTGCAAGTAAGCTGCGGCTCGCTTTTAGCCTTGCAGAGAGGGTTCCCGGAGCAATAGAATAGCAACCGGGCTTTTCTTGCGGCCGCAAGCCTGCCGGAATCCCCGGTCGGAGGGGAATAAAATAGCCGAATAGCTTGCGGCCGGTCCTTGCGGCCCCGCATCTCCTACGGCCGTTAATAGAATGAGGCCCAAGGTGATTTATTAGAATATGGACGTATTATTACTAAAAACATTGTCTACTATGAAGTACTATAACTTTTCAGTAAAGAAATAAAACCCAAGCAAAACACATTTAAAAGCATTCAAAAATACAAAACAATAAACAATTCAGTCATAATTAATGGAAGTACTGTTTATGGATGATTTGCCTCACAAAACACTTGCCTTGCATTATTACAAATTATGTTAAAATGTTAATTAACTATGTTACTGTTTCTAATGTTACAAGTTTGAAAACAATATTTTCAAGTTCTTTACTTCAACATATTACAAAGTTCATGTTAAGAGCTCAACCACGTTTTAAGACACAATGTAAATATTGTCTGTTATGTTAAGATTACTCCCTGTATTAAGGTTTATCGACAGTTCATGGGGTCAGGAAGGAATTTATTTAATTGGGTACATTTTAAAGAGAGTTTTTACTGTTTGCCTTCTTCTGCATTCAATGTATATTGAAGGTAACAATTATTCTGATAGAAATTGCATGTGTAAAAACCATTGCCTCAAGTTTACAACACTGATTAGTGTAAAGTTCAACTGTTTTTACATTCAAATGTTAATACTTTTTATACAAAATTATGTTAAAATATTAATTCACTATGTTACTGTTTATAATGTTCCAAGTTGTAAAAATGTTTTTTCAAGTTCCTTAGTTACACAGATAAGAAACTTCAAGTTTCAAAAAACACTATGTCAAGTTTCTTACTTAAATATATTACATAGTTCATGTTAAAATTGGGTACGTTTCAAGGAGGGTTTTTACTGTTTGTTTTCCTCTGGATTAAATGTATATTGAAGTTAACAATACTTCAGATAGAAATTGCATGTTAAAAAAACATTACCTCCAGTTTACAATACTGATTAGTTTAAAGTTCAACTGTTTTTACATTCAACTGTTAATACTTTTAATACAAAATTATGTTAAAAAATGTATTCACTATGTTACTGTTTATAATGTTCCAAGTTATACAAATGTTTTGTCAAGTTCCAAACTTCGACAGATAATAAAGTTCAAGTTTCAAAAAATATACTTTCAAGTTTCTTACTTACATATATTACAAAGTTCATGTTAAAATTGTGTACGTTTCAGCAAGGGTTTCTAATGTTTGCTTTCCTCTGGATTCAATGTATATTGAAGTTAACAATTCTTCAGATACAAATTGCATGTTGAAAAATCATTACCTCAAGTTTACAATACTGATTAATTTAAAGTTCAACTGTTCTTACATTCAACTGTTAATACTTTTAATACAAAATTATGTTAAAAAATGTATTCACTATGTTACTGTTTATAATGTTCCAAGTTATACAAATGTTTTGTCAAGTTCCAAACTTACACAGATAATAAAGTTCAAGTTTAAAAAAATATACTTTCAAGTTTCTTACTTACATATATTACAAAGTTCATGTTAAAATTGTGTACGTTTCAGCAAGGGTTTCTACTGTTTGCTTTCCTCTGGATTCAATGTATATTGAAATTAACAATTCTTCAGATACAAATTGCATGTTGAAAAATCATTACCTCAAGTTTACAATACTGATTAATTTAAAGTTCAACTGTTCTTACATTCAAATGTTAATACTTTGAATACAAAATGCTTTAAGACTTATTGTTCACCAAGAGAACATTTTACAAAACTAAACATGTTTTAATATCACAATACTTACAATTGTCAAATATGTATATTAATAACTAAACAACTTTCCAAACATACACATCTCATTGCCGTCATTTTTTGATGGGCAAGTCGCTAGTCACATATATAGTTGTGAGCATATAAGCCGATGCTCATGAAGACCCCCATGAGCACTTCAATAACCCCCTCACTCATGGGGGTCAATATAGACCCCCATAAGCCCTTCATTAACCCTGTCAATCATGGGGGTCAATACAGACCCCCACAAACCACTAATTAACCCTGTCATTCATGGGGGTCAATATAGACCCCCATAAGCCCTTCATTAACCCTGTCACTCATGGGGGTCAATATAGACCCCCATAAGCCGTTCATTAACCCTGTCACTCATGGGGATCAAAACAGGCCCCCATAAGCACTTTATTAACCCTGTCACTCATGGGGGTCAATACAGACCCCCATAAGCACTTCATTAACCCTGTCACTCATGGGGGTCAATACAGACCCCCATAAGCCCTTCATTAACTCTGTCACTCATGGGGGTCAATACAGACCCCCATAAGCTCTTCATTAACCCTGTCACTCATGGGGGTCAATATAGACCCCCATAAGCACTTAATTAACCCCCTCACTCATGGGGGTCAATACAGACCCCCATAAACCCCTAATTAACTATGTCACTCATGGGGGTCAATATAGACCCCCATAAGCCCTTCATTAACCCTGTCACTCATGGGGGTCAATAGACACCCCCTTAAGCCCTTAATTAACCCCATCAGTCCCATAAGGGTATATTAAGACCATTATGGGCCTGTTACAACCCAACATTAACCACATAAGTGCCATGACGGTCCTCAAGGACCATTATGACACAAAGTATAAACACTACACTGCACTATACCCCCCCAATAAAATATTAAATATCAACTAAACACCCTCTACACTAACCTATTATCACGTACACTACCTACCTACCTCCTAATGACCCCCACCAGTCTAGTTAAATAAAATAAAAAAGCCTAAAGACACAAAAAATAAAAAATCTACATTACATAAAATAAAAAACCTATGTCACAAAAAATTAAAAATCTACATTACAAAAAATAAAAAACCCTAAGTCACAAAAAATAAAAAAAGGAACATTACAGAAAATTAAAAAACATATTACAACCCCCCCCCCCCCCCACTACAGAAAAAAATATTACAAACCTGAAAAGGAAATACATATAATACATACAATACAATATAATACAATACAATTAAATACAATACACCCCTATCTAATATACAATACATCCTATCTATCTAATATACATCCCCCAATATATCTAAATAAATACCATAATGTTATATACATCCTATCTATCTAATATACATCACACAATCTATCTAAATAAATACCACAATCTAATATACAATACATGCTATGCTATCTATATAAAACACATACCCCTAGCTAACATACAATAAATGCTATCTATATATAAAATATATAAAATAATCTAATTCTAAGCTAAAATAAATAATTAAGACCACTTACCTTTGCAGATGTCCATTCAGATCAGGCACCTAGGGAAAAAAAAATTAAAAAAATGAGTGCAACACATTTACAGTAAAAACTAAACATTCTAAACATTCTAAATATGATACTCACCTTTCTGGCATGTCCCGTCCTGATCCTCCGTTGCGGCAGCTGTTAAAAAAAACATAACATTAATACATAAACAGAAAAACAAAATAAACATAATCTACATTGTACTTACCTCCCAGCGATGTCTTCGGCCTCCTCCGCCTCCTCTTCTGCCACTCCCTGTAAAAAAAAAAGAAAATACTTACATCCGCACTCACGGACATCCCCGACGCTAATGATGCTCCCGGAGACTTTTCAGGAAGAAAATAGGCAATGGCGCCTTCTGATTGGTTGAAATTGCTGTCTATCAAATTCACCCAATCAGGAGGTGCCAATGTGTGAGCCAATCAGAAAGGGATACACCCTAAAATCCCACTCTGATTGGATAATGCACCTGTCAATCTTTATTTAGAGGGGTCTATACACTCACATTGTGTGGCAATCAGCATTTCAACACTTTCTTATATTGACATTGTCATTTTTTGATGGGCAACTCGCTAGTAACTTATATTCCCTATCACTATGACCTATTTGTCAGCCATATACCAGTTTCTGGCATTTCAGTTCAGTCCAGTCTCTTCCCTTTCTCTTCTCACTGTTCATCTTTCTTATTTTCTTTTCTTTTGAATTTCCCCTTTACTACCCACTCTCATATCTTATCCCTATTCTCTCATTTCTCATACCATTTTCCTATTCTTTCATCTCATCTGGTTTATCGGTGCTAATTCCTCTCAGGTTCACCTCATTCCTGAGTTTATTCATCTCCACAATACCTTCATCTCAGTCAATACCTATTTCTTTCATCCCTTTACCACCCCTTTCCCATTCTCAGAGGCAAAATCTTCTCATTCGCTGTAGCCGACTTTAGCTCCACTCAGACATGTCTTATTCCTCTCACGTGGCTTACCATATATACTTGAGTAAAAGGCTGAGTTTTTCAGCCCTTTTTTTAATGCTGAAAAAGCCCCCCTCGGCTTATACTCGAGTCACCCTGCTCCCTGCTGCTCTCCCCCTCTTCTGTGTCACATTCCCCCTCCCTCCTCTGTGTCTCTTTCCCTCCCCCTCCCTTATCATCATCCCTTCTCATCCTCCCTTCTCATCACTTTTCCCCTCTTCAATTACCCCCTCTCCATTTCCCCTCTCTTACCTTCCATCAGCTGCTCCTCTGCGCATCTTCTGGCTGTGTCGGGACCTGACATATACTAATAATGTGACGGGCATTTGACGTCAAGTCATTAGCATAAGCCGGGTCCCGACACAGCCGGAAGACGCGCAGGAGAGCAACTGATGGAAAGGTAAGAGAGGGGAAAGGGAGAGGGGGAAAGGGATGAGGTGGGAGGATGAGGAGGGAGGATGGGGAGGGAAAGAGACACGAGGGAGAGGGAGGAAGAGACACAGGGGAGGGAGAGGGGTGACACAAGAAAGGGGCACAGAGGGCACACAAGAGGTGGAAAAAGATGGCACAAGAGGGACACAGGGAGCGGCGCATTTCCCGCCCTCGGCTTATACTCGAGTCACTAAGTTGTGCCAGTATTTTGTGGTAAAATAGGTGCCTCGGCTTATACTCGGGTCAGCTTATACTCGAGTATATACAGTAATTTTTCTCTTCCCTTTCTCAGTCACTTTTCCAACTGATAATTCCTTTTTCTGCCTTCTTTATTATTTTCATTAATTACTATGTCTGTTTATTTCCCTCCATACTAAATGAATTTCCTCAATACTCTCTTTCATTTGCAAGGCTTATCTCACCCATTTCATTCTTTTCTCAACCATTTTATTCCCAGCCATTTCCAATACTTTCTCTCCCTTTTCATATTTAGTTACATAGTTACATAGTATTTAAGGTTGAAAAAAGACTTTCAGTCCATCAAGTTCAACCTTTTAAGATCTCCTCTGATCTGCAATATGCGGATTACCTATTAATTAATTAGTTGTTAATTAATTATTAATCAATTATTTTTTTATTTTTATTTTTTTTATTTTATTTTTTATTATTAATTAATCAAGAGGAAGGCAAACAGAAAAAAAACCCAAGCGAGACTTAGCCAATCGTCTCAAAGGGAAAAAAATAATAAAAAAACATGAATTCCTTCCTGACCCCAAATACTGGCGATCGGATTTCTCCCTGGATCAATACCGTCTCTCTAATTATCCATGATAACCCTGAATTCCCTTTTTAATTAGAAATAAATCCAGTCCCCTCTTAAAAATATCTGTCAAATCCGCTGTCACCACCTCCTCTGGTAGAGAATTCCACAGATTAAGCACCCTTACTGTGAAGAACCCTTTTCTTTCTTTAAGGTGGAATCTTTTTACTTCTAGTCTCAAGGGATGTCCTCTTGTCAGTTGAAAACGTCTTGGCACAAAAGGCTCCCTTGACAAATCTTTATACTGACCCTGGATGTATTTATATAAGGTAATTATAGCTCCTCTTAGCTGCCTTTTTTCTGGAGAAAATAAGTTTAATTTGGTTAGTCTTTCTTCATAACTTAGCCCCTCCATTCCCCTTATTAGTTTTGTTGCCCTCCTCTGTACCTTTTCCAGCTCTAAAATGTCCTTTTTATGAAGTGATGCCCAAAATTGTACTCCTTATTCCAAATGAGGGCGTACTAGAGATTTGTATAGTGGCAGAATTATATTTGCGTCACTTGCTTCTATACCCTTCTTGATATATGCTAATACCATATTGGTCCGAATATAAGCCGCACCTTTTTTCCGATTTTTGAGCTTGCGCGTTACGGGTGCGGCTAATATTCTCGACCCTAAAAATAATCATTGCCGATTTGCGAACTTTGCATGTTACGTGTGTGGCCGATTTGCGCGATTGTGAGTTAAGGGTGCCGATTTTCGTGCTTGAGACTGCGGTATTGAATAGCGATTTATGGTTTTAGTGATTCTAACATCCTGTAAGGCCTGTAACCTGCAAAAAAAGCTACAGTGCTAATTAGAAAGCCTGTTTCTTGCAATGGTTGATCACTTTGAGAGTCTTTTTCTCTCCAATTTTACAGGTGCGGCTTATATTTGAGTACTATCTTTTTTCTATTTTTTCCTCTTGAACTTTACAGGTGCGGCTTATATGCGGGTGCAGCTTATATTCGGACCAATATGGTATTTTATTTGCCTTTGCAACTGCTGCTTGGCTTTGAGCACTGTTACCCCTTACCACATTAGTCCAATTAGTCCAATCGGAGTATGTTCCATTTACAACAACGCTTTGCTTCCTGTCTTTTAGCCAGCTCTCAATCCATGAGCAGATATTTACTGCAATTCCTGTATCTCTAAGTTTGCACAATAGTCTTCCATGTGGCACTGTAGCAAAAGCCTTTGCAAAATCCAAAAATACTACATCCACTGAGTTGCCTTGATCCAGGTTCCTGCTAACCTCCTCATAGAAACTAATTAGATTTGTTTGACATGACCTATCCCTCATAAATCCATGTTGACTGCTACTTATAATCCTGTTCAAATAGACATATTCTTGTATATTATCCCTTATTAACCCTTCTAAAAGCTTCCCCACTACAGAAGTGAGGCTCACTGGTCTATAATAATAAATATAGGTATCACCTCTGCTTTTCTCCAGTCCTCAGGTAGAGACCTTGTGTTTAGTGAAAAATTAAATATAATGGTTTGGCTATTACAGAACCCCAGCTACCTCAGTACCCTTGGATGTATTCCATCAGGACCCGGGGCTTTATTAACATTTATTTTTTCCAACCTCTTTTGGATTACTTCCTGTGTTAACCAATTATTTGTCAATGGTAGTATAGCCCCATTATGTTGCCATGTCCCAACCAGTGGTACCTCCCTTGTGTATACCGAAGAAAATAACCTATTTAGCTGATCACTAATTATCAGATGGCCTGTGTCCCATTGTAATGTTCCTATAGCTTCCTTCCTCACCTTCTTCCCATTATTATTCTAAAAAAATATTTTAGAGTTAGTCTTACTCTCTTTTGCAATTCATTTTTCATTTTCTATTTTAGCCAGTCTAAAAGCGCTTTTGCAAGCCTCGTTGATTTCCTTGTATTCCTGTAAAGCAGTCTCTGTCCCCTCTTGTTTGTATAATTTAAATGCCTGTTTTTTACTCTGTATCTTGATCTTTAAATCATTGTTAAGCCACATTGGATGGGATTTACTCATTTTACTTTTATTCTCACATGGTATATGCTGATGTGTATGTATATTTAGTAAGAATTGAAATGTTGTCCATTTATGTTCAGTGTTTTTACCTATCAGTTCTCTGTCCCAGTCTATACTTTGTATTGCTGCCCTTAGACTGTTAAAATCCGCCCTTTTAAAATTACTAGTTTTTGTTGGGCCCTTAACATTTTGTTTTTTTAATTCAATCTCAAATAAAACTGTGTTGTGATCACTGTTTCCCAAAGGTTGCCCTATTCCAACATTTGATTCTATATCAATATTATTTGTGATGACTAAATGCAAGATAGCTTCATTTCTAGTAGGCTCTTGTATAACCTGGGCAAGATAAAGTTCCCTGAGTGTACTCAAGAACCTGCTCCCATTAGCTGAACTGCTGGTCTCATTTATCCAGTTTATTTCAGGGTAATTAAAATCTCCCATTATTAGAACTTGCCCATGCTTAGCTGCATTTCAAATCTGTAACAATATTTGTATTTCCTCACTTTCAGCTATATTTGGGAGTTTATAGCATACTCCTACTAATATTCTTTTGGAATTTGCTGCTCCGCTATTTAACTCTACCAACAAACATTCAACTTTATCACTAGGTCCACCATAAATATCTAATAAATCGCATTTTTCATTAATTGCTAATAATTCTAACTCTCCCATTTTTCCTGGCAAGCTTCTGGCATTAGCAAGCATACACCTTATCTGTAGTTCTGAAGTGCCTGCCACTGTACTTGAGTTACTTAGTACTACCTCCCTATTGACTATACCACCCCTCCCCCATCTCCTTCCCTATGAGTTGTTAATTCATCCCTTATACCCTCTACACCAGGGGTCACCAAACTCGGTCCTGGAGGGCCGCACCCAGGCCTGGATTTGAGGATTTCCTTTCTGTGCACAGGTGAGTCAATCAGGATGACTGAAGAAGCAATAGTCTCACCTGTTTGCAGCAAGGATATCCACAAATCCAGGCCTGGGTGCGGCCCTCCAGGACCAAGTTTGGTGACCCCTGCTCTACACCTTCTACCCCATTACTTATAACTAGTCCCTACCCCCCACCTACTAGATTAAAAACTCCTCCAGCCTTTCTACCATCCTATCCCCTAGCACAAAAGCTCCCTCATCATTAAGGTGCAATCCATCCCTACTGTAGAGATTGTACCGAAGTGAGAAGTCAGCCCAGTGCTCTAAAAACCCAAACCCCTCAATAGTGCACCACATCTTTAGCCACGCATTAACCTCCCTAAGTTCCTTCTGTCTCCCTGGGCTAGAACGTGGCATTGGTAGTATCTCAGAAAATACTACATTGGAGGTCCGTCCTTGCCTTCAGCTTATTACCTAATTCTCTAAAATCATTCTTTAGGACACTCCATCTTCCACTAACTTTGTCATTGGTACCAATATGCACCAAGACCGCTGGTTCATTTCCAGCCCCTCCCAATAATTTGTCTACCCGATCCACAACATGACAAACCCGAACACCCAGGAGACAGCAAACTGTTTGATTGCTGGTATTTGGGTGACAAATCACCCTGTCTACCTTCCTAATAATAGAGTCCCCTACAATAAAAACTTGTCTGTTACTCTGCCTATTTTGCCCTCCCTCTCCTTCAGTAGAGCTGTTCTCCCGGCTGTTAGAGGGAACAGCTCTATCTGGCATTGCCATTCCTGAATGGACATCCCCAACAGTTTCACTCAATCTGGGCCTCCTCCTGTTCCCCCTGATTCCCCTTCTAACTGTAACCCAGCTACCTCCCTGGACATCCTCACTAGCCCCAGCTCCACCCTCCATGCTAGGCCCAGCTAAACTGTGCTCAGTGAGCAACAACCCCCTTTTCAGTGGAGCAATGTCACTAAGTGCTGCAATTCTCCTCTCCAGATGTCCATTTTGAGCTTCCAGAGAGGCAACATGCTCACACCTCTCACAGAGGTATGGACACTGGATCATCTGTTCCAGTATTGCATACATATGACAGGATGTATACTGAATGAGGTTGTCACTGGACTGACTCATAATTATTATTATTGTCTACAAAATTTCAGTGGGAAAAATAAAGAATATAAAATAATATATTTGTATCAAGTTTTCCTCCTTTGCACTATAAATTTGCCCTCCCTTTTCTTTGAAGTCCCTCCTTTTATTTAAACTCCTACGGTTTTACTAGAATTGCACTTGATACTGAAAATGTTTGCAAGCTCACAAGTTCGCCCCCTCTCCTGTTTATATTAACTTCTGCCTTCTCACCTGGACACAATGAGTGCACTCTGCAATTTATCAGCCTTTATTTGCAAGGAAAATCCACTTGCAAACAGCCCCAAAACAGCTCACAAACCTTTTATACTAGTTTAACAGTCAAGCCACACCCCTCACACCTGGGCACTATTAGTGCACTCTGCAATTTATCAGCCTTTTCTTGTAAGGTAAATCCACTTGCAAACATTTTTTTGTTTGTTTAGTTATTTGGTCTGGATTAACTCTACATGAAGCTATGGACTGCAGCACACCAGGTACATCTGCCAGCCCCTGCCCCCTTCCTCAAAGTCATGTATATTTTTTAATTGACCTCATCTATCCATCGCCGCCTCTGCCTTCCCCTTTTTTGAGTGTCTTCACTCATTCCCAGCATCAGAGATCTCTCTAGGGAATCCTGTCTTCTCATGATATGGCCAAAATATTTGAACCTCATCATCAGACATTCTAGTGAACAGTTTGGCTTGATTTCCTGTAGTACAGATTTATTGAATCTTTTTGCAGTCCAAAGTACTCATTCTATGCAATTTTCTC
This sequence comes from Discoglossus pictus, assembly GCA_027410445.1. Classification (NCBI taxonomy): domain Eukaryota; kingdom Metazoa; phylum Chordata; class Amphibia; order Anura; family Alytidae; genus Discoglossus; species Discoglossus pictus. The sequence continues at coordinate 357,615,715 of CM050163.1, read as the reverse complement.
CAACACCACAATTCAAGAAATGTAATTATACCGTGCTCAGGCTTCTTTATGGTCCAGCTCTCACATCTGTATGTTACAATTATAGCTATGGAATATGTTGGTGTGTTACAAATAAACATTAATAATAATAATATTAATACTATTGGGAGTGTCATAGGACCTTTGTTGAATGTGTAATATCTTTGCTTTTTAATAGCTTATCCAGACTTGCCATAGCTTTCCTACCCAGAAGCAAACATCTTTAATTACATGGCTGCAGTCACCATCTGCTGAGATCTTGGAGTCACTGACTCTCCACTTCTTTCCCATCTATATCCCAGAAACTGAGATTGTGGTTTGCTATGATTGTTGTGTTTTTAATGTTGAGCAGTAGGCCAGCTTTTGCACTCTTTTCTTTCATCCTCACCAATAGGTCCTCTAGTTCCTCCTCACTTTAAGCCACTTTCAGCCCTTCTCATACATCTCCTCGATTTCCCCAGTAAACCCCTTTCTTTTTGTTACTGTTTATAATTTATTTTTTTCTCAACTATAAATATACTAGCGATTTGCCCGTCAAAAAATGAGGGTCAATAAAAGAAAGTGTTGAAATGCTGTTTGTCACACAATGTGAGTGTACTGTGTGCCTCAAGTAACTAAATTCATCAAAAAGCAGAAATCTACATTACATAAAATAAAAAAACTAAAATCACCAAAAATAAAAAATGTACATTACAGAACAAAAAAAAAAAAAACAAGTCACAAAAAATAAAAAAAGGAACATTACAGAAAATAAAAAAATACGTTACAACCCCCCCCCCCCACTACAATTTTTTTAAAAAAATGACACACCTGAAAAGGAAATACATATAATACATACAATACAATGTATACATATAATACATACAATACAGTACAATTAAATACAATACAATACAATTAAATAAAATACAATACAATTAAATACAATACAATACACCCTATCTAATATACATGCCACTATGTAATATACATCCCACTATGTAATGTAATATACATCCCACTATCTAATATACAATACTATCTAATAATACATCCCCCTATGTATCTATGTAATATACAATAAATACTATCTATATACTATACATCCCCCTATCTATCTAATATACAATACATGCTATCTCTATATATAGCAACCCTAATTCTAAGCTACAATAAAATAATTAAGACCAATTACCTTTGAGATGTTTCTTCAGATCAGCAACCTATGGTAAAAAAGATTTAAAAAAATAATACAACACGTTTACATGAAATAACTAAACATTCTAAATATTCTAAATATTATACTCACCTTTCCAGCATGTCTCGTTCCAGCATGTCACGTCCCAGCATGTCACGTCCTCCATGTTCCGTCCTTCATCTTTGCGTCTTCTCCGGCGCTGCTCCTGTTAAAAAAAAAACATTACATTAGTAATGGCGGATGTCTCCGACGCTAATGAGCTTCCTACGGAGTGTTCCAGAATAAAATTGGCAATGGCGGCTTCTGATTGGCTGAAAAGGCTGTCTATCAAATTCAGCCAATGAGAAGACCCCAATTGTGAACCAATGAAAAAAGTATACACCCCAAAATACAACGCTGATTGGATAACACACCTGTCAATCTTTATTTGAACCAATATTTGAACTAATCCTAAGGCTTTATTGCCATCAGCCAATCACAATGGAATATACCCCCACGTACTGATTGGTGAAGACATCTGTGCCTTCCCATTGGCTGTAATATTGATTGGTATTAACAATAGCCAATGAGAATGCGCAAATCCTTCACCAATCAGTACATGGGGGTGTATTCCATTGTGATTGGCTATTGTCAGTGCAGCCAAACAGAATGCGCAGAAGCTTCAACCAATCACCCTGTGGGGGTGTATTCCATTGTGATTGGCAGAATAGGATCCGGAGGAGGCCGGAGACATTGCAAGAAGGTAAGTAGAATGTAGATTATGTTTATTTTATTTTTATGTATGTGTATTAATGTTATGTTTTCTTTAACAAGTGCCGCTCCGAAGAAGGATTAAAAGAAGGACGGGACATGCCGGAAAGGTGAGTAGAATATTTAGAATGTATAGAATGTTTATTTATGTACTGTAAACGTGTTGCACTAATTTTTTTTAAAAAAAATTTCCGTAGGTGGCTGATCTCAATGGACATCTGCAAAGGTAAGTGGTCTTAATTATTTTATTTTAGCTTAGAATTAGATTAGTTTATATATAGACTAGAGAATTGCCCGTCAAAAAATGACGGCAATGAAATTGTAATGTAGCTAATGCTGTTTGGTGTGTAATAATGAAATACATAATACATTAATAAAAGAATATACTTTACCTATTTTGAAGCATTGTGTTGAAGAGCTGGCAATCTGTTTTGAGGTTGCTGCAGTATTAGTGGTGTGGAGCTGCTGTGTAAGCGTGCTGAATGTGTGCAGTGTAATACTGTGCGTGCGCGAGACGAAACCGTTTGCGTAGTGTAGTACTTCCGCATTGGCATAAAATGGCGGGTTATCTGTGGCATGCGTCTTTGCAGATTATCCGTCGGTGCTTCGTGGTGGTTTTCGAGTTTTGTGTGGTGTTTTGCGAGTGTGTTGTGGTGTTTTACGTGTTGAGAGTGCTGTAGCCTCGTTTTCGTTTTTTTCGGCGGCCATTTTTTCTCTCGCTTAGCGATTTTATTAGTGTGTAAAGTGTTTTATTTTTATTTAAATGAAGGTGTAACTTGTTTTTTTGAGGTGCTGGATGGTTCCTCTTGCTGTAGGTAAGCTTTTTATGTATGTGCTGTGTGTATTTATTGTGTTTTAAATGTTTGTATGTCGGCGTGTTGCGTCCGATGTTTGCGAGTTCGTAATGTGTGGTAACGTGTCTTGTATGGTGTTTTCGTGTGTAGCCTCGTTTTCCTTTTGTTCGTCGGCCATTTTTTGTGTCGCTTAGCAAATTGTTTAGTGACTAAACGCTTTTATTTTGAGTAAAATGAAGGTGTAAGGTGCATTTTTGAGGTCCTGGATGCTTCCTGTTGCTGTAGATAAGGTTTTTATGTATGTGCTGTGTGTATGTATTGTGTTTTTAATTTTGTAATGTTCGCGAGTTGCGTCCGAGTGTTGCGAGGCCGTAATGTGTGTGAACGTGTGTCGTATGTTGTTTGCGAGTGTCGTAATGTGTGTGTCGTGCTCTTTGGGTTGCGACGTGAACTTTGCGAGGGTCGCAGTTGCGCCTTCGGCGCTCCATGCCAGCAACTGCGGCCCTCGCTTTGCGAGGTCCTCAGGTGCTGGCATGGAGCGCCTGCGGCGCTCCATGCCAGCAACTGAGACCCTCGCCCAGTGCCCTCGCTACGCGAGCCCGCAGCGTTAGCAACAACTCGTACGCTCACAACTATATATGTGATAGCATTTATTGTATGTTAGCTAGGGGTATGCGTTTTATATAGATAGCATAGAATGTATTGTATATTAGATTATGGTCTTTATTTAGATAGATTGGGGATGTATATTATATAGATTTGAATATAGGATGTATATTAGATTATGGTATTTATTTATTTAGATAGATTGTGTATGGTATATTAGATAGGGTGTATTGTATTGTATTGTATGGTATTGTATTGTATTGTATTTGTATTGTATGTATTTCCTTTTTAGGTGTGTAATTTTTTTTTTCTGTAGTGAGGGGGGGTTGTAATGTTTTTTTTTATTTTCTGTAATGTTCCTTTTTTTATTTTTTGTGACTTAGTTTTTTTTTTCTGTATTGTAGATTTTTTTTTGTGAGTTAGGTTTTTTATTTTATATAATGTAGATATTATTTTTTTGTGTGACTTTAGGCTTTTTTATTTTCTGTAATTAGAGTGGTGGTGGTTATTAGGGGGTAGGTAGTGTAGGTGTTAATAGGTTAGTGTAGAGGGTGTTTAGTTGATATTTAATGTTTTATTGGGGGGGTATAGTGCACTGTAGTGTTTATACTTAGTGTCATGATGGTCCTTGAGGACCATCATGGCACTTATGTGGTTAATGTAGTGTTGTAACAGGTTCATAATGGTCTTAATATACCCTTATGAGACTGATGGGGTTAAATAGAGGCTTATGAGGGTCTGTATGGACCCCCATGAGTGAGGGGGTTAATGAAGTGAGGGGGTTAATAAAGTCTGTATTGACCCCCATGAGTGACAGGCTTAATGAAGGGCTTATGGGGGTCTGTATTGACCCCCATTAGTGACAGGGTTAATGAAGGGCTTATGGAGGTCTGTATTGACACCCATGAGTGACAGGGTTAATGAAGGGCTTATGGGGGTCTGTATTGACCCCCATGAGTGACAGGGTTAATGAGGGGCTTATTGGGGTCTATATTGACCCCCATGAGTGACAGGGTTAATGAGGGGTTTATGAGGGTCTGTATTGACCCCCATGATTGACAAGGTGACAGTGTATATTTGTTTTCTTTTACAACGGGTCCTTTAAGGATCTTTACGGTCCTTTAAGGACCTGTTACGCGGGAATTTTGAATTTTGATTGCAGCGGGGTCCCCGATCGGGACCCCCACTGCGATGGTTAATGTGGGGTTAATGCAGGGCTCCGAGCTTATCTCGGATCCCATGGGGTTAATGCGGGTTTCTGAGCTTATCTCGGATCCCTTCTTGGGTAAGTTGTACGTGGCTGAGCTGTGAGCCTCGTTTTCATTTTTTGCCGCTGCCATTTTTTTTCTCGCTTAGGTGATTTTCGTGTGTCTGAACTCGGGAATTTGGACTTAAATGGAGGTGTAACTTCACTTTCAGAGGTCCTGGGTGCCCCCTTGCAATGGGTAAGCTTTTTATTTATTTTTTGTGAGTATTTGGTGTGTTTTGACTGTTTATTAGTTGCGCGCGGGTCGGCCGTTATAGTCGCTGTTATAGTCGTATTTTTAGTGCGTGTGGGTATTTGTTACGTTAAGGTTGGTTCCGAGGTGGTTTTTTTTTTCTAAGTCGTGCGTGTGACGTGTTTAGCGGCTCGCCTCATTCATTGCCTCTCATTGCCTAAGTGCTACGGTTTAACAGCTCGCCTCGCTAGCAGAGGAGGTGGCAGACACATAGGGGAGGGAGAGGAGGGGGAGACACAGAGGAGTGGGGGAGACACATGGGAGTGAGAGGAGCGGGGAGAGACACAAGGGAAGGAAAGAAGGGGGAAGAGACCCAGGGGAGGGAAATGGGGTGGAACAGAAATGAGCGAGGGTGGAAGAGACATGGGGAAAGAGACACATGGGGGAAAAGAGACACAGGAGAGGGAGAGGGGGGCAAGAGACACAGGGGAGGGAGAGGGTGGAAAAGAGACACAGGGGGACAGGGGGAAAGACACAGGGGGGAGAGGGGGTAAAAACACAGGGGGGGAAGGAGACACAAGGGAGGGAGAGGAGGGGGGAAATGAGACACAAGGGATGAAGTAGCTCATTGCGAGGCCAGTAAAGTAGAGGGGGAGAGGCTCACATTGTGTGGCAAACAGCATTGACAGGATTCACATTTTATTGCCGTCATTTTTGACTAGCAAGTTGCTAGTAATAATAGCAGTAGATATCATATAATAATATATTTCATATATAATAATAATAAAGGGTTAATATACATGCAAAGTACAATTTGTGATACTGTGGAGTATCAACATTCCCCTGAGGGCCTGATAACAATATGACAGGTGATACTGGAGTGGGTTGCCAGTTCCTTCTCTAGTGTACTGTGATTTGTCTGACCTCTCTGCTTTGGCTTGCCCACCTAGAGTTACCCTACAAGGTATAGTTTACAGATTCATTGAAGTACACAAGCCCCTTCACCACCACCACCACCACTTAGCAATCCACAAGGGGACCAGGGGAACATACACCACACTAATCTGCTCTAACACATCAGGAAGGGCCGCAAAAACACATGGAGGCTGTGCAGAGGCATGTGGATCAAAAGCCAACTCACCTACATCATGGATAAGCGACACTAGGCCCATCCTGGAAAGTCCCACACCATTGCTGGTGGCCATGTGCCAAGATGTATACCCTTTCCCATTTGGTGACCTCCCAATATGTTGTGCTATTCATCAATTTACATTAGTGTGGTGTATGTTCCTCTGGTCCCCTTCTCGATTGCTAAGTGAGGGTGGTGAAGGGCCTTGTGTACTTGAATGAAGCTGTGAGCTAAACCATGTAGGTCCACTATAGGTGGGCAGGTCATAGCAGAGAGGTCAGACAAATAACAGCCAACTAGAGAAGGAACTGGCAATCCACTCCAGTATCCTTTGAATGCAAACCTTGTGGATAAGCACAGGTAGAGACATTAGTAGGTGTTCTGCAGTCCATAGGGTCACAGAGAGTCAGACACAACTGAGGGACTGAACAACCATATGTGAAATGTTCCCCTGGTACTTCATATATGCCATGTGGCATTGTCATTTGGCCACTATTTGTTGTCTAAATGTAGATTTGATAAGTGAGATGTATATAAGATGATCTTTGTATTTTTAGGGTCCACATTAAAGCCTCTGTGAGTGAGAAAGGCTTAATATGCATGTATTTATGTTGGTATATAATGAGGTAGTGTGTCTTTAATAGCCTTCAGCATGTTGCAGCATGACTTTTCATATTGGCATATACAGTACATAACCATTAGAACTAAAATGTTATTTTTTGCTATATTTTATATTTGGGAGTTGTTGTGCATGTGATTGTAATGCCTTCCATTGCTTTCCCCATGTTTTAAAGTGCATTGGTGTCTTTATATTGTCATTTTCAGTTTTACAAACTAGTCTGGAAACCCTTTGTGGGTCCTATTTGGAACCTGTAAGCTTTGGGCTGCCATTTGGCATTTGCGAGCTTGAGTGCAGCTGCGGTCTTAAACGATTTTTGCAATTGAATAGCGATTACCAAGTTTTTATCGCTATTTTTTTAAGGACGTAATTTGTAACCCATTTGGAGCCCACAAAAAGACACCAATTGAATAGCAAATTAACTTCCAACCTCACTTACGGGCTCCAGTAACATGCAAAAACGCAACTAAATGAGGCGCAATATCATTAAACCGGATTTGTGTGTAACTCAGATCCCTGTTGTTGTTGATGAATAATAATAATAATAATAATAATAATAATAACAATGCTATAATGGCTTATATGTGGTAACAATAATACAGTGAAATAATAATAATAATAATACCCCTGTACTGCATTAATAAGTTACAGAAACTACCCTGCTCTTTCTTTTAATTCAAACAAACACAACATAAACATAAACTCATACAAAAAGCCTTGGGAGCCCATTCTTAGGTAGGGGCGTCTGTAACCCGAGGACCACCCATAAAAATTACATTCAAAATACAGATCTGTTATATACAAGAGAATCACAATTAGTAGTATGATATTTCTATTTGATTAAATATAGTCTCATTCATATTTTTAAGACTGAAGTGTTAAAATCCATAGACAATTACATAAATTAAAAAGATAGATTTCAAAATGTCACATCTTTACTGATGTTTTACTGGTCCTGAACACCCTGGGGTTCTATGTTTACTTCATGTGTTAGCTCTGAAAGATAACATTTGCTCTGCATTAATTTGTTGCTTTTACATGGATGTGGGTAATGGCATTTATTGAGAAGAATTAAATATAATTTGCATCAATATCCTCAAGCATTGATGTCCCCTTCATTAGGTCAACAGCTAGTGTTATACTGTATACTAATGGTAACTAATACATTGATTTAGCTAAACTGGGTTCTTAATCTTTATTTGCATTGATTGTCTGTGATGTTTTTTTTCAGACAAAATTATTATAAAAGCAATATAGTCATTTTTGTCTATATGGTGTTGTAATTAACTAAGCATGATAGTGAGCCAAATGTTTTAGAAAGCAAAGATAATAAACCCACCTTTTACATTTTGCAACTTTTTTTTACAATTATTATTTTTTTTACTGCAGGCTATCAATTTTACCTTCTTGCCTGTTACTTTCTCTGGATGGTGTGTCTGTATAAACTAATGAATTTCCCTACAGTCCTGTTGAGAGCACTGGAAGTTATTGTCATTTTCCTACTGAGCAGATACAAACTTCCTGTGTCACCTCCTACCTCAGGAAGTTGTTCTATGGAAAACAAAATGGTAGATTCCACCATAACTGCATATAAAAAGATAATAATTTAGAAGCTGAATTATTATAATGTGTTTTTTTACATTCTAAACACATTGCATTTTTTCAAGTGTAGTTCTTTATAAAACATATCACCACAATGGTTCTTTAAGTCATCTCAATGTGACTGATTATTTTTAATATTGCAGTATTGATTATTGATGTTTTAAATGTGAAGCACTTATTTCTTGTTTATTTTGAATTCACAAACTAATAACATATTGACTTCAATAAGTTATTCGTTTATGAAATTAAAATAAGCAAGAAATAAAGGCTTCACATTTAAAACATCAATACGTTAAAACATTAATACAGTTAAACACAATGTTAATGAAATGTTATGCTTTGTTTACTTAAATGAAAGTACAGGTATGATAAAACTTGGCTGCCATGTACTAGAACCTTCCAGATTTGTTTTGCAGTGGATCTCTGCTATGTTCTATACAGGGAGTGCAGAATTATTAGGCAAGTTGTATTTTTGAGGATTAATTTTATTATTGAACAACAACCATGTTCTCAATGAACCCAAAAAACTCATTAATATCAAAGCTGAATATTTTTGGAAGTAGTTTTTAGTTTGCTTTTAGTTTTAGCTATTTTAGGGGGATATCTGTGTGTGCAGGTGACTATTACTGTGCATAATTATTAGGCAACTTAACAAAAAACAAATATATACCTATTTCAATTATTTATTTTTACCAGTGAAACCAATATAACATCTCAACATTCACAAATATACATTTCTGACATTCAAAAACAAAACAAAAACAAATCAGTGACCAATATAGCCACCTTTCTTTGCAAGGACACTCAAAAGCCTGCCATCCATGGATTCTGTCAGTGTTTTGATCTGTTCACCATCAACATTGCGTGCAGCAGCAACCACAGCCTCCCAGACACTGTTCAGAGAGGTGTACTGTTTTCCCTCCTTGTAAATCTCACATTTGATGATGGACCACAGGTTCTCAATGGGGTTCAGATCAGGTGAACAAGGAGGCCATGTCATTAGATTTTCTTCTTTTATACCCTTTCTTGCCAGCCACGCTGTGGAGTACTTGGACGCGTGTGATGGAGCATTGTCCTGCATGAAAATCATGTTTTTCTTGAAGGATGCAGACTTCTTCCTGTACCACTGCTTGAAGAAGGTGTCTTCCAGGAACTGGCAGTAGGACTGGGAGTTGAGCTTGACTCCATCCTCAACCCGAAAAGGCCCCACAAGCTCATCTTTGATGATACCAGCCCAAACCAGTACTACACCTCCACCTTGCTGGCGTCTGAGTTGGACTGGAGCTCTCTGCCCTTTACCAATCCAGCCTTGGGCCCATCCATCTGGCCCATCAAGACTCACTCTCATTTCATCAGTCCATAAAACCTTAGAAAAATCAGTCTTGAGATATTTCTTGGCCCAGTCTTGACGTTTCAGCTTGTGTGTCTTGTTCAGTGGTGGTCGTCTTTCAGCCTTTCTTACCTTGGCCATGTCTCTGAGTATTGCACACGTTGTGCTTTTGGGCACTCCAGTGATGTTGCAGCTCTGAAATATGGCCAAACTGGTGGCAAGTGGCATCGTGGCAGCTGCACGCTTGACTTTTCTCAGTTCATGGGCAGTTATTTTGCTCCTTGGTTTTTCCACACACTTCTTGCGACCCTGTTGACTATTTTGAATGAAACGCTTGATTGTTCGATGATCACGCTTCAGAAGCTTTGCAATTTTAAGAGTGCTACATCCCTCTCACTATTTTTGACTTTTCTGAGCATGTCAAGTCCTTCTTTTGACCCATTTTGCCAAAGGAAAGGAAGTTCCCTAATAATTATGCACACCTGATATAGGGTGTTGATGTCATTAGACCACACCCCTTCTCATTACAGAGATGCACATCACCTAATATGCTTAATTGGTAGTAGGCTTTCGAGCCTATACAGCTTGGAGTAAGACAACATGCATAAAGAGGATGATGTGGTCAAAATACTCATTTGCCTAATAATTCTGCACTCCCTGTATGCCTAAATATTATAAAATAGCTATTGTTATCTCTGAATGGCACACTTTACAATTGCAAGTAATATATGAACAAGTGAGCATTTGTGTCACATACAGTAAGTGTCATCTTACACAAGACACAGCTAAAGTTCTAATTCATTCTGTCATCATATCTCATCTCAACAACTCACTCCTTGCTGGCCTCCCCATCACCCGCCTGTCACCACTCCAATCTATAATGAGTGCGTCTGCTAGACTTATCTAAAATACCCAATGCTTAATGTTTGCATGCAGCTCCTCTCTGTCAGTCACTCCACTCGCTTCCCATAACCTCCAAATTAAAATGTAAAATCATGATCCTAACGTATAAAGCCCTCAACCATAATGCACCCTCTTATATCTCTGGCCTCGTCTCAAAAGACTCTCCCACCGTCCTACTCCATTCTGCTGGTGACCGTCTTCTTTCCTCCTCTCATATCACATCCTCTCATTCCCACCTTCAGGATTTTTTTCATTTTTGCCTCACTTCTTTGTAATTCCTTACTTCTCTTGGAGAAAAACTTATCCACAAACCTGACATTCTACTCCAAAACCCAGTCATGATACCAAAACACAGAGGCCTCTGATTTTCTTTATTAGTTTATTTGGACACGCACGTGGATCAGCAAAAGAATAACATTTACAACGCCTGCTACTGACTGACAAATACATAAACAACACGTCTTTTTATAGTATATTGCAGACAGAAAATGGTACAGTCCATTATTACCGCTCTAGAAAAATGATACATTCCACCAACACCCATCTCTTAAGCCAGTAAGATATTTTTTTATATTAGTAGACCAATAAAGGAAGAGGCATGCACATATCACGCACTGAAAGCATGCATTGCGTACATCACTCCATTATTGCAATTTTGTGTGCATAGGTCAAATATGTTGATCATATATTATCCTTGGCTTTGGCTTTGTGTACTGTTAGAGCATATCTTTGTTAAGACTTTAAGAGTTGTTTATGGCTTCTACTAAAATTGTTAAATCATGGGACATGTAGATTTAACTGTTTCAGAGCTTACACCTAGCCAAATACCAAGGGTACTTACAAAAGGAATAAATGCTATAATATACACTAAATAATGTATGGATATTTGCATTTCTCCACAACACTTCGCTCCACAAGAGTTTCCTCCTGTATCAAGTCCTTTGAAAACCTCACTAAAAACACATCTATTTAATGAAGCTATTTACCTTCAATATGCCCAATGTATCTATCACCTTCCAAATCCCTTAGATTGTAAGTTTGTAAGTTTTTAATCGTATAGGATGCTTGAAAAAGTACTCTATATGCAAGATTCTAAGCTTAAGGACAGGACTCTATTTTCATTTAATCTGTATTGATAATGTTTTTATCTTCTCTTCATCCTATGTATGGCGCTGAAGAATTTGTTGGGGCATTATTAATATTAGATAATAATAATAGTAACAATAAAAAAAGTGTAGTTTTTTATTTATATATGAATAACAAATGCTGTCGATGTTTCAAATAAGAAGCACTGTTTATATGACTAACTCAAATACATAGATAAACCACACAGTCACTTTGCGCTTAAAGGAACAGTGTATGACCATCTTTTTTTTTTAAAGGCATATCGCCTGTATAGACAGTATATAAAAAAAATGCGAACTGAGCATATTATTAAAAAAATATTAAACATATATTTTTAAAACATTTTATTTTTTCCATAAGACTAAATTTGGAGCTCTGATGAAGCACTACATTCCTTCTGTGCTGAGTTGCTCTAAGAGGATTCTACACAAATTATGGAGGTGTGCCCATGGCTGTGCACAGAGTTGAGTCACAGAACCTGAAGGAACACTGTGCATTAACACCCCCCCAATGTTTTAAAAATAAGTATTTTTTTAACAATTTAATAATATACTTAATTCGCATTCTTTGGCATATTGCAGACACACAAAGTCTATACATTGTTCTAACCATTTTTCTGTATTGAAATCCTTCCTGAGGCTTTAAGCATAGATTGTGCAGTGTTAGTAGCCGTGGACAGTGTATATTGTGGTTTCAGTACTGCTTCACCTTTCATGATATACAGGTCAAAAAATACAAGTCATGTGTTATTAGTTTCAAATGTAAATTTAAGTCCTAATAGATTCTTGTTTAACAAAGTTACACAAGTTTTGAACTCTTGAAGTGGACCTATCCAGAATATAAGGATATCATCTAGAAAGTGGTGCCCCAATAAAACTCTTGAGTGGCCTCCCACCAACCCAAGTAAAAGTTAGCATAACTAGGGGTGCAAGGTGTCCCCGTAGGTGTTCCTTTTGTTTGATTGAACCATTTGTGATCAAAGAAGAAGTAGTTCTTTTTAAGAATCTATTAATAGACTCCATTGTAGTTTTTTGGGTAAAAAGTATTCAGTCGCTTTTAAGCCAAGATCATGGGGGATGCTGCTATATACCGTAACTGCTCCACATCTATACTTGAAAGTAAAGTATGTGTGGATACACTCAGGTTTTGTAGGTGCCTTAAGGTGTCAGCAGTATGCCCCAAGTAGAATCCGCAAAATTGCTAATATGGTGAGTCAGGTTGTTTGTCCCTGAAACAATAGGTCTACTAGGAATAGGAACAAGTTTCTTGTGCACTTTAGGCAGGACAGAAAATGTAGCCTGCGCAGTCAAATCCTGTTTAATCAAATTCTTGCTCCATAAATGCATATACAGAAGTCGGTAATAAAGTAAAAGCTGTATTTAATTTTTTTTTTTTTTAAAACATCATTTTGCCTACTTTCAAGTACAATGGTCCTGTAATAAGTGGTACAATCCTATAAAAGAAATGACACATACAAAATAAATAAAACAATATTTTTTCTGGAAATAGAAAGAAAAAAATAGTGGGGCCTAATCTTTAACTAAGATTGCTACAATTTATGTTAAACTGCTATGGACATAGATGACATAAAGAAACAGAGGATTCATGTTTTGTAACTCAATAATTCATATTCATATTGTGCTGTTTATTGAACTGGATGATATGTTATGGGGGTTTTTCTTCCAAAATGTATTTATTGGAATGCTAGGGTTCAGGCTTATATCACCAGTTAATTCATAAATGTTTTAGGATACCTCTAATGTTTTAACCAAGAACAAATGTTTTGCTATGCTGATAAGGTGTTGAATGGTTACACATTTTGGGCTCATTAATTGCTAAAAATATTTTTTTGGAAACTTTGGTTTCTATAAATTAGTTACTTTGTTTATTGAATACTGCATTTTTGTCATTATTTATTTCAGTCTTATAATAAAAAAATAAATCACTATCACAAATGTAAACACAACTCACAATTGATTTGGAATAAAAACACAATATTACACAATGTTAAGTAAATCATTATAACATGAGGCACAGACAGTGGTCAGATACAAAACATCTGAAATAATTGTGAGTTTCCAGTGGAAAGAAATAGTTTATTATATTAAGCAAAATATTGCAAAATATTGTAATATAATAAACACACATGCCTGCACTCCTTATAACAATGTTTGCACTCTGGCACATGTTGAAAGTATTCTGAGAATTTATTCACGAGCATAATATTATTCTTTTACTCAAAAGAAATTCCACTAATTTCCCAAATCAATCTTCAGTGCCATCTGGATCAACTTTAATAATTAGAAACATATTAACCCAAAACAGTGGTGGAAAAATGCTCAGATCTTTCTTGGCTCCAGGGAGGTCAAAACTAGACAGTTTAACCCTTTCTCTGCAACATACACCTGCTGTTATGCAGTGTTTAATGCCAAAAAATGATCCAGTGCCATTTTTTCTTTTACATTTTCTTTGCAATGTTTTATTTGTTCCATAATCCAATAAACAAAATAATGTTACATGCCCTGTGCTCTTCTCCAACATTGCAATGGGGAGGCAGTGATAAATATCCCCCATTTTTTCATATTGACTAATTATACTTAATGAGCACAAAAGAACAGGTCACTTTAATTATTAAGGCCTAAATTAAAATGTAGAAGAAGGGAATTAAAATAACCTTTGTTGATTGAACTGAATTAATAGCTCACATTTTCCATGACTTGCTTGATAGATATGGGAAGCCCTGTTGCTATGGGCACAAGTGGAGAGAATCAGGAGGTTTGATGTTGGAAGTAATGACATCGGCACCGCAAATTACTTTCTCTTTGGATTGAAAGCTTTCCATGTCCCTGGCCTCTTGTGAGCTAAAATAATTATATTCCAGATGTTCCCTGAATTTCTACCAGCTGTACAACGTAAAAAAGTATTTATACCCAGAAGCTACCACCTGTACAATAACTTAATATATTCTATGTTTTCCATTAACACCAAACAATTCTTTAAAGACAAGAACTGTTATTTTTTGTAACTGGAACAATATGTATGATCACACCAGAACTGACATAATATGGCTTATCTTGTATTTATATTTCTGACTGTTTATTCTAGTAAGACAATATAGAAGTGATATAATGATCGTATATTGCAAGTTGGAGTATGACTCATAAATTAATGAATTGTCAGAGATTAATGCTTGTATTTAATAATTGTATTTGTATATTGGAGTGTGATCTATTATTACATTTTTTTTAGGAAAATAAAATAAATTGTAAAACAAAAAAGGGATATGACATTATTAGTTTTTTGTGGGAGGGCTATATTACAAATAGCAGAATAACATTGTAAATTTTATATATAATAAATGTTAGATACAATGTTAATATCACTGATTTGTTAAAAATGTGGAAGGGTGTTATGTACTGAGGCTCATAGGTTTTTATGACTACAAAAATACAGCCCTGTTAAATCAGAAACCTGTATCGACATCGGGAAGCTTGCAAGGGTGGCAGGCTTGAAATTTAGCCGAGTTACATAACTATTAAATTAGAACAGGCTGCGATTCCCAGCCTTGAACGTGATCAATTAGTCAAACTCGTAGTTACGAGTTTAGATGGAGCCAATGGAAACAGAGATCGTCATTATTGCGTCACAGAAAAATGGCGGTTGGATTTCAAAATCTTACAGGGTTCAATTACAAGTTACTATTGGACCCACATTCCAGATATAATGTAACTAGCAAATTGCCCGTCAAAAAATTACGGCAATAAGATTGTATGGGCGGTAAATTTTGTTGGTGTTCCAAGATGCTTCGGCGCTCATTGTGAGGTTGTTGGTTGTTTGTGTGCTATGAGCATTGTTTTTTTTTTTTTGCTAATGCTAATGAAATAATGAATAAAATAATACATCAATATACTTTACCTATTTTGAAGTAATATATGCAGGAACCATTGTGCAGAAGAGCTGGCAATCTGTTTTGATGTTGCTGCAGCATACAATTTGTGTTTTGAGTGCTGTGGAGCTGCTGTGTAAGTGTCAGCAATGTGTGTAGTGTGTAGTGTAAATAGTGTGCGTGCGCGAGCCAAATCCGTTTACGTCCGCATTGTGTAAGTTAGTGTTGTAAAATGGCGCCTAATGTGTGGTACGCATCTGTGGCTGATTTGGCGTGCTTGTTCTTGGATCGCGTCCGTGTTTTTGGGCAAACCTGTATGTGTTTGGTGGTGTTTTGCGTCTTTAGAGTGCTGTAGACGTTTTTTCTGGTGGCCATTTTTTCTCTCGCTTAGGGGATATTCGGGTGTCTAAACTCTTGTATTTTGACTTAAATTGAGGTGTAACTTCAGTTTCCGAGGTCCTGTGTGCCCCCCTTGCTGTGGGTAAGCTTTTTATGTATTTATTGTGTGTATTTATTGGGTTTTTAATGTTTTCATGTGCGCGGATTTCGGGCGGTAAGGTCGTATTTTTGCGAGGTCGTAATGTTTTTTTTTCTAATTTCCGCTTCTCGTATTTGTTTCTTGTAAGTCTGTAAATTTTGCGAGGTCCGCAGTTGCTGGCTTCGCAAGGGCTGCAGGCTCGCTACGCAAGCCCTCACCGTTAGCAACAACCCGCTTGCTCACAACTATATATGTGATATTAATAAAGCCGGTAATATGATATTCTATTACATGCAAGTTACATTATATTTATTAACACATTGATTGCCAGGATCTATATGACACGGAAATCGAACATGAAATAAAGTATTTTATTGGGCCGATTAGCGAGCTTGAGAATGTTGTGCTATTAATTCTAAGACCTAGCATCACTTTCCCTGTTAATAAAAGTACAGTAGTGTGTGTATATTTGCCTTTAAAGTGCAACGGATTGAACTTTACCGCCCTTGCGAGCCCTCTCTAGCACTCACTGGCTTCTTGGCTCCATTTGCGTGTTACGGGGTTGAAGACAAGTGAAATAATTGCAAAATAATAGAATGACTGGAAACGTAGCGGTTACGGAATGAGCGGCCTGCTTTACGGGGCCAATTTAATAGCCGTAAGTCTTACTTGCTACATTACAGGCAACGGTTTTACATGTTGGGGGAATTTAATAGGGCTGATACAGTCTAAGCTAAGCAATATTGTATAGGTTTGCATATATTATAGTTACATTACCTTGTTTAATATGATGGCCCAGATTTTAAAAACAAGGGTACTGTAGAATCACTCCATTCCTATGTTATCCTACAGGCTGCATTTAATATATTTTTACATCTCAAAGAGTTCTCCAAAACTTCATCATTTATTAAATATGACTTTAGCTAGGTATAACTCCAGTACTATTATGGAACCATTTTTCATATAATACTTCATAATGTCTACTCATCACATATAATAGTTGTCAAACTGCGAGCCATCGTCACGCTTTGCGTGGAGCGTCCGAGTTAGGCGATGAGTGCTGGAGACGCTCATCGATGGCGAGCCTTGTGAGGCGAGTCGTCAACGCGTAGCACTTAGTCGATGAGCACCTTTTGCTGTGAGGCTCGTGAAGCGAGGCGAGCCATTAACCCGTAGCACTTAGGCGATGAACGCCAAAGATGCTCATTGTCTGCTCGCTTCGCAAAGCGAGGCGAGCAGTGAAGGCAATTAAATACGTGGGACATAGCCACAAAACAGTAAACGCGCAATCGCATTAGCTTTCAAGCATTTGACAAACACGGGACTTCGAGAAAAAAAATATGAGCCGCAAGACTTTGAAAAAAAAATCCGAGACGCGGGACTTTGAAAAAAAAAATACGAGATAGCAAAAATACAAAGTTAACGGACGAAACGCGAACATCCAAAAAACAAAAAAACTAAAATAATTAAAAAAAAATATGACAAAAACATCACCCACAGCACGGGGGAACAGGCAGGACGTCTGGGAATGGGTTGGAACATGAATTTAAGCCGATTTCGATGACTTTCATCACACGAAAATCGCCTCAGCAAGAAAAAAATGGCTGCTGAAAAAAACAAAAACAAGGCTACATAAACCCGGACCGCGCAAAACTCTGCCAAACGCCTAGCACTTTCACACAGGAACGAATGAACTACAAAATACACTATTACAAATAACAGAAAATGCTTGCTAGCCGCATAACATGTTAATAACATTGCGAATCTACAATGGTGCTTTACAAAACTACACCAATGGATTTCCCTCGCGCACACAAATAATTTAGAATGCACAGTTGGGACATTTATTACACTTTATCATCAGAGCACCAACACTCACTGTACAAAATTCAAACAGATTGTTAGCTCTTCAGGCTATTGATTGCTGGATATATTATTACAAATAGGAAAAGTATATTAATTTACTCAAGAATTAATTAATTCATTATTGATTAAGTAAATATAGATAAATATATATCTCTCTTTATAATGACTGACGAAGGTGCTCAGAGGAGCAAAAATAGACGAGACAGGAGGCTTGCAATGAGCGCCGAAGGCGATCAGCGCAAGGCTTGCAATGAGCGCCGAAAGTCCTCACAGTACAAAATGGTTTACATTGTGTGTCAAACAGCTTCAAATTTAATTGCCTCATCATTTTTGACAGGCAAGTCGCTAGTAATAAATAAACATTACATTTTGACATTGTTGATTAGATTTAGTGAGGGTGCATAATTATGCCTTTTCATATATCAGAATTTTTAACACAAGATATATTTATTTTTTCCCCATCTATGTTTTTTCCCATCTATGGCCGCTTTTTTTTCACTAAGTTCTGCATTAATGTAAATCTTTTACTCCCCCAGGTAATGACACTTAGCCCAGAGCCATAAACCCTGCCTTAGCAGCAACAGATTTCAGTGTAAGGAGTAGCCACACCAAACTTTACAGGTGAGATACGGCTCTAACAGTTGCACTTGCAGCCAAAATTACAGGTCACTTACGGGGTTCTAATAGAACAGGGCCCTTAGTGAGCAAATACAAATAAAAACATTTTAAGTTGCAAGGATGTATAATTTGTTGTGTGACCTCCCTCAAAAACATAATAAATAAATAAAAGATGTATATACAGCTTAAAGGTAAGAACAATTATGTTTATATCAATTAAATGTAGCATGTCATTTGTATGACCACATGTCAATGTAGTTTAAATTATATTGGAAAGACTGTAGATGCGTTACGTGAGCATATTGCTAGATAAAGATCAATTGATATTCTGCTCAAGCGGTTTATAACAAGAACCATGTTGCTTCCATGCTTGTGAAATCCAGCTATGACCTTCTCTCAGGTCAAGCACATTCTTAAAATTTGAAATTCAAAATTTTCTAATAGTTTTCATTAAGTCTTAAGAGTCACATATTTTAAGTTAATTAAACAAAATAATGATGGTATTACAATTTATATGATCATTTACATATTCATCTCTTGGCTTTTCTCGAAATTTTTACTAACCAGGTTTTCCATTGAAAAATCGTTCTAAGCATATTCTATTTTTACTTAAGGGCAATGAGCATACTATAGTATAGTATTGTATTATAATTTTGAAAAATGTTCATTGGTTCTTGCAAAATGAATGCAAGTAAAAACAGGCATATGTCATCAATAAAGACATGAACATTTTTAAAAGGTTGCTGCAGCTGGGTAGCTAAAGGGTTACACAATCCAATGCTAGGTGGTGTCTCTGGTTGCTTGGTACATGGAGATTTCCTTGCTGTCTCGTTTAATTAATTTTGGATAGCCAACAGCCAACATTCTCAGCCAGCAACAAGTGGAAGGATGAGAATACACCCACAAGCCTCTTAAAAGTTACAGAAGTCTTTTGTCATTGCTTACTGGGGAACCAGAGAAGGAACGAGTGGAGCATTTCTGGACATCTGAATTCACCAAAAAAGTCCATCTACCTGCCTAATAACTAAAACTAAACTAAAACTGAAGAATAGGATTTTCTCTTGTGCTATTCCTTTTTTTATTTCATTAATAACTGATTGTAGTAAATATCATTACATATCAATTAATAATTATTTTGTTCATAAATACTGTGTAGTTATATATACAGGATGGTATTTACCATAAGGCAGAGGATACAAGAGCCTAGGGGTGCCCCGTCTTAGGGGGAGCTATGAAATGTACTGAAACATTCTTAGAATGGACTTTGTGGTTTGCTCAGAGCTCCTTGTAAAAAGTGCTAAGCCTTGGGGTGGGAATAACAAAGCTCCTGTTTGATTGGCTGAATTGTACTGCTTATCAAGACACATCCTCTCTTCCTTAC
The DNA here is from genome assembly GCA_027410445.1 of Discoglossus pictus. Taxonomy (NCBI): domain Eukaryota; kingdom Metazoa; phylum Chordata; class Amphibia; order Anura; family Alytidae; genus Discoglossus; species Discoglossus pictus. The sequence goes on along the minus strand of CM050163.1, from coordinate 357,595,994 downwards.
AAAGCAATACACACAAAACAACAATAAAAACACAATTCTACCTGCATAGCTCTCAGGACAGTGTTCTAGGGAGTACACAGAGCTTCCATGAGAGACAGTGATACACTGTAAGGTAAATACAAAAACATGGATTGCTCCTTTACCTCACCACTTCAAGCAACAGAGCAGTTATTGCAATATTCTAATACAGTACATATGGCCAAAAACGAAATATTTGTAATGTATTTATCACTATCCTTTTCAAAATGTTGTGCCCTGTTTGTTAACATTAATTATATTTGTACTTCATACAAGAATATTCACATTATAAAGTTGACTTTTGTTTAATTTCAGTGTTACTTTGGTCCAAATTCTGATTACAAAAACAAACTTTTTAGCTTTCAGAACAATATTGAAAATAATATAGCTCCTCAAATGTTATTCAGTCCTGTCCAACTCTCCATGCGCCTACAGTATGGACTGTAGCATGCTAGACACATCTGTCAGTAACTTACTTCAATGACCTCAACAATCCATCTCGTCTCTGCTGTCTCCTACTTCATGTGCCTGCAATCTTTCCCAGCATCAGAGTCTTCTCTAGGGAATCATGTCTTCTCATAACATGGACAAAATGTTTGAGCTTCAGCCTCATGATTAAACCTTCCAGTGAACAGTTTGGCTTGATTTCCTGTAATATTGAGTGAGTGGGACAGTTTTCACCAGCACCAAAATATAAATGGTCAAATGTCAGCCTTCTTTATGGTCCACCTTAATATTTTGGAGAGCTGTCCTGCTTGAGCAGTGGATTTTGTGTAAGCAAGCATTGTGGGCATATGTGCCATTCTGTTTTCTCCATTATGTTTCCCACCAAATCCTTCATGCTGCCCATGTGTGAAAATTGTTAAGGAAAACACTGAGCAGAGACTGCTGTTTACCACGGTCGTCATGGTTTTAACTTTGAGCAGCAGGCCAACTTGTACTCTTTCAACCTCATCTCCTCACTTTTAGCCATCAGAGATTGTTGATATTTGTTTCAGAAATATTACTGTAATTTTAGCTTGGAATCATCCAGTCCAGACTTTATGCATGATGTATTCAATGTATAAATTGAATAAATTATGGTGACAATATAGGTTGCCCCATGTCGGTTTCTGAATGTGGCTTTTTGGTCCACATACAGATTTCTGAGGAGGTGGATTAGATGTTTTGGTACTGCTATTTCTTTAAGAACATGCTACATTTAATTGGGATTCCCACAGTCAAGGACTTTAGAAACTATGAAGTAGACATAAATATTTTTTGCTGTAACTCTCTTGCTTTCTCTAATATCCTGTGGACACAGGAAATTTGATCTCTTATGCCTCTCCCACTGTGAAGCGCCCGGCTTGCACATCTCGTGGTTCTCTGTCCATATCTTGTTGGAGCCGAGCTTGCAGGATCATAAGCATTACCTTGCTGGCATGTGAAATAACTGCATTTGTTCTGATAATAATTATATTATAACTAGGAACTCGCCCATCAAAAAATGACGAGAATAAAATTGTAAGGCTGGCAATGCTTTTTGCCACACAATGTGAGGCTTTTGAACCTCTAAGCACCCCCTCAGCGCTCATTGCGATCCTCTCCACCCGTGTACAGCTACTGTACTGGCTGCTCATTCCAGGGTTCGTTAACCTAAAAGTTTTTCGCTTGAGAATGGCATGTGTCTCTTTCCACCATCTCCCCTTGTCCCTTCCCTGTGTCTTTCTCCTCTGTGTGTCTGCTGAATGTTTGCTGAATGCTGTTTGTTTTATTTTCAAAGTCCCACGTGCCTGGCGTTGTTCGTGTAAGGGTTACTGTCTTTGCTGTCATGTATTTTCTAAGTCCCGCGTGCCTAGCTTTGCTCAGCCTCATTTTCATCCTGTTTCAGATTTTTTAAGTTTTTCGTCATTTTTTTCCCTTGCTTAACCGATTTTCGATTGCCGAAAAATGGCAAATATGGCTCAAATTCGCTTGCAACCTCACACCCAGGCTTCCTGGTTTTGTGTGAGTGTGTTTTATTTATTTTTATTATTTTGCTTGTTTTTAGGGTTTTTTAAGTTACGCACTTGAACTAAGTTTAACCGTTAAATTATCAAACTGCACTCCTCTGCAAAGTGCACCTGCACCGCTGGCGATGAGCACCTGCACATGTGGCCTTCGGCGCTCATTGCAGCCTAAGTCCTGCGTGCTTCAATGGCTTGCCTCGCTTTGTGTTACCAGCATCGCAAACATCACCAACATCGCAAGATCCATAAATATTATTATAATAATTATGTTAATCTTTGGCACTGCCTTTTATGCGATTGGGATATAAACAGATCTTTTTCCAGCCTACTGACTTCCTTTGGCCCATCTCACTTAACCCTCAAAGATGTCTGGCTCCGGCTCATTGAACAAACTATTGAAGTTATCAATGCTATTAAAATCCCTCATGGATAGATCTTCTGTGTGTGTGCCACCTCTTCTTTATTTTATCTATTAAGAATGAAGGTGATAAGCCTCATTAAATAAATGTGTTTTTAATGAGACTTTAAAGGACTTTAGACAGGAGGAAAGTCTAGTGGCACGAGGTAAGGAGTTCAAAAGAATAGGCGCAACACGAGAAAAGTCCTGAAGGTGGGAATGAGAGGAAGAAATAAGATAGGGGGACGGTGGGAGAGTATTTTGGGATGAGAGCAGAGATATAAGGAGGTGCCTTATTCTTGAGGGCTGTATATGTTAGGGTCATGATGGAGAGCCAGTGGAGTGACAGACAGAGTAGTGTTGATGACATTGAAGATGAGTCTAGCAGACGCATTCGTTATAAATTGGAGAGGTGATAAGCAGGTGATGAGAAGGCCAGCGAGGAGTGAGTTGTAGTAGACAAGACAAGATATGATGAAAGAAAGAATTAGAATTTTAGTTGTGTCTTGTGTAAAATAGTTACATATTTTGGAAATATTTTTTAAATGAAATAGACAAGATTTAGTGTGTGAATATATATGAGGAATGAAAGAGAGGACAGGATTAAGAAGAACCCCAAGACAATGGGAGGAGAGGTAATAATTGCATTGTCCACAGTGAGAGATATTTGAGGAATGGATGCTGTAGTAGAGAGTGGAAAAATAAGGAGCTTAGGTTTTGACATGATAAGTTTGAGCTGGTGGGTGACATGCAGGAGGCAGTTGGAAACTCATGCTAGAATAGAGTGGGATAGATCTGGCGTTGAGAGATGAATCTGATAGATATGATATTGAAATCTGAAAGATTTTATTAAGGTTTCAAGTGAGGAAGTACAGATACAGAACAGACAAAGGGTGAGGTGAAGAAGTGGTGCCAGAAAAGGAGACACTAAATGTTCAACCTTGTAGGTATGATGTGAGCCAGGAAAGAGCAGAGTCACTGATGACAAGAGAGTAGAGACTTCGAATTAGAAGATGGTGGCCAACTGTGTCAAAGGCAGCAGAGTTAACTTTGCAGTGAACAAGTCATTAGTAATCTTTTCCTATCTCAATTCCTATCTGCATTACTTTTCTTCTTCTTTCCTGTGCTACTTTCAAAGCCTCATTGGTTTTCTTTCTTATGGGGATATTCTTTGTTGCCTTGTTCTGGGCAATATCCCAAACAACTGTTGAAAGTTATTCAGGTATTCTATCTACCATGTCTAGTTCCTTAAATCTATTCATTACCTCCACTGCATATTCACAGCGGGTAGAATTTGATTGATGTGGTGATGTTCCATCTTTTCTTTAGTTTAATTCTGAACTTTGCAATAAGAAGCTTATGATCTGAGCCAGGTCTTGTTTTTAATGACTGTATAGAGCTTCTCCATCTTTGGCTACAAAATATATAGTCAACCTGCTTTCTATATTGTCCATATGGTGATGTTCATTGGTTACTCTCACTTCTGTTAGATTCTTGACACAGTAGAAGATCTGGTTGTTGTCTGATATGAAATATACCATTCTAGTCTATTTGAGTTCACTTATTCCTAGGATATCAATGTTTAACCTTCTTTGACCACGCTTATTTTGCCTTGGTTCATTGTTCGAATGTTCCAGGTTTCTATGTTGAATTGTTCTTTGCAGAAGCAAACTTTTTTTTTTCTCCTCCAGACACATCAGCTGCAGGGCATCCACTCGACTTTGGTCCAACCACTTCATTAGATCTGGTGCTACTCATACTCACACTCTGCCCTTCCTTAGTAATGAGGGGCTCATCTTCTGGTGCTATCTTGTTATGTCTCTGCTTGTGCTTTTCCATAAGGTTTTTGTGGCAAAGTTACTGGCATGGGTAATTTTTCTGACCTCTCTGCTATGACATATACAACTTGGGTGGCCCTACGTGGTATAGCTCACAGCTACACTGAGGTGCACAAGTCCATTTACAATGACAAAGTAGCGGTCCAGAAGGGGAGCTATGTCATTTCACAAAAACTATAATGTTACATATGTTTGTATGGCGGGGTGGCAGCTGAGCATACTTGGCCTAGGGGAGCCCCTGGTGTAAATCCAGCCCTGTACATAATACAATTATTAATTTATTAAGTTCTGTCTCTTTGCTCTCAAGAAAGGCATGTTAGCGTATATTAGTCTTAGTCTCCAATGCTACTTTTACAACATAGTGGTAGACTGCATTCACTCACAATAAATAGTTACTGTGTAACTCTGACAATCGGTCTGGACTGAAATGTCAGTAAGTTTTTTTTTAAAATGAGTAACAGACAATTTGTGTATCCCTTTGATGATTGCACATACTGTAAATATAGCTCTAAAAACTACCTCCAGTTGAGATCAGTGAAAATCAAACATAAAAAAGTCTTAAAGTGAATTCAAACATGAGGTGCCTGGAAGAATTTAAGTTTAGTGGAGAAACACCAAACATCAATACAATTTGCATGTGAATATCTGTGAACATATTGCTCTGCATTAAGGACTGTTTATTACAGCAAAGTGTAATATTACGTACAGGATTAATTCACTGTGGTGAGTTATAAAGCTGTTATTTCAGGGGAACTTAATTAAAAATAATTTTGTCAGAAGCTACTGTGCGCGATATGTTTTGTAGAAAAGGGATCATAAAAATGAGTGGCATACAAGGAATGGGAGGTTTCAATAGGAGCCATTTGTAAAGAAAATAATTCAGTTATTTCATATTAGAAAGAGGTTAAATAGGTAATAAAATACTCACAGTGTTATTAAATTGCGATTCGGCAAATTGAAAAGGGCTCTATTTAAGCACATAGCATATTTTTTGACAGAAGTTTTTAATTAGTGAACTTCCATCCAAAAGCAAGCTCTTCACTAACTAAAAGCGTCTGTAAAAAAAAATATGCTATGTGCTTAAATAGAGCCCTTTTCAATTTGCCGAAATGCAATTTAATAGGGCTGTCAATGTCTGCACACATTCATTAACTGAATATCCCAGAGAAAAAAAGAACATGTAGAATAGACAGCAGACATTTTCGATAATGTTATATATAATGATAAGCATGTCCCAAGACCATTGGTGAGTTTAATAATAAAGAGGTCCCTGGAATGCCAGTCACAATAAGCATTACATCTGTACTATAATGTCATACATTGTTTTAGTGTGGAGGAATAAGTTGGTATGTTGGTATGTTGGTATAAAATTTAAAATAATAACGTTCAACTTGTCTTGGGTAAGTATATAGAAAAATTTATATTTTGTATCACTTCTATGGATTTGAGTTTCTGAGGGAACTAAGATATGAGATATGAGACAGTTCCTAGAAGAGTTACATTCTTGTAAACTGTTAGCTAATCAGAATTATAATTGCTTTTAATCTAAAGCATATGTGGTTTTATTTTAAAGAGGTTTTTGGATAATAACTGATTGTTAGTGCTGATGTATAAAGAAGCCAGTAAAGTGAAATGTGCTGATATAAATATGAGCTGTGTCAAAGTGATATGTTTAACATTCTACTGTAGTGAATTTATAAATTTGTTTGTTGGACATAGACTAGTTAAAAAAGTATACCGTTGAAAAAACTGTATATAAAAGTTTATATTTTTCTTACTTATTTTTGTCTGTTTTCTCCTCAAACATAGCTGCTTATCTTCTCCTCCTTTAGCTGTCAAGGGATATGACTAGTTCTGCCTGTGAGCTGGACCATCATAGAGCTTGGAAGCAGGCTGGGCTATGATGTCACTGAACCCACACTGTGACATCATTAGCTCGCTCGCTGGGAACACAGAGGTAGCAGCTGTATTGCCATCTGCTAGCAGCTGCCTTAAAAATGAATATTAACTTTTATTTATTTAAAACTGCGTCTATTTTATATAGCGTAACAAACAAATAAGTTTACTTGTGATTCTTTATATAGAGTAATATATGAGCAGCAATGCACAGCAGTTTTCCTTGCAAATATGTATATGTTCATTTTAAATTGGTGTCTTAGAATATATTGTATAGCCTGATCACACAATTCAGCAGAGGACACTCTTATCTCTCTTCTATTTATAGATTTGGAATCAGGACATTCAAATTTCAGATAAAAATGCTATTAGTTTATATTAACTTTAGCTGATTATCAATGTCTGGTAAATAAATATATATATATACTAGCGGCTTGCCCGTCAAAAAATGACGGTCAATAAAAGAAAGTGTTGAAATGCTGTTTGTCACACAATGTGAGTGTACTGTGTGCCTCAAGTAACTAAATTCCTCAAAAAACAGAAATCTACATTACATAAAATAAGAAAAAGTAAAATCACCAAAAATAAAAAATGTACATCACAGAACAAAAACAAAAAACCTAAGTCACAAAAAATAAAAAAGGAACATTACAGAAAATAACAAAATACATTACAAACCCACCTCACTACAACATTTAAAAAAAAATTACACACCTGAAAATGAAATACATATAATACATACATATAATACAATACAACACAATTAAATAAAATACAATACAATACAATGAAATTAAATAAAATACAATACAACACAATTAAAAAAATACAATACAATTAAATAAAATACAATACAATTCAATTAAATACAATACAATTCAATTAAATACAATACACCCCTGTCTAATATACATGCCACTATCTAATATACATGCCACTATCTGATATACATGCCACTATATAATGTAATACACATCCCACTATCTAATATACAATACTATCTAATAATACTTCCTATCTATCTATCTATCTATCTATCTATCTATCTATCTATCTATCTATCTATCTAATATACAGTACATGCTATCTATATATATATATAGCTAACCTAATTGTAAGCTACAATAAAATAATTAAGACCACTTACCATTGAGATGTTTCTTCAGATCAGCAACCTACGGTAAAAAAGATAAAAATTAATACAACACGTTTACATGAAATAACTAAACATTCTAAACATTCTAAATATTCTAAATATTATACTCACCTTTCCAGCATGTCCCGTTCCAGCATGTCACGTCCTCCATGTTCCGTCGTCCATCTTTGCGTCTTGTCCGGCGCTACTCCTGTAAAAAAAAACATTACATTAGTAATCATATCTACATTATACTTACCTTTCCGCGATGTCTCCGGCCTCCTCGTCTTCTCCGGAAGCATCCGCGCATAAAAAAAAAATAAAAAAGCGACACACATCCGCCCTGGCGGATGTCTCCGACGCTAATGACCTTCCTATGGAGTGTTCCAGAATAAAATTGGCAATGGCGGCTTCTGATTGGCTGAAAAGGCTTTCTATCAAATTCAGCCAATGAGAAGACCATGTTTGTGAACCAATGAAAAAAGTATACACCCCAAAATACAACGGTGATTGGATAGCACACCTGTCAATCTTTATTTGAACCAATCCTAAGGCTTTATTGCCATCAGCCAATCACAATGAAATATACCCCCACGTACTGATTGGTGAAGACATCTGCGCCTTCCCATTGGCTGTAATATTGATTGATATTAACAGTAGCCAATGAGAATGCGCAAATACTTCACCAATCAGTAAGTGAGGGTGTATTCCACTGTGATTGGCTATTGTCAGTGCAACCAATCAGAATGCGCAGAGGCTCCAACCAATCACCCATTGTGATTGGCTGAAGGCATCTGCGCCTTGTGATTGGTTTAAATAAAGATTGACAGGTGCATTATCCAATCAGAGTGGGATTTTAGGGTGTATCCCTTGTGATTGGTTCACACATTGGCGCCTCCTGATTGGTTGAAAATACTGTCTATCAAATTCACACAATCAGAAGGCGCCATTGCTTATTTTCTTCCGGAAAAGTCTCCTGGAGCCTCATTAGCGTCGGGGATGTCCGGGAGTGCGGATGTAACTATATTTATTTATTTATTTTTTATTTTTATACAGGGCGTGGCAGAAGAGGATCCGGAGGAGGCAGGAGACATCGCGGGGAGGTAAGTAGAATGTAGATTCTGTTTATTTTGATGTATGTGTATTAATGTTGTGTTTTTTTTAACAGGTGCCGCGCCGGAGAAAGATTAAAAGAATAAGGACGGGACATGCCGGAAAGGTGAGTAGAATATTTAGAATGTATAGAATGTTTATTTTAGAACTGTAAACTAGAGATGTCGCGGACAGTTCGCCCGCGGACTATTCGCGTCGATTTTGGTATGTTCGCGTTCGCAGCGGACGGCGAACACATGCGCTTTGAGGTTCGCCCCCTATACTTTATCATTGAGGAAATTTTGACCCTGCACCTCACAGTCAGCAGACACATTCCAGCCAATCAGCAGCATACACTCCCTTCCAGAGCCTTCCATCTGAAGGACAGCATACATTTTAGAATCATTCTGAAGCTGCATTCGTTGTGAGAGGACAGATAGTGTAGCTGCTGGAGATTTAATAGGGAAATAGATAGCCAGGCTGTGTATTTAGCTTCCATTACAGACCTGAAGGACTCATCTGATATCTGCTGCAAGGACAGCAACCCAAAAAGCCCTTTTTAGGGCTAGAACATCATTTATTTTATTTTATATTTTTTTTCAGTGTAATCTAATTGCATATGCCTGCCTGCCAGCGTGTGTGTGTGACAGGCTAACACCTAACAGCTTATATTGTGTTATGATAGTGTTGTAATAGATTGAATAGCAATTGCCTGCCTACAGGCGTGTGTGTGAAGCCTATTGCATCTACTCTGCCAACTTTTGCCAGTGCACAGTGAGAAGTCATATCTGGTGCAACCGTAGTGTACAGTGACATAAAACAACACTTTTTTGACTGTAATCGATTGAATATCAGTTGCCTGCCTACAGGCGTGTGTGTGAGGCCTACAGCGCCTACTCTGCCAACTTTTGCCAGTGCACAGTGACACTCCTATCTGGTGGCACCTTAGATTGCACGCGCAGTGCCTCAAATTTGAAGTGGGAGGACCGACCAAGCATCTTTTTCCATCTCCCGCTTCCAAAAATCCATGCCATATACACGTCCCCTGATAGGTGACGTAACAGGTATCAAACTGATAGGAATAAATAGTACAACTGAACACACCACTCCTATCTGGTGGCACCTTAGATTACACGCGCAGTGCCCCAAATTTGAAGTGGGAGGACCGACCAAGCATCTTTTTCCATCTCCCGCTTCCAAAAATACATGCCATATACACGTCCCCTGATAGGTGACGTAACAGTTATCAAACTGATAGGAATAAATAGTACAACTGAACACACCACTCCTATCTGGTGGCACCTTAGATTGCACGCGCAGTGCCCCAAATGTGAAGTGGGAGGACCGACCAAGCATCTTTTTCCATCTCCCTGTTCCAAAAATCAATGCCATATACACGTCCCCTAATACTGGACGTAACAGGGATTAAACCGATAGGAATAGTACTACTTAACAGTACACACCTTATAATAACGCAGACATAGGCAACGCAGAGAGAGGAGTCTGAAGAAGAGGAGTCAGAGGAGGAAGGTGGCTTTGAGGAGGTGGAAGACCAAACACAGCAGGCTTCCCAGGGGGGTTGTTGTCACCTTTCAGGGACCCTTGGTGGCTGGGTGGAGGAAGAGACCTTCCATGACATCAGTGAGGACAAGCAAGCGGGACATGGCTAGCTTGGTATCCAACCTTGTGCAATTGGGGAGTTTGGGGTTGTGCAAAGGGACTGTTTGCGGTTGTTTGCGGTGCATTAAACAGGGAGATTGGTCTGTTACTGTGAAGCGGATGTAACCCTTACACTACCTGATCGATACCACATCATACCTGATATTTTAAAGCATGTTATTCCAAACAATTTAGGAATGTTAAGTGATTTATGCATACATTTTAGAATCATTCTGAAGCTTAATTCGTTGTGAGAGGACAGCTAGTGTAGCTGCTGGAGATTTAACAGGGAAATAGATAGCCAGGCTGTGTATTTAGCTTCCATTACAGACCTGAAGGACTCATCTGATATCTGCTGCAAGGACAGCAACCCAAAAAGCCCTTTTTAGGGCTAGAACATCATTTATTTTATTTTATAATTTTTTTCTGTGTAAACTAATTGCATATGCCTGCCTGCCAGCGTGTGTGTGTGACAGGCTAACACCTAACAGCTAATATTGTGCTTATTTTCACCACTCATACCTGGCGGTGTACCATACATTGAAAACAACCATTTTTTTCCTGTAATCTAATTTCAGTTGCCTGCCTGTGTCAGGCTCACAGCTTATATTGCGCTCAGTGAAATAAAACAACACTTTTTTGACTGTAATATATTGAATAGCAATTTCCTGCCTACAGTCATGTGTGTGAAGCCTATTGCATCTACTCTGCCAACTTTTGCTAGTGCACAGTGATACGTCATATCTGGTGCAACCGTAGTGTACAGTGACATAAAACAACACGTTTTTGACTGTAATCGATTGAATATCAGTTGCCTGCCTACAGGCGTGTGTGTGAGGCCTACAGCGCCTACTCTGCCAACTTTTGCCAGTGCACAGTGACACTCCTATCTGGTGGCACCTTAGATTGCACGCGCAGTGCCTCAAATTTGAAGTGGGAGGACCGACCAAGCATCTTTTTCCATCTCCCGCTTCCAAAAATCCATGCCATATACACGTCCCCTGATAGGTGACGTAACAGGTATCAAACTGATAGGAATAAATAGTACAACTGAACACACCACACCTATCTGGTGGCACCTTAGATTACACGCGCAGTGCCCCAAATTTGAAGTGGGAGGACCGACCAAGCATCTTTTTCCATCTCCCGCTTCCAAAAATACATGCCATATAGACGTCCCCTAATAGTGGACGTAACAGGGATTAAACCGATAAGAATAGTACTACTTAACAGTACACACCTTATAATAATGCAGACATAGGCAACGCAGAGAGAGGAGTCTGAAGTAGAGGAGTCAGAGGAGGAAGGTGGCTTTGAGGAGGTGGAAGACCAAACACAGCAGGCGTCCCAGGGGGCTTGTTGTCACCTTTCAGGGACCCTTGGTGGCTGGGTGGAGGAAGAGACCTTCAATGACATCAGTGAGGACAAGGAACGGGACATGGCTAGCTTGGTATCCAACCTTGTGCAAATGGGGAGTTTGCGGTTGTGCACAGGTTGTTTGTTACTGTGAAGCGGGTGTATCCCTTACACTACCTGATCGATACAACATCATACCTGATGTTTTAAAGCATGTTATTCCAAACAATTTAGGAATGTTAGGTGATTTATGCCCTTTATGGCTTAAAACCAGACTCTGCATCAACTATGTAATTTTCCGTGAGAGTTTTGCCATGGATCCCCCTCCGGCATGCCACAGTCCAGGTGTTAGTCCCCTTGAAACAACTTTCCCATCACTATTGTGGCCAAAAAGAGTCCCTGTGGGTTTTGAAATTCGCCTGCCCATTGAAGTCTATGGCGGTTCGCTGGGTTCGCCCGTTCACGAACATTTGATGGAAGTTCGCGTCCGCTGTTGGCGAACCAAAAATGTGATGTTCGCGACATCACTACTGTAAACGTGTTGCACTAATTTTTTTTTTTTTTCGTATTTGGCTGATCTCAATGGACATCTGCAAAGGTAAGTGGTCTTAATTATTTTATTTTAGCTTAGACTTAGATTAGTTAATATATAGATAGCATTTATTGTATGTTAGCTAGGGGTGTGCGTTTTATATAGGTAGCATAGGATGTATTGTAGATAGATTGTGGTATTTATTTAGATAGATTGGGGATGTATTATTATATAGATAACATGTATATTAGAATATGCTATTTATTTAGATAGATTGTGTGATGTATATTAGATAGGGGTGTATTGTATTGTAATTGTATGTATTTGTATTGTATGTATTTGTATAATAAGTATTTCCTTTTCAGGTGTGTATTTTTTTTCTTTCTGTAGTGAGAGGGGGGGGGGGTTGTAATGTTTTCTTTTATTTTCTGTAATGTTCCTTTTTTATTTTTGTGACGTAGGTTTTTTATTTTCTGTAATGTAGATTTTTTTGTTTTTGGGACTTTAGGCTTTTTTATTTTCTGTACTTAGAGTGGTGGGGGTTAATAGGGGGTAAGTAGTGTAGATGTTAATAGGTTAGTGTAGAGGGTGTTTAGTTGATATTTCATGTTTTATTGGGGGTGGTATAGTGCAGTATAGTGTTTATACTTAGTTTCATGATGGTCCTTGAGGGCCATCATGGCACTTATGTGGTTAATGTAGTGTTGTAACAGGCCCATAATGGTGTTAATATACCCTTATGGGACTGATGGGGTTAAATAGAGGCTTATGGGGGTCTGTATTGACCCCCTATGAGTGACAGGGTTAATGAAGGGCTTATGGGGTCTGTATTGACCCCCATGAGTGACAAGCTTAATGAAGGGCTTATGGGGGTCTCTATTGACCCCCATGAGTGACAGGGTTAATGATGGGTTTATGGGGGTCTGTATTGACCCCCATGAGTGACAGGGTTAATGAAGGGCTTATGGGGGTCTATATTGACCCCCATGAGTGACAGGGTTAATGAGGGTTTTATGGGGGTCTGTATTGACCGCCATGATTGACAGGGTGACAGTGTATATTTTTTTTCTTTTACAACTGGTCCTTTAAGGACCTTTATTGTCCTTTAAGGACCTGTAACGCAGGAATTTTGAATTTTGATTGCAGCGGGGGTCCCTGATCGCGTGCAATTGGGACCCCCACTGCGATGGTAATGTGGGGTTAATGCAGGGCTCCAAGCTTATCTCGGATCCCCTGGGGTTAAAGAGGGTTTCCGAGCTTATCTCGGATCCCTTCTTGACTAATTTGTACGTGGCTGGGCTGTGAGCCTCGTTTTTGTTTTTTTCAGCGGCCATTTTTTCTCTCGCTTAGGGGATTTTCGTGTTTCTGAACTTGGGAATTTGGACTTAAATGGAGGTGTAACGTCACTTTCAGAGGTCCTGGGTGCCCCCCCGCCCTTGCTATGGGTAAGCTTTTTATTTAGTTTGTGTAAGTATTTGGTGTGTTTTCACTGTTTTTAGTTGCGCTGGGGTCGGCCGTTATAGTCGGATTCTTAGTGCGTGTGGGTGTTTGTTACGTTAAGGTTGGTTCCAAGGTGTTTTTTTTTTTTTCTAAGTCGTGTGTGTGACGTGTTTAACGACTCGCCTCGCTACTCGAGGCTCGCCAGCAATGGGAGCCTGCGGCGCTCATTGCCTCATTGGCTAGGTGCTATGATTTAACGGCTCGCCTCGATACGCTCATCGCTCATCACTAAGTCGTACGCACCACGCAACACAGCGTGACGACGAATCGTAGTTGGACAAATATAATATGTGATATATATATATATATATATATATATATATATCACATATAATAGTTTTCAAACTACGAAGCGTCCCCACGGGGGACGCAGTTTGGTCCGCAAATGCGGACCATCGTGAAGCGAAAAACCGCATTTGCGGAAGGTGCATTGTTAACTCTCAGCACTTCTCCTACGGCGCCTCAAAACACCATACAAAACTCCCACACAAACTTTAACTCGCAGCTATTTACTCCTACGGCGCCTCAAACTACCCCACAAAACTCCCCCACACAAATATTAACTTGCAGCACTTACTCCTACAGCGCCACACACTACCACACAAAACTTGCAGCACTTAGGCGATCAAACATGCGGGACTTAGCCTACAAACACGCAAGCACAGGACGACCGCGAGACTTAGAAAAAAAAATATATAATTGCAAATACGAGTCGTAACACTTAGAAAAAAAAAATACGAGTCCTAAAAATACGAACTTACCGGCCGAGACGCGCAAACTAAAAAACACTAAAAACACACTAAATACACCAACAAAAATTACAAAAACATCCCACACAGCATGCGGCAACAGCCAGGACGTCTGTGAGTGAGCTGGATCGCGAATTTAACTCAATTTAGACGATTTTCGCCACTCTAAAATCACCTAAGCGAGAAAAAAATGGGCGCCGGAAAAAAATGAAAACGAGGCTACACGCTCCCGGACCACGCGAAACACTGCAAACGCGTACCACATTAATAACATTACGACTTTACAATGCCACTTTACACAATAAACCAACAGCTTTACCTCGCGCACACAGCCTATTGTTCACAGTTCAAACATTCATTACACTTTATAAGCAGGGCATTAACACTCACAATGTATATTGTATGCAGACGCAAAATACAAACAGATTGTTAGCTCTTCAGCCTATTGCTCGCTGCATATGTCAATTATAAATAATTAAAGTATATTCATTTATTGTATAAATCATTAATTCTTACTTAATTACTTGAATAAATCATTAATTATTAATTAACTACATATACATAGAAATATATATCTCTCTCACAGGACCAAAAGTACACGACAGGAGAGGCTCGCAATAAGTGCCAAAGGTCCTCACAGTACAAAACGGTTTCAATTATGTCTCAAACAGCATTCCCATGGCTTCAAATTTTATTGCCCCGTTTTTTTTTTTACGGCCAAGTCGCTAGTATATAGATATATATATAATTTAAAAGCCTAATAAATATATAGATCAATGGAAATTATGTATTATTCTATAAATATCCCATGCTGCCTATACATTCCATTAAATGGCAATGGTAATGGTCCAGCTTGCATAACATTTAAATAGTAAAGGTTCGTATAAACAAGTTTCCAGTTTATTGTGATTAAAACAAATCGATCTTGATTGAAAAAAAAAATTATACTGTTTTCTCACCATCTTTCAGTTGAATCTCTTCAGACCATGGCACACTCTGGAGTCCAGTTCTCTTTACAGCCTGGGAAAATGTGATGCACTACTTGCTACAGTCTGAAAAAGAATGGGAGGAGTTCAAGGCTAACGATCAGTGTTAAATAGTAGTTTTCAGTGTATATTTTGAATACTGAATAATTACAATGGCAATGTAAGTTTAAAAAATGTAGTTTACTTCCAGTCGCTTTTTAAATGTTAGTGACACTTTTAACAAACATTATAATCTGATTTTAGGAAATACCGGTCTTTAGGAAACCAATGTTTTATGATCCTACTTTTGGGTAAAATATGCTACCCAGGACAATTGCGCTGATTTGGTTATTTTATAAATGATCATTTCATATGTCCTTTATGCCAACAAATATCTGCAAAAAAGTAATTGTAATAAATAAAGTTAAAATTATACTTAAGCTCACTTTTAGACCATCAGCCCTATTAAATTAGAATCCCGTAGGCTTTTTTTTGCTCCAAACCTACAGATCGGCAGCTGCTTGCTTTACGGGGCCAATTTAATAGCCATAAGTCTTACGACCTACATTACAAGCTATGGTTTTCAAGGTTGAGCTAATTTAATAAAGCTGGAAGAGGGTTTTTTGTTACCTAATGACAAATAAAAACATATAAATGGGTATCTAAAACTAGCCCACACATAGGGCCATATTAAATTCCAAGCCTGTAGCGGCACCAGCACACCCACAAAGCCTGTGGGCTTGAAATTCAGTGGAGTTACAGAGCTATTACATTCCCATAAATCCTTTCCGCGGACGCAAGCTGTTAAGGGGCTGGCCGATATTCGATCGCCCGTTATAATCCAATCGTGGTATAACATTGTGCGACACAGGCCTCTGAGCCAATAGAAAGCAGCCTAGCCACAGATGATTGACAGAGGAAGAGTTATAAGTTGCGTTCCACCCGCCCATGCGCTGGCTGTGTTATATTTTCTGATGAAGTAGCACGCAGATACCGGAGTTGAAGGTTTTTCAGTAAAAGAGAGAGAGAGAGAGAGTAGGAGTATTCTGAGAGCAGTAATTTGCGGTTTGGTTTATTTCTATTATACTATTTACGATTTTACACTTAATCCTTGATTACACATATTTACAGATTACACATTATTGCAATACACATAATTTAAAGAACACACATAGAGACACATAGAGCTAGGTCACTCCATACACCTCGTCCCCATCCCCCACACTCCATCCCCCAACAGTTATTAAATACACATAATACACACAATTTTTTTCCATCGTACATATACAGCCAAACTTTGATTGATTTATCCTTATTTTATTTTTGGGATCATAATGGAGGGAAGAGAGAGGAAGGGAGAGTGGTGGAGAGGTGGGGAGAAGGAGAAGAGGAGAGGCGAGGAGGAGAGAGAGAAAAGAGAGGTTGCCCTGGGGAGTAGTGGAGGAGTGCAGGAGAGGAGTGGAGGGGAGTAGGAGGAGGTTGGGAGTGGTGGAGGAGAGGAGGTGGCAGAGGAGGAGGTGGAGGAGCAGAAGGTGGAGGAAGCGGAGGAGTAGAGTGCAGAGGAGGGGGTGGGTGGTGACAGGGTGGCTCTAGCACCAGGCACAAGTAAAAAAGGGAAAGAGGGGGAGGGGACTGATCCCGGGGGGGTGGCAGTTCGGAGAGGGACAGGCCTCAGGGACAGGTGAGGGAGATGAGGATCCCTGTCCACAGTTGCGACAGCAAGAGGCTAATGCATGGAAGGAGATAGCGGCTGAGGTTACAGCAGTGGTCAAAGCTCCAAGGGAGGTGAGGTCCATCAAGCACCGTTTTGATGACATCAGGGCCAAGGTGAAGAGGATGGGGCCAAGGAGGAGAAGAACGTGACCGTGCGCTATAATGAGTGGGAGAGGGTCGCCAAGGACCTTCTGAGCCAGGTCCCTGCCGTTGGTGCTAAGGCCTGGTGGCCCAGCAGGATCGAGCCTCCATGTCAGGCGAATATCACATAAACCAACATGCCACCACATGTACATCACACACACTAAACATGTAAATGATGACCAACAAGGACACCGACATGTCAGCTCCATGGAATTAACAGAGGATAGATGGATGGGAGGAGGGGAGAAGAGGAGCTGAGAGCCCTGGTTCGGAGGAGGAGGATATAACATGGCTAGCGAGGTCACCATCAGGACCACCTGCAACACCACCAGGATTCAACCCCACTATCCCCCTCCTCCAGAGACTGAACCTATCGCCAGGGCCCTCCCACTGGAGGGACCATCCCAGCCAGATAACCACCACCTCCCCCCACAATACTGCGCTGGACAGGTTTCCACCACCATCACCGGGCCCACCAACACCCCCGCTCATAATGCAGCAGTCTCCAGCCGGTCCACAGACCCTCCCCACTTCGATACCACCACCGCCACCTCCTCACCAGCCCATGCCCCAGGGGCCTCCATCCCCAACATCAGCCAGGCTGCTCAGGCGGAGATGTTGGTCCTCATGTGAAAGCAGTTGTAGTTTCTTCAGGGGATCCAGGCCAGCATCTCCACCAATCATGCGGAGGTCATGCGCAGCCTGGCCAGGTGCAATAGGGAGGAGAGGAGTCACCTGATGACTGAATCCTACCTGTCCGGGCTGCTCAAGATTGGGGCGGACCCAGCCCCGAAGGCATCCCCCAGCCACCCGCAGGCAGGCCCCGCTTCTCACCACGCCTCCACCACTGCAGGTGCTGCTGCCTCACACAGGGTTTCCCCCCCCTGCCCCCCACCACCATCACAACCAGGGAGATGGTGGGCAGGTTTGGGGCTAGGCGTAGAAGGACCTAGGGGCTGCGCAGATGTTTGTGCCTTATCAACAGCACTCCTCACTGACAATCTATTGGTCACAATGTTAACCATATCTAGCCAGGCCACAGAGTTTTGTATATTGGCCTATGTGATGTTGATATTTTGTATGGAGATGGCTACCTCCCATCATATCGTCCATGATCCTCTTCTCTGTGGACACGTAGGGTTCTGTTTCACCAGTTGATGGTCACTGAGGAATGCTGTTGAGAAGAGATGCTGCAGTCCCTGTATTTTTCAAGGCCTGAATTTGTAGGTATTATGTTTTTTTTTGTTTTGTTTTGCTTTAGGTACAATGCAGGTCCATGAAGGCATCTTCTCTATCTGCAAGCATTGTGAAGGAAATGTATGAGGTAAAATGTTTTCACAGTGCCTCTCAGGTAGACATTCCTTCAATGACAGCCCCCCACCCCTCTTAACATGTATCTCCCACAATCTTAAAGCTAAAATATAGCCTGATATCTAAGTTATGATTGTTGTTAGCTTAAATGTAGAGTAAAAAACCACTATGGCGCTGGACTGGCAAAATCTCACAATGGCATGTTAATGACAGCCAGCATTAATATATGCACTAATGAAGCATGTGATTCTGATCTCAATATCAGTCTGAGAACAGATCCTTGGTTCTGATGTAAGTAACATTGAATCTGTGTCCTATTCTTATTAATGAGTATTTTCCCCTATTGCTGATATGAGTATCCTTTAACATATGCTAACACCTGTATAGCTGATGGATGTGATATCAATGTTGATGAACAATATCATATGGAGAAGGTGATAGTACACCTTGACCACTGATGCTGGTCACAGCTACATTGCCTTGCAAAAGTATTCACCCCCTTGATTTTTTACCTATTTTGTTACATTACAGCCTTAAGTTCAATGTTTTGTTAATCTGTGTGTGATGGATCAGAACACAATAGTCTAAGTTGATGAAGTGAAATGAGAAAAATATATACATAAAACTATTTTGTGGAAATAGAAAATAGAAAATTGGCATGTTCGTATGTATTCCCCCCCCTTTGTTATGAAGCCCATAAAAAGCTCTGGTGCAACCAATTACCTTCAGAAGTCACATAATTAGTGAACTTATGTTCACCTGTGTGTAATCTAAGTGTCACATGATCTGTCATTACATATACACACCTTTTTTGAAAGGCCCCAGAGGCTGCAACACCTAAGCAAGAGGCACCACTAACCAAACACTGCCATGAAGACCAAGGAACTCTCCAAACAAGTAAGGGACAATGTTGTTGAGAAGTACAAGTCAGGGTTAGGTTATAACACAATATTCAAATATTTGATAATCCCCAAAAGCACTATCAAAACCAAATGGAAAGAACATGGCACAACAGCAAACCTGCAGAGAAACGGCCGCCCACCAAAACTAACGGACTGGGCAAGGATGGCATAAATCAGAGAGGCAGCACAGAGACCTAGATAACCCTGGAGGAGCTGCAGAGTTCCACAGCAGAGACTGGAGTATCTGTACATAGGATGGCAATAAATTGTACACTCGATAGAGTTGGGCTTTATGGGAGAGTGACCAGAAAAAGTCATTACTTTCAGCAAAAAACAAAAATGGCACATTTTGAGTTTGCAAAAAGGCATGTGGGAGACTCCCAAAATGTATGGAGGAAGGTGCTCTGGTCTGATGAGACTAAAATTGAACTTTTCGGCCATCAAAGAAAAAGCTATGTCTAGCGCAAACCCAACACATCACATCACCCAAAGAACACCATCACCACAGTGAAACATGGTGGTGACAGCATCATGCTGTGGGGATGTTTTTCAGCATCCGGGACTGGGTAGCTGGTCAGAGTTGAGGGAAAGATAGATGGTGCTAAATACAGGGATATTCTTGAGCAAAACCTGTACCACTCTGTGAAGGATTTGAAGCTAGGACAAAGGTTCACCTTCAAGCAGGACAATGACCCCCAAACACACTGCTAAAGCAACACTTATGTAGTTCAAGGGGAAACATGTAAATGTGTTGGAATGGCCTAGTCGAACCCCAGACCTCAATCCAATATAACATCTGTGGTCAGACTTAAAAATTGCTGTTTACAAGCGCAAACCATCCAACCTGAAGGAGCTGTAGTAGTTTTGCAAGGAAGAATGGTAAAAAATCCCAGTGGTAAGATGCGGCAATCTCATAGAGACTTATCCAAATGGACTTGGAGATGTGATTGCCGCAAAAGGTGGCTCTACAAATTATTGACTTTAGGGGGGTGAATAGTTATGCACATTGACTTTTTCTGTTATTTTGTCTTATTTGTTGTTTGCTTCCGAAAAATAATAAAAAAAACACATCTTCAAAGTTGTGGGCATGTTCTGCAAATTAAATGATGCAAATCCTCAAACAATCCATGTTAATTTCAGGTTGTGAGGCAACAAAACACGCAAAATACCAAGGGGGGTGACTACTTTTGCATGGCACTGTAAGCATTTATTGTGGGATGACACATCATTATTAATGGTCATGGCCAGAGAGTTATCCAGAGACCTAGGTAATAGTTAGTAATGCTTGCAGATGGGAATCAGTTGAGTTTGTATATTGTTACAGTTATAGTAGTTTATCCTCCTCCGCCTTTTTTTAGTTGACCACTTTTTTTCAAATTTTGTTTTGCCACCACACTGTATGTATGAAACTAGATTGGTATACACAGTCCAGAGGCTTAATTATCTGTTTCATAGAGCAGATTTAGACAAGTTGTAAGTGCTATGCACATTAATAGTTTCTTCAATTAAATGGAGTGATTTGTGATGATAATTTTTTTAATCAGATTCCTGTTTAAGTGGTGTAGTGACCACATGTGACCCTAGTAAGTGCTATACATCATGCTTATTCTACACTATGACATTACCCCCTTTAGGTATCCACAAGCCTCTTGCTCTTCCGGGATCCGGCCACACCACACCCATGATATTAATGCACAGTCTTGTCCATTTCTGATTGTGCGCTGTGTAAGAAATATAGCTTTGTTATACTGTTCTCACCGTGTCAGTTTGTTTTCAATGGGTGGGGTTATGGGGCATCCACATACATCACATTTGTGTCACATTCCTATATTTGTAAACTAATGAGCCCTAGTTACTATGATATAGATCAATACATATAATAATAATAATGGTAATAATAGCATTAGATATCAGATAATAGTAGATATCATATATAATAACAATAAAGGGTTGACACATGCAAAGTCCAATTTGTGATACTATGGAGTATCAACATTCCCCTGAGGGCCTGATAACACTATGGCAGGTGATACTGGAGTGGATTGCCAGTTGCCTCTCTATTGGACTCTGTCCAGCTTCTCCTTCACCTACCCCAGCATGGTGCGGTGTACAAGACAGGGAGGTGATATGGGATTTATCCACTCCTGTCATCATGGACCAACAATAGATCACATTTTAAGCATATACCTACTGGGATACAGAAGAGCTAATTTGAGGCTCAGTGATTCTTATTGTTTAAGCCCAGAGGAACCTCATATAGCTCACCTGTGAGCAAGCTAACATATACATAAAATGTGATCTATTGATTGTCCTTGAGGACTGGACTTGAGAAACACCAATGTAGTCCCTCTTTTTTAGTTAGGTTTCTATTCTCAGGTAGCTCTGAAATAGAACAGTACAGTGTGTTGATCTCCAAACAGTGAAACCTGATGCTGTAAGTGAACCATGTACAGTGCAAATTAACCACATGCATGTACATAAGCACATCTGTCAACACACCTCACATGGATTTAGCTTTTAAAACACAGTCTATGACACAATTCTTGTTGGCAGGAGTAATGTTTCAAATAAATATGGTGTCCATGTATTTTTATAGGATGTCCTGTCCAATGCACATTTAAGAGAAAGATTTGTATAGAACAAGTGCTATTCTTTACAGTGTCATCCCAGTGAATCATTTACAGTGTCATCCAAATGAATCATTATAAAATCACATATCAGTACTAACAAAAATACACTGTATTAGATTACTTGATGGTTTACCAGATAATACAACATCGGTAGCTCTGCTTGAAGATCAACAGCAGGTAGGATTGCTTATAGGAACACTGAAATGTAAATGTAAAACCTCATTATTTTGTATCCCACACAGAGCATTCCAGTACTGTGTGGAACTATTTTGCCTTTTTGTTTTTAAATGGCAATTGCTGTATGTAGGTTAATTTTTTGGAGAATCCCTTCTTAAAATGTACAGGTATTTGGTATACTGACCAGATATGGAAGATATGTAAGTGTTATGCATTTTTAAGGGTTATGGGTCAGATAGGTTTGCACCCACTGATTACATTTGTGCACAGTCTTGTTACTTTGCTGAACATCTTTGAATACATTTTGAAACTGCTTGACTATATCTGTCTCTTTATTTTGCAATTTTTGATTGTTATGTGTTATGTGCTATGTGTTATGAATGCCACCTACATTCCAGGATTGCAGTATGTTTCCCCAATAGCACATCTCCTAACCAGATCCACTAGGCATCCTCTGTCACACATGTTTTTATGCTTCTGCTCCTGATTCGAACCTCTCTATGTGAACCTCCTCAAACATATAACTCCATTAGAACTTGCTAATGTATATTATTAAATTGACTGACACAAATTAAAGGGAAGCTAATTTTAAATTCAACCATTTGGTCACTTACACAATGCACATGTAAAATGTCAAAGAACCTGAATTCATAATAGACAAAATATTTTTACACAGTTTAAAATAAATATTTACAGCCTTTACATTTTTACTGTTATATTCAGTTTTTCTTTAATAATGATGGACATTTTGTCTTTGTAAAATAATTGTATAACATGGTGGAAGACATACAGAAGGGAGAAAAAAGGTTATCATAATTTTGCTGTATTCAATATTAAGCAGCAAATTATACCTATATAATAACTATAGTCAATTAAAATTCTATCTATACGTGCCTTGTCATAATGATACTGAAGTTTATTTGCTCAAACTTCCATATACACATCAACCATACTATGTGGCTATATTTCTTCCAGTATCATCATTATATTAGCCCTATCACGCTTATCCTCTATAGACTTTCTTTATTCTAATGTATTTTCAACTTCAAGAGTCTATTTACTACTTTTTTTAATTGCATACATTGAGGATTATATATCGACACTATTTTTCTCAGGTTTTTAACTCCGTTTGCGTTGCCATGACTAAGCCAGCCTTTAAATAGGCTCTAGGGGAAGTCTGGCGTAACCCTTGATGAAATACAAGAAACGTGCGTCGGGTTCACGTAGGAACGCTGTCGCGAGCCGATGACGTCACTGTTGTGCGTCTAGACCGCGGCGTGCTAAGCAGAGAGCTAGCGTGGTTTCCTTCTCAGGCCCATAGTTTAAAGTCCCTTCCCCGATGGTTAGAACTAGCTATTCAGCATATCTACGTTCAGAAAGGCATAGCTTTACTAGTCAGATCCGGTAGAACCACGCAGAATCTATTTTCAATATTTAGGCAATATTGGGTCTACATCTCTAATGGTCCACACTGTCACTCTAGGACAGTAATACATATTATTAAACTGTCCAGCCTTGGGACTTATAAATATTTTTGGGGCATTTCTTTCCCTATATTGGGTACAGTGGCTGCTATTTAATTCCAGCAATAAAGCTGGACTACCTCATGTTCTAAGCCTATACAGCTCGCTATATTCACTATATTTATATATTAATCACTTATTTTGGTGCACATCAATAGCTGTGCACCTCATGAACTATTAGCACTTGGCACTTTATACTTTGTACTTTTTTTGCACGACAATCACTTTATCTGTGACCTACACTAGCACTTTATATTGTATATAGCTAGTATATAGCTGGTCCTTTTAGGACTTATTTATTTTTGTAATAGATACCCATACTGCCAATTAGAACATTACTACCTCTCTGCTACCTATGTGCATATATTTTAATAAGGATTTTAAATACCATTAAATGCTAAGTTTTATTATTTAGTTTATTCTCTTGTTTCTAAGAGTTGGATTAGTAGGTGTGCCCTATAATAGGATCTTTGTTCTCCCTTCTGTATGTATTCATTATTTATCCTAAGGAGCACCCTACTCTAATAATTCCATTTGGTACTTTAGTAGTATACCTAAGCCACCACAACCCACTGTTTTAACATGGTGGAAGAACAGAGGACACTGATATGATCTGTATTCACTTACGTTTAAAATATCCTCTTCAAATAGCCCCTTGCTAATGGATATCAATGGGCCCATATCATAGCCATATCATACCAATTTAAGGTACAGCTAGACTAGCGGTCTAAGATAGCCATCTAATTTTCTCATCTTGCATAACTGCTAATATTTTTATTTTAGTATGTGAAGTTTGCACCAAACTAAAGTGGCTCTTTAATCGACTGCTGCCCTATACCATTTTTTTAAGCTTCACCCTACTAGTGAAACTTAAACCAATGGGAGGGAGCCATTGCTATGGGGTACAATAGAGAATGGAAATGGGAGGACAGGAACAAGGTAGATAGAGGAAAATGTAAGGCGATAAAAAGCAGCTCCATTTGAAAATAGAGAAGAGATGGAATAAGAAAATGGGATTGTGATCAGAATGAAAGAATGGGGATACTAGAAAGATATTGGAATAGCAGGTAAGGGAAAGAACAAGGGTAATGTGAAAAAAAGGAAAAATCATGGTAATTTGATAAAAATATAGTAAAAAAATTTAAAACATATATGAAAGAGTAAATAAAGAGAAAGCGGGAAGAAAGACAAATGGAGAATTTACCAGAAATTAATCTGCCACCTCTCTATTTGCAGTAACTCTAAGGGCCTTATTGAGTTGAGCAATTTTTGGTTTCTGGAGCCCGTAATGTAGCCCATACACTAATTTGCTATTCAATTGGCCTCTTTTAGCTACCCCGCAAATGATCTGTGGGTGATTGTTAAAATCCTAACTCCGACCCAGTTCAAGCCCGCTATTCAATTGCTACAATTCATCAAGCCCACAAATGTTTTCACACCCATAAATGGCAAATATAGAAGAATATCCTAAGAGTACCAGATAGGACTCACAAGCGGGTTAAACACCTTTTCATAGCACTGAAAATTCAAATAAATAATCAATACTGTACTTTAAAAGACAGGAAAAGCGATGAAAGACATTAGAATTAATTGCACAAGATACTCAAGCTCGCATATCTGGAATAAAAAAATAAATAATTTTACGTTTAATTTCCGTGTTATATTAATCTCAGGAATCAAGGAATTAATACATATCAGGCCTCCAATATGGACTAGAACATTTTCTTCATTAATTTTTATTATTTTGTACATTGCCGGATTGTGAGTCCAATCGCATATCGGACTTCTAAACACTAATTGATTGACATTCAACCTCCATGTTTTACTGACGTTATGATGACGGTCTCATTTACTATTGGCTGTTTCAACATCGGTAGTTACGGCCTTGCTTAATTGATCATAAGCACGCTCTGAAATGCTACTTACAATTGCATGGTTTACGGTTTATGCATTTAGCCAGGTAGTTGAGGGCTTGTTCAATTGAATTGCCTGCAGATTTACGGCCGGTATGAAGGCAACTGTGGGCTTGCAAATGAAACTTCATTATCTTCTCTAGAAATGCTGACATATATATATATATCTTCTAGATAGGTTTCCTCCCCTTTTATTAGGAGCCTACATATACGTTTGTTTCCTCCCCTTTGATTAGGAGCAAATACACACTTGATTAATTGTACAGTATCAGGACAGCCATTTTCTCTGACATATATATCTTCCAGATATCTCTTTTCCTAAATATATTAACTAGCGACTTGCCCATCAAAAATGACGACATTCAAATTTCAAGCCTGGCAATGCTGTTTGCCACACAATACGAGGTTCTCATTGCAAGCCTCATCCCCCTCTACTTTACGAGCCTCGCGATGAGCTCCTTCAGCACTCATCACGAGACCTGCAATGAGCGGCTTCTTCGGTGCTCATTGCAAAGACAGGTATATAAGTGCAGTGTTAAATATACAATTATTTTAGTGCAGTGTAAATTAGAAAATATTTTCAGGTCTCAGAGCATAATAAAGTGATTTAAATATGTAATTGCTTTGAGAGTGCTATCGCTGGCAGCCAATGAGCAGTAATCCAGATATATAAGTGCAGTGTAAAAAGTAAACATTTTTTAGTGCAGTGGAAAGTATACACTTTTATTTTCCATTACTAATTATTAAATTAATGTAATAATTAATTAGGAATGAATAAATGTATTATGAAGTGCGAGGCATTAAATGTATTCATAAAGTAATGGCAGTGTAAAATATGCTATTTTAGCGTTTATGTATTTTTTATATATTTTTTTAAAAATAATAATTAATTAATTAATTACTTAATAAATTCATTCATATCCAGCAATCAATATCCTGAAGAGCTAACACTCTCTTTTTATATTCCTGCACCATACAATGTACAGTTGGACTGTTGCTGCCCTGAGGAGAAAGTGTCCGCAATGTGCAGTAGAAATAGGCTGCGTGCGGGAGGGCAAACCGTTTGTTTAGTCAGGTAGGGCGCCATTTTAGATTCGTAATGTTATTAGTTGCAAGTTAGTCTTGTAAAATGACGGCGATTGTCTATGTGTTAGGTGGTTCGTGAGCATTTTACGTAATTTCTAATAGTGTATTTTGTACCTTGTATGTTGCTCGCATATCTGGAATAAAAAAAAAATTTTTTTTACGTTTAATTTCCGTGTTATATCAATCTCAGGAATCAAGGAGTTAATACATATCAGGCCACCAATATGGACTAGAACATTTTCTTCATTAATTTTTATTATTTTGTACATTGCCGGATTGCGAGTCCAATCGCATATCGGACTTCTAAACACTAATTGATTGACATTTAACCTCCATGTTTTACTGACGTTATGATGATGGTCTCATTTACTATTGGCTGTTTCAACATCGGTAGTTACGGCCTTGCTTAATTGATCATGAGCACGCTCTGAAATGCTACTTACAATTGCATGGTTTACGGTTTATGCATTCAGCCAGGTAGTTGAGGGCTTGTTCAATTGAATTGCCTGCAGATTTACGGCCGGTATGAAGGCAACTGTGGGCTTGCAAATGAAACTTCATTATCTTCTCTAGGAATGCTGACATATATATATATATATCTTCTAGATAAGTTTCCTCCCCTTTTATTAGGAGCCTACATATACGTTTGTTTCCTCCCCTTTGATTAGGAGCAAATACACACTTCATTAATTGTACAGTATCAGGACAGCCATTTTCTCTGACATATATATCTTCCAGATATCTCTTTTCATAAATATATTAACTAGCGACTTGCCCATCAAAAATGACGACATTCAAATTTCAAGCCTGGCAATGCTGTTTGCCACACAATATGAGGTTCTCATTGCAAGCCTCATCCCCCTCTACTTTACGAGCCTCGTGATGAGCTCCTTCAGCACTCATCACGAGACCTGCAATGAGCGGCTTCTTCGGTGCTCATTGCAAAGACAGGTATATAAGTGCAGTGTTAAATATACAATTATTTTAGTGCAGTGTAAATTAGAAAATATTTTCAGGTCTCAGAGCATAATAAAGTGATTTAAATATGTAATTGCTTTGAGAGTGCTATCGCTGGCAGCCAATGAGCAGTAATACAGATATATAAGTGCAGTGTAAAAAGTAAACATTTTTTAGTGCAGTGAAAAGTATACATTTTTATTTTCCATTACTAATTATTAAATTAATGTAATAATTAATTAGGAATGAATAAATGTATTATGAAGTGTGAGGCATTAAATGTATTCATAAAGTAATGGCAGTGTAAAATATGCTATTTTAGCGTTTATGTATTTTTTTATATATTTTTTTTTAAATAATAATTTATTAATTAATTACTTAATAAATTCATTCATATCCAGCAATCAATATCCTGAAGAGCTAACAATCTCTTTTTATATTCCTGCACCATACAATGTACAGTTGGACTGTTGCTGCCCTGAGGAGAAAGTGTCCGCAATGTGCAGTAGAAATAGGCTGCGTGCGGGAAAGCAAACCGTTTGTTTAGTCAGGTAAGGCGGCGATTGTCTATGTGTTAGGTGGTTCGCGAGCATTTTACGTAATTTCTAATAGTGTATTTTGTACCTTGTATGTTGCTGGGTAAAAATGGTACACAGCTGTCTGTGTTTTGCGCAGTTCGGGGTCGTGTAACCTCGTTTTCATTTTTTCTGCCCGCCATTTTTTTTCTTGCTTAGCCAGTCTTTGAGTACCAAAACTCGATAAATTCAGCTTAAATTCGCTTGCAACCTCACTCCCAGACGTCTTGGCTGTCCCCCCGAGTTCCTCAACTGCTTGCAGCCTAAGACAATCCCGCGTTTCCTAACTGTTTGGAGGCTAAGTCCCGCATTTTTCAATGCCTCAAAGGCTCGCCTCGCTTTGCGAGGCGTGCAGGAGCGCCTTCGGCGCTAATTTCTGCCTAAGTCCTGCGTGTTTCAATATCTTAACTGCTCGCTTCGCAAAGCTCGCAGGGGATGAACGCTTTTATCGCTCATCGGCTAAGTGCTCCGACCTCGGAAGACTTCTGTGCTTCAATGGCTCGCCTCGCTTTTCATACCCTGCTGATTCTGCTCTATGAGAGTCATAATCCATGAAACATAAAGTATGGAATTGATGTCTTCTCTAAGGTGTTAACTTAACATTCCGAAGCTTGCAATGGTGATTTTCTGGTTATATATGAAATATATTATTATGTATTGAGATTCCAGTAAACAAAAGTAGAACATGTGGCAAAATCATTTTTTTCTTTCTCTACAAAGGTCTTCTGAAATCATACCATCTGTATAAAGCTGGGAGTCTCTCAGTCTTCAAAGGAAACTGATTCATGTGAGGCAAGTTGTTCCCATGTGCTGTGTAATGGGATATATCTGTACAAATATAATGTATGTATATGAGACACATGGTCTGAATGTGCCTCTAGTGTTACAGCATTACAAGCTGTTTTGTGATTTCACACCAACATAAAACTGAAATCCAATTGACTCAGCACACTCAGCAAACAAGTAATATAATGTATAAATATTTAATTAACTTTGTTTTATGACTGTTTTAATTCCATACAATTTGAATGGAACTATAAACTTACCTGTACTTAATTCTGTGTAGAATATTCACATATAATTTTATGAGATGTTTTGAAAATGTAAAACATTCTATTGCAATCAACAAAAAGGATATTATTTGCACCTAAACACAAAACAAGAATGCTTTATGCAAATATTTTGACAATAAATATACTAAAAGTACTAAAATTGTTAGATCACTTTTGGGGATTAATTACTACATGGGTAATGCTGTCAATCTGTTTGACAAGTAAGTTTAAGCAATTAGAATATGCACATCCAGTGCTTCTAGGGCATAACTGCAGCTGCCAACAAGTAATGGGTTCCTCTTGATATTAGTAATTAAGTAGAGATAGAAATCAGATAAAATACAGAGTGCAGTCAGAAGAGCCTCCCCTAGAATAAGTTTAAATGAACAACATTTATTAATATTTAGTTTTAATCATAAACATTTAAAAATACTTAATGCTTTCACATAAGTTATAATGACATTGATCATATTTTCGACATTACTACTTTGCTCCACTTCAAGACTTTACGATATGTGGCTTCTCTCTGCTTTCACTAGCAAAATTTGCATTGCTGCTATACTATACCTTAGCCGTGACTTGGTAGTCAGTCCAGATCTGAGACAGCGGTGTATACTTAGTACCTTTTTTTTTCAGTATTACCAATATTATTAAAATAATTTATTTAAATATATGTAGCTATACATACACTATATATATATATATATATATATATATATATATATATATATATATATATATACATACATACAGTAGACTCCCGTTTATCTGGTACTCAAGCAACCGGAACTCTCAAGCAACCGGCACCCGGCAGTATTCCACACCAACAATTTATGAAAGAAAGGAATACAAGAGAATAGTAAAGTTCTATTGCTCCTGGATAGCTGTTACGCACATCCTCCTGCTAAAGAGCTCATTCATAGGAACATTTTCATACGTTATCTTCCAGCAAACATCACAAGTCTGATCCAACCAATGGATCAAGGAGTTATACAAAATGTAAAAATGTTCTACAGGCATGACTTCATGCATAAAATGACTAATTTTGATGGAACAATTCTAGAGTTCCAGAAGAAATATAATCTCAAAAATGCTATCTTCACTGTCAGGTGTGCTTGGGATTTTGTGGCAAGTGAAACATTACAGAAATGTTGGAGAAAGTTGTGGCCAGCTGTCATGCCAGAGGAATATTCTGTCGACTTTGAGGAGGTTCAAAACGATTGTTCAGCTGTCAATATCAGAGTTTGCAATGAAATATGTGAGTTCGTTTACTTAGCTAATGATAAAATGTACTTGTCTAAAGATGAACTCGACAACTGGTTTGCTGTGGATGAAGCCATTTCAGTCACTCATACACTAAACTCTGAAGAAATCATAGAAGGTGTTGTGAATCGTGGAAAAAAGAATGTTGCAGAGGAGCAAGAGAGTGATGATGATGATGGGTGTGAGGTGGAAAAAGTATCCTGGCAGAGAGCTACTGCAGCATTTGAAACCGTAATAGCTTTTGCAGAACAGCAACCCTTCTTCACTTTTCAGTATCATCTGCAGCTGCACATCCTGCAAAACCTTACTTTTTAGTTAATTTAAGTGAAAAAATGTTTATGTTAGTCATGTTCACTAGTTTAACGACTGCCATTTAATATGCACACTACATTCAAAAAAGCTATTTTTACAGTGTAATAAAACTGGACGCGAACTTTTTATTTTATTGATGTTCACTAAGTTGACTGTCATTTAAGTAATATACACACTACATTAAAAGCTACTTTTTTTTTTTGCAATGTATTAAAACTGTATTGAAGTTAAGTCTGTATTCATTTGCTTTTTTTGCCATATTTCAATATCA
The DNA here is from genome assembly GCA_027410445.1 of Discoglossus pictus. Lineage (NCBI taxonomy): Eukaryota > Metazoa > Chordata > Amphibia > Anura > Alytidae > Discoglossus > Discoglossus pictus. The sequence continues at coordinate 357,565,040 of CM050163.1, read as the reverse complement.
ATATAAATTAAATACATTTTGTATGGTTTTCTAGGAGGTATAGTCTTAGTTAGAAGGAGTGAGTGTGATACTCAATAAATCGGGGGTAGAGTCTAAATAAAATAAATGAATATCACGGGAATTTTGAGATCATGGACTATAATGGTAGACTCTATATAGACCATATGAGTGTGATAGAAATGTTTATTAAAATATAAAGAAGAGAAAAACGCACTATTGGTAATGGTCATTACCCCTCATTACGTTAGTAATGTTGATAAATATTCATGATATAGGAGTAAGGAGAATAAATCACAGAGATGAGATAGTTAGATAAAAAATAACTTTTATTGAAAATAATTGATATAAACAAACAAGTTAATAAACGGCGATTAAAAATTGTGTATAGTTACAGGAGTATAAATATAATAATGTCTGGGAATGGTCCACATGAAGTAATGGTCACACTACAGAAATGAGTGTGTTGGTATACTGGTAACATGTATTGGTGCCATAAATACAAAATAGGTCATTTGTGTGGGTTAGTTGGATCAGACAGTACAGATACAAGCATAATCAATACCTAGGCAGTGGGAATCAAAAAGGGGGAAATAACACTGTGGCCCTGTATAACCAGCGCGTGATGGTGCAAGCAGGACCCACCACAGATCCTCTATGAGACTGAGATCTGAAAAATGGAAGTACAGATGCAAAAATCTAGCCTAACTGCAGCTAGGACTAATTCCCATTTACCTTTGAAGTGCTGTGTAAAATAGGACAAAACAAGAGTCTTGGGTGTATCAGCAAGTCAGATCAAAATGTGAGTGTCAGGAAAGTGCTGGAGACTCAGGCATGTCTCATCTGCTTCCTCTCATGGAGCTTCTGACATCATCAGACTGCGCAGCTACTGGATAGGTCTGAATTGCGTTTAGCGTCACTGGCTTCTTCTGAGACCTTGATAGGAAGGCAGGCTGACCAGGCTTAAGTAGACTTGAACCAATTGAATAATTGAGTCATTGGATGAGAAGATTGAACACCGGTGTATGTTGTTAATGGATGATAAACATGGGAGCTAAACAAAACAAGGTGATCTAATTAAAAATGGCCACATGCGATATCAAAGAATATATACAAATGGTGGAAGGTCAAAAATAAACTATATTAATGAATATTAATAAAGGTAATGACCAAAAGAGATATTTTAATTATAGGTGCATACTGCTGGCTAGAATGAATACAAGCAGCAAAGGTAAAAAAGAACAGTTAAGTCTAAAAGGCACTGTTATTCTGGCCAATTCTCATGCCTTATAGACAAATTGTAATTAGGTACTGATACTACACCGTATGTATAATGGTAAAGAGTCAAATTAGAAATTGCATTTAATGTGGAAACTCCAGATAGATAGCATGGATGTAAGAAAAAAGAAATGGTGATATAAGGCTTTTGTAAACCTATAATATACCATTAGTGTCTCTGGACCCATACAAAATAAGTTATAATAGGAAAGGTCCGTGCGTGCTATACTCATTAATAATAAATGGGTTGATAATAAAAAGAAAGAAAAGGAAATACGGTATATGGACAATGGGGTCATGGTAAATTAATACAAAAAAAGGGATGCCAATAAATGGCGATTATGTAACCGGAAAGAGTATAAGGACTGAAAAGCAGATCCTTAATAATGACAGCGATGGATTTTAATGTCAATTTGAGAAATGACAAGGGCTTATAAAAAAGCTGTAAAGTTATTTCCTTCATTCAGTACTTTGGGCATGACTGTGTTGAGCATTGTAATCCATTGTGCTACTTTCTGTAGCAATAGGGAGTCTATATTCCCTTTTCTGATGCCAAGTGTAACTTTCTCAAGGACAAGACATGTGACCAATGGTTTTGACTTATGAAAGTTATGAAAATGTCTCGCCACAGAGGTGATGATCTTATTCTTCTCCAAATCGTTTACTGCATTCTTAATATTGCAGAGATGTTCACCAACTGCTCTTTTTTTACCCTCGCTGCTAGTATTCCTTCTAGCTAGTATTTATTCTAGCTAGCAGTATGCACCTATAATTAAAATATATTTTTTGGTCATTACCTTTATTAATATTTATACTTTTTGACCTTCCACCATTTGTATATATTCTTTGATAACACATGTGGCCATTTTCAATAAGATCGCCTCTAACTCTTGTTTTGTTTATCTCCCAAGTATATCATCCGCTAACAACATACACCGGTCTCATGAAAAACGTGAGCGTCAGACCTATCCAGTAGCTGTGCAGTCTGATGATGTCAGAAGCTCCATGAGAGGAAGCAGGTGAGACATGCCTGAGTCTCCAGCACTTTCCTGACACTGGAATTTTGATCTGACTTGCTGATACATCCAAGACTCTTGTTTTGTCTTAATTTAGACAGCACTTCAAAGGTAAGTGGGAATTAGTCCTAGGGGCAGTTAGGCTAGATTTTTGCATCTGTAATTCCATTTTTCAGAGACAGAAGTTCTTAGATCTCAGTCTCATAGAGGATCTGTGGTGGGTCCTGCTTGCACCACCACGCACTAGTTATACAGGGCCACAGTGTTATTTCCCCCTTTTTGATTCCCACTGCCTAGGTATTGATTATGCTTGTATCTGTACTGTCTGATCCAACTAACCCACACAAATGACCTATTTTGTATTTATGGCACCAATACATGTTACCAGTATACCAACACACTCATTTCTGTAGTGTGACCATTACTTTATGTGGACCATTCCCAGACATAACACACTATTATATTTATACTCCTGTAACTATACACAATTTGTAATCACCGTTTATTAACCTGTTTGTTTATATTAATTATTTTCAATAAAAATTATTTTTTATCTATCTCATCTCTGTGATTTATTCTCCTTACTCCTATACCATGAATATTTATCACAGACTTACCTAATGAGGGGTAATGATCGATCTGTACAACTCTTGGTCAACCTCTGTGACCCCTTGAGCTTGTCGGGCTCCCTTCAGACCTTTCTGTAGGGTCTCCAATACTCCTTCGTTAGGATCATCATCATCATTTCCACCTTCCCAATGGAACAACAACTTCTCGTGTTGCTTTTCTTCCCTTCTGACCTGGTTCCCTCTGTTCCAGGTGCTCCATTTGGCTGACTGATAACTCTCACCAAACATATCAGCTTCATACAGCCATGTTTCTTCAGTTCTGGTACAGTATCCTTAGTAGACTCCAAAGGCATGTCCTCTCTCAGGGCTGCTTCTTGGGCCTGGGTCCGCACCTCATCTTTCTTTCTGTTCACAGCAGGCCTACTCATTACCACTGTGCTTCCAATCCTGCAAGGTCTGAGACTCTCTCTCTGCGCCAGGAAGGATCTCTCAGACGTTTGGTTTTGCTGGAATGTTTCCAGCTGTTCAGCAACTCCAGGCTGACACTCAGCAGATAGGCTAGTACACTTCTTAGTGGCCTCTTGAATCCTAGATTCCTAAAAACACTTTTATTTTTGGCATCTTCAGCCTTCATTTGTATTATTTCTTCTTTTAGTGGCTTCTCTACTTGCTTTGCCTCCAAGGCTTCCAGCTTTTCGTCTTCCTCAACTTCCTTCAGCCGCAGTTTCTCCTCATTAGCTTGTTGCAAATCCAGTTCACTCTGCTTGTACTGGATCTTTTGCCGCATGTTCAACTTAGGAACCTCCTCTGACTCTTCTATCAGGTCAACCCCGAATATCTTTGGCTGCTCAGCCGTGTTTTCTTCACCATTCTGTCTTTCTTGTACAAGCTCCTTCGCTATGCCTCGCATATGAGCTTTCTGCAAGTATCGCTCTGCATTAAATGTAGCATCTTGTGCACACAGTTCCTGAAGATCGGTGTTAGTCTCTTCTGAACCAACTTCACTCTGCTTCAACTGTGCCTCAATATCAGGGAGTGTGCTCACCCTCTGCTTTTCTGGAGTATGGAATAGGAGCTCCTTTTCTATTACAGCTGCTTCCCTTTGGGATATACGGTCAGTGAGGAGACCTCGCTTCACCTGTTCGCCACTGTGCAGCTGCTTCTGCATAATTCTCTCATTCATCTTGTACTTGGGGGGACTCTTCCACTGCTCCCAATTAGACATCTGTGTCTTCGCCATATAGGACACTCTGTTGTCCTCAAACGCAGGCTTCCTTCTCCATTCAGGAATATAACTTGGCATCATCCTGATCCCCTTGATTTCAGAAGCAACTTGCCTGTCTTCTACTTCAGGCTTTTTGAAACCCACTGGGATAGAGTTCAACTGTACTCCTTGCTTTACTTGTTTCCCGTCTTGCTTCTCTTTATCCATAGCACTTTGTTCTATGAGACAGAACGCTCTTGGGATACTTCATAGTTTTAGAAGGACACATCTACATGCCCTGCTTCATATGTCCTCTTAGAGACGGTGGTTCGTCTTTCACTGTTTCAATCTCTAGATTCTTTTCTTCCTTATCTTTCCATTTAGTAAGGTTTCCAGTGCCTTCATCATATTTAGGACATTCTTCCTTTGTAAGAACACTGGCTATATTCATCCACTTGATCTCCTCTTTCTCTGGATCAGAGATCATTAGCAAGCATTTTCTTTCTATAACATCACTCTCCACTTCAGGAGTATTCACCAAGGACAGGTGGCTGTGTCTGTCCAGGTCTCTTATGGAGGCCTTCTCATTGCTCTTGTCCATAAGATTTCCACATCTGTTTGGGTTCACTTCTTCCTTAATGACTTTATCAGCATCAACAGTCTCTTTTGCTTTCTCAGCAACTTCTGCTACTTTCACAGCAATCTCACTTGCGCTCTCTGCTGCGCTCTCAGCCGTCACTGTGGCACTCTCTGCTGTGCTCTCAGCCATTTCACTTGCAGTGGCGCTCTCTGCCGTCTCACTTGCAGCGGCGCTCTCTGCCGTCTCACTTGAGGCGGCGCTCTCTGCCGTCTCAGCAGTCTCTGCAGTCTCTCTTGTGCTCTCTGCAGTCTTTTTTGATGCTCTCTTGGTGGCTTGTTGCACTCTCTGCCATCCACCAGGTCTCTAACTCCTGATGTCCTCCTGCATCAGGCTTGGTTTGCCTTCCCTTAACAGGGAAACTGCTTTTTAAACTTGGGCAGACAAGCATGTCCGTTGGATAGCAATAAGCCGGTCTGTCAAAAAAATCCCAGTAGTGCAATCTCTGTGCTGTTTTCACTCCCAGTCTGAAAATGATCTCTTCCTTCAGGATACAATAATTTGTAGCCTTTTCTTCAGGCAGATCACAATATGGTCTCTGAGCTTCTCCACACAGATAGGGACCCAGGACTGTGGCCCAGTGCTTTTTAGGCCAACCTTCCCAACCGCATTAAAGGGACGATGGACGGGGCCATGTACCATCAAATCTTGGGTGAGAACCTCCTTCCTTCAGCCAGGGCATTGAAAATGGGTTGTGGATGGGTATTCCAGAATGAGAATGACCCAAAACACAGCCAATGTAACAAAGGGGTGACTCAAGTAGAAGCACATTAACGTCCTGGAGTGGCCTAGCCAGTCTCCACACCTTAATCCCATAGAAAATCTGTGGACAGTGGCAGCATTTTACTTTTCTTAGCCTGGGGGCAGTTTGTCTAGTAACAGCACAGTTTGTCTGACTGATTTCACAAGACTGAAAAACTTCAGGCAATTCAACTCTGCATCAAAGACATCCAAACATTTTACTGATGTGAATGATTTTTTTGGAATGAGAGGCTCATTTGATAAGACTAGGAACTAGATTACTGCACGACACGGTTCTTGAAACAGGAAAACAAATGTAATGTAAAAGATATCCATAAATGAGAATGAAGAATGGTTAATAACTTATTGGATGGTACACATTCAGGGATCAGTGTCAAATCAGAAATATCCTGCAGCATCAGTACAGTATGGCACTACCCAAAAGGACAAGCAATTCTAGAAATGCCAGGCATGGCAAATTAGCAGCTCATTGAAGAATGCCCAGTGTTACCTGAATGTTAGCTGATATTTGTGATCAGATGCTGTCCATTGTAAATTCTTGAGATGATACTCCTCTTTAGTCAATGATCCACAAAGAAGCAGAAAAAAAACATATCTAGAAGACAAGACAATGAGATCTCAATGCAGAGATTAATGATCAGTATCTACAGCTGGCAAACAAAGAATTAGCAAGATCATAAGATCAGTAACAGTGGTAGGCAGTGAATCAGAATCAAGCAGGCAGGTAGAAGTGAGTAATAAGCAAACACCTACACCAGCTCAATAATTGCACCCTCAGTAAAAATAAACCTTGAACATAGAAGGTAGTATAGAAAGAGTGCTTGTACGATGCATATATTTTATATTTATTTTCAAATGTAAACACATGGCTAGAATTAGTGTAAGTTGTAACCATGCCAATATTTTCCTTGTTTTGGCTGAATGCTTGAAACATACAACACAAGCTGAAGAATTTTTTTTTAGCATATGGTTTGTCAAAATGCAATCATGGAGAGGGGAATCTTGCCCCATGCATTTGAGTTGAACTGTAAGTGTGCTGACTACTGCTAATTGCAATTGAATATAAGCTGTTCTCATTCACATCTTATAAATTAAAATCATTAATATACCCATGGGAATGGCAGGAGTGTACAGAGACCAAATGGTGTTTTATACAAACAAGTATGTTTCTAATGTAAATACATGTTTATAATCACAAACATAAAATAGCATATATCTTCAAAACATCAGATGTATTTCATTAAATAAACTTCCTCAGGGCCCCACTCTGTGTGTTACAATGATCAGTTTTTTTCTGGTTATTTTGTTTACCATACCCATACAATTATGCTACAGTCATGTTATATCAAACTAGAAATGTTATAAGGGAACACTGGTAAACAAAAGGAATGAAGCTTCACAGAATAATTCTCATATTGTAAAGAATGAATCACCATAAGATTGTGTAGCCAGTTGGTGTATGTATCGACAAACCACCAGTAAGCCTCTGCAAACAATAAAATCCAGGAATTGCAAGACGCATTTATGGAAATAAAGATAAAACAGAACAACCCATAACTATATTATTATTATTATTTTATTATTATTTTCCTTTCTTTGAAACAAGCCAACATATTCTGTAGGGTTAAAAACAACTCTAACAAATTATAAAGCAATTGAGGGCCCTGTTATTGAGCTTAAAATCAAGCTTTCCCTAAAGCACCTAATAAGATTGAAGACTTACAAACTTAGAGCCTGATTCAATTGAGCTTTCGCATGTTACTAAAGTCTGTAAGTGAGGTCGCAAGTACATTTTCTATTCAAATAGAGTCTTTTTGTGTGCTCCAAATGGGTTACTAGTTACAGCCTAGAAAAATTTGCGATGGTTAAACCCGTAACTTACTGCCTCCCGAAACCTTTGACCTTTCACTTTCGCAAGAGTTACAATGGCTAAAATCACAAATCGCTATTCAATTGCTCAATTTCCCCAAGCCCGCAAATGTTTTCACCCCTGTAAGTGTCAAAAGCAGGAGAAATTCCTATGAGTGTTAGAGTGGACTTGCAAGGGGGTTAAACACCTATACATAGCACTGTAAATGCAAATAAAAAATCAATACTGCACTGTAAATAACAGGGAAAGCAATGATAGACATTAGAATTAATTGTACAACAGTCTCAAGCCCGCAAATCGTCAGTATATAAGATGTATTTTTATGTTTGATTTTGGGGTTAAATCGGCCTCGGTTATCAATAAGTTAATACATATCAGGCCACCCATATGGACTAGAACAGTATTGGCATTCATTTTCATAATTCTTTATTTTGTGGGTTTTCGAGTCTGATCGCATATTGGAACCCCGGACCTAATTGATTGACATGTAACCTCCATGTTTTACTTCAGTAATAATGACGGTCTCTATTGGCTGATTCGAAATGGGAGGTTAAGGGCTTTCTTAAATGATCATGTTCCCGCCCTGAACTGCTACGAACCAGTGCATGGTTTATGGAGTCGGCTTTGGGCCAGTAACTTGCGGCCTTGAGCAACTGAATAGCTTTGGATTCTGAGATGAACGGGAGCCCGCAACACACCCGCAGACAGAAGGCCTACACACAGTATGGGTGTGGTATAGAGGGGTGAGATACAAAACACTTTGAAAATTAAGGCTGAAGGTGATAAGCTGCTTATAGTCCTTTTAATGACCATGCAAAATTACTATCTGCACTGTTGAGATTATGTTGATTTTAGCCATTTTAAACTCTTGTGATATTACGTTCATGATGGATGAGTAACTTATTGATTCTCCAGGTATATTTTGATTTCTATGAAAATTCCTGAGTTGTTTGCACCAAAGTGTCTATAATGTTGATTGTAGGTAGCTTAATAAACATGCAAATTAACACTATTAATGTACATATACACTGTATTCCATCTTCACTATGTTTTAATCTCCATAAAATGCATCAGGAATGTCTTCAATATATGCAAAGTATGTGATTGTCAAGATTCAATTCTCTGATCACTGGAAAGAAAGGTAGAAGACCTTGAATCCTTGTGTTTAATACTGTTTGAGTCCATAATTAACAGTTACTTTGTTCAATTCAAAGTCTGTGCTGGTGAGCTGTTACTTTCAAACCTTTATCTTATTTAGTTCTTGTAATATATACAGCATTTAGTAAAATGTGACTTATGCCTCTTGAAGTGATATATGTTTAACCTTGTATGCCCATTAAGAAATAAGTATCCATTCAGAAATAAGAATTCAGTATGTTAATATAAATGGCTATTACTTGAAGCATTTTAAATATATATATATATATATATATATATATATATATATATATATATATATATATATATATATTACACGTAGCCTTATTATCCTGTGAGTATTTGTCTTAACTAAACTTGATATGAGCAATTAAAGATGTACACTGTCCAAGTTCTCTGTTCTGTATGGAGCCATATCACCTTATGTTTTGCACTGGTGTTGCTTGTGGCTTGTTGTTTCAGTGATTCCCAACATTTGCATGTCTCATGCGTTTTTTCTGCAACAATGTCTACATAACTCCAAATGGAGCAAAGAAATAGTAAATGCCACTATAATGTGAATTATATGCTCACGTTAGAAGACTCTGTATTTGAGATTATGGCGAGAAGTACTTGCTCACACTTGCATTTGTAATTATAAGTCAAGTATTTGTCTCACTTTTTATTTGACATATAAAGTAATTTATTAAATATTATCAATATTAAAAAAATGCAACATTTAATGTTTCGCATGTCCCTGCTTCTTTATGAAGTAGAGAAAAAATGGAATATGAAAAGTGTTGAATGCTATGTTTTGGATACTTTTATAATTTTTTGCCTTATTTTTTAATAACAGAAAAAAAAGTTTTACCATTTTCCAATGATACTTACCCTACTTTGTTATGCAAGTGTTTAAATTCGCTTTTAATATTTTCCGGCCAGAGTGTTCAGTAGGTTCAGACTTTGCCATCGCTGCAAGGATAGTTTATAATGATTTAAGGAAGAAAAGCAGTACTGCAATAACAGAACAGAATGAAACACATATAACATTATTAATGCCCTCTTTTTTTTTTTTTGCTGCCAAATGGATTAATAAATATTTCTGCTTTGAAAACATATCATTATCTCTTTCTTCATAACAATAATCATAGCTTTCTCCATAACATCAAATATGCCTCTTAAGAGGTGAGTCATATGTTAAGCATTTTTTTATACTTTCTGAGCAATCATTATGGAGGAGTAGAAAGAAACCTGCTTTGGCCTCATCACAGTGGTTTGCCCTCCATGACATTGCCTGCATCCATTACATAAAAAAAAACACAGATCATCTCAGTTTGTTGTTACAGTTCATTTAACAGTGTATTTTTCTGAACAATGAGATTTTCAGAACAGCCCATGGTTGGAATTAATAGTGTATGCCTTTCAGGTTTCTGTTTGAAGCATTATGCCTTTTGGCCTCTGGAAAATATCACCATATAGTAAATAGTTGTTAATGATATGACTCATCATTGTCTAATGCTGCTTATTCCTATCTTGTGTCTTCACATTAAAGTTTAATGGGCTATCAGATTGTATTCTACTGGCATTAAACACTATTTACTCGGTACTCTCATGAAAATGTCACAAAAATAACAAATAATCAATCAGCAAAGTTTAAATGTCACTTTTCATTGACTGTTTAGAGTACTCACACCAAAATCTAGTTGGTTTTAACTTTTCAAAGAGCATTTACCACCGACTAAGTAATGCACTTACTGATTAAGTTTAAATTATGCCTAACAATGGCATAAAAGTGTCCCTTTAAACAATTGTATAGGTTTTCCAACAAAATGTTTGATCTTGAAAAATTCTAGCAAGCAAACACATATCTGATAAATAACACCATATATCTTTTTATAGTTTTTTTCCATATTTTTGCATTACCATAAAAATGTTCATACAGTATATTCAAAATATTTCCATAGGCTGTATTATGTTTGCTGAAGACAGTCTATATTTTGCTAATATTGATAAATGAGAGCCATATGTATTCCAACAGTAAACATCATCAGCTTTACAAATGGACAAAAATTCACTTATAACCACATAAACACTGAAAAACGTCTTAAACAGATAGTTGGCAGTAATTCTTCATTCCAACATTGAAAAAAGTAAAAATCTTCACAAATGTAATAGAAAACAGATACACTAAACTCAACATGTTTACAATATTTAACAATTACACTCTTTCATACAGATATTAAATTCTAGCCTGATTTTTTGGACACATTTGGTTGAGTGTGTAGTGATGAGGGCTAATTCTCTGAGACACTACCTAGAAATATACATCATTAACTATAACTGTCTTTAAAGTACCAAAGCAAAACAAAAGCATTGCAAACAAAAAAAAAAATATATATATATAAACATTTTATTTAAATGATAAAACCAAACAGGTACTGTATATGAGAGAGACACTGGCAGGCATGCTATAGGAATTGCATGTTTATGCTCCTTGTGTCGGACCCATCACTATCTACTGAACTAAAGTAAGAATAAGATATTCAACAACTTACCAAGAAAAATATATCCTTCACTCCACCAAATAAACTAAACTGTTTTGGGAGAACTGTACAACATACATAAATAATAATTATTCACAATAGATTGAATTGACTCCTGTAGTAGTATGTGTATTCTATAATGCTCTTCTTACTCTGTATTGTGTACATCACTGAATACAGCTTTTCAGCTTTTTAGCTCAAAATAGTTTTATTGTATATGCAGCTCCAACGCCTGCAACATAATAAGTAATTTTATGACCCAGAAGATGTTCCGCTGTGATATGCACAGGATAATGACTACCGACTTTGGGGCTTTTAAGATTCTGGAATATTGTCACTGATCCTGACTAGTTTATGCTGGTCCTTTGTGTGTACATGCAAGGAACCAATTGTAGGACACACCTATGTTAGGTTAGTTATTAGTTATTGGACTTCTAATACTATATAAGAAGTGTTATCTAGGTTTTCTGACAGACTGCTTAGGTGGATCTTTTGAATGTGAATTACGCGCTACACTCTCCAGACCAGGTTGCCAAGTAAAAAAGTTTTTTTTGAGAACCTCGATATTGATTGTTTTCTGTTTTTGCTAAGAAAGTATCTGAGCTCGATATTTTCCACAACACTCCCCAGATTTAACAGCTACTAATATAAATTATGTCAACGTAAATTGTTGCCAACTCTTTTTCTCAACCACCATACAGTATATACAATTAAGGCCTTTTCAAACATGAAGTTCACTATAATCCGGAAAAATTGTATTACCCATTCAAGACGATTCTACAGACTGCAATTAAGATTGTCAATGTCTACATCAGGCAAGTAGAACTGAATGAGCAGCTTTAATCTTTCATGTCCTGTGATGCTTGGCTTAACTACAGATGCATGCCGTATTATCTTCATTTGCTTTGCTTTATATTTAGCAATTGGAGGCTATGCTCTATGTCTAGGTTTCCATGTTTCATATGAAAGTTGAAAGGGGTTACTTTGGACTTAAAGAGCCACTGTTGTTTTATAAAACAACATGTTTGTGAACTATGTAACAAGTTAAACATATTGGCAGCTGTCTAATCTAGGAGCAAAACACTTTAGGAAAATCTTTATCGTAGCAGACACTGCTTAGTAGGAGGTAGCTTGCTAGTATTCTTGCAAGGCTTATTTGTCTTCCCTGTAACCACTCCTTTATGCCATGTAAAGGAATTATTATTGATATGCTAGTTTTCATGCACTAGTAGAGTCTACTAATTATTTTCTCCGAAAATGCCCATGGCTTACCTGGTTGGTAATGTTGTTAGTTGGACGTTTTTCGTAATCTACAGTGATAATGAAGAGATCTAACCAAAAGTGTACTATTTGCAGCTATATCTTGAAAGAATGCAAGATTTCTATTATCTGAGTTTTACATTTGACAATCTATCCCTGGTGAGTTGACTATATTAGATCTACTATCTTCCAAGAAGGATGTTGCAATTGAATCTAGTATGTCTAATTATGCATGGATTATGTGCCTTATTCAGCTGAGCTGGTTATCATAGCTACAGCATACAGTACTATCACTACCTTAGTTGTGTTGTACATATTATCCTATTTATTATGTTTGTTCTTTCAGTGTTAAGATGCAGAATTAGCATATATTCCATGAATTTATATGGGGGATTTTTGTGCACATTTTTACATAATGGTGGTGAATTCCTGTTTACATAATGGTAAATTCCTTTTGCTTGGGCGAATGGGTGACATCAAAGGTAGTGCTTTGTGAAGAGAGTGAATTGTTTATAAAGTTGTTTTTCACTAAATGTGTGCATCTTGTCAAAGACAATAAGTATACTTATAAATAAATCTGTGTGTGTTTACTTATGTATACATAAAGATTAGATACAACAATATAAGATGCTTTAGGTTTATTTGATAAAGTAGATAATATAGGATGTAAAGTATAATATGTATAAGATAGATAAAAGACTGACATTAAATAACTGTTATACTGACATTAAAGCATAGTAACATAGTAACATAGTAATTTCGGTTGAAAAAAGAATTTTGTCCATCAAGTTCAACCTTTTTAGATCTCTTCTGATCTGCAATAAGCGGATTTATTGTTAATTGATCCAGAGGAAGGCAAACAGAAATAAACCCCAGTGAAACCTTGCCAATTGTCTCAACAGGGAAAAAAATATAAAATTATTTCCTGATCTCAGATACTGGCGATCGGATTCATCCCTGGATCAATACTCCCTCTCTATCCAGGATAGCCTTTAATGCCCTTTTTATTTAAAAATATACCCAATCCATTTTTAAAGATCGAATCCGCTGTCACCACCTCCTTTGGTAGAGAATTCCACAGATTAACCACCCTTACTGTGAAGAACCCTTTTTCTTTCTTTAAGGTGAAATATTTTTACTTCTAATCTCAAAGGATGTCCCCTTGTCAGTTGAAAACATCTTGACATAAAAAGTTCCTTTGACAAAGCCCTGTATTGACCCTGGATATATTTATATACGGAAATCATATCCACTCTTATACTCCTTTTTCCTAGAGTAAATAAGTTTAATTTGGTTAGTCTTTCTTCATAACTTAGCCCCTCCATTCCCTTTATTAGCTTTGTTGCCCTTCTCTGTACTTTTTTCAGCTCTAAAATGTCCTTTTTATGTAGTGGTGCCTAAAATTGTACTCCATATTCCAAATGAGGGTGTACTAGAGATTTGTATAGTGGGAGAATTATATTTGCTTCCCTTGCTTCTATACCCTTCTTAATACATGCTAATATTTTACTTGCCTTTGCAGCTGCTGCTTGGCATTGAGCACTGTTACCTAGGCGGTTGTCCACAAGTACTCCCAAATCCCTTTCACTATCTGATACCCCTAGATTTGCTCCATTAAGATTATAAATTGCGTGGCTATTTTTCCTTCCCAGATGCATAACTTTACATTTATTCGTATTAAATCTCAACTGCCACTTAGATGCCCATTCCTCTAATTTATGCAAATCCCTTTGGAGGGAAAATACATAATTTTCTGATTTAATTACCTTGCACAACTTTGTGCAATCAGCAAAAATGGAGACACCACACTCCAATCCCACTTTCAAGTCATTAATAAATATGTTAAAAAGGAGGGGACCTAAAACTGAACCCTGAGGAACCCCACTTACCACATTAGTCCAATCCAAGTATGTTTCATTTACCACAACATTTGCTTTCTGTCATTTAGTCAGCTCTCAATCCATAAGCAAATATTTATGGCAGTTCATGTATCCCTTAGTTGCTCAACAGTCTCCCATGTGGCACTGTTCATGACATAAGTACATAAATAGATTAAAATATGATGTGCATTGGGTAAAATTTGTGCATAGGTAAGTTGTTACATTAAATAATATAGAATACAATGTTAAAGCTAGATTTATGTAATAAGATGGTTAAGGTAGGATAAGATAAGATGTAGTTGTGTACCCATCACGTTAAATACCCTGTAGGGTCAGGAATACATTTGTGCAAAGTTTGAATAATCAATAATTGTGCCTTATATGTACAATTAATTAATGTGGGATATCATCCAGTCCATCATAAATCTCTGAAATGAGTTTGTTTGTTTATATATAGGATTTTTGTTTGCTAATGTTATATTTTTTAGTTGAGTACCAAATTAATGTTGTTTTGTTTTGCTCCCGTTTTTCATTTTTATTTAACGCTCTATAAAAAACATATATAGCATTTACATTAACCGCAACAGAAATACAGGGAAAAAGTATAAGCTTACTAAGGTAACAAAATAAAAATAAAAATTACATAAAGTATCACAGAACACATGCAGCACTGTTGAAGTAAAAAACAAAATTATATTGCATCAGTAAAATAATTTATAAGCTTACTAAGGTAATATAATAGGAAAAATGTACATCATAAGTATTGCAGAATGAACCATATCACAAACTTCTTATAAAGCCCAATAAGCCCATATCAACTGAAGACAATTTAAACATACTACCTTGCTCTTTTTGTTTTTTACGTTGAATCTGAATAGGTATGGTAAGTTCCCTCATGTAATTGCTGACACATGGCAATTACATTGTTTAAATTGAATTATTAGGCTCCAAACAAAATCTAGTTTAGTGTAAAGGTAAGCTGCCCAGCTCCAAAGGAACTTTTCTCCTTGACTTTTATTGTCTAGATGATCTTCTGCCCTGTTCATGTGAAACATTTTGTGTAACTTGCTTGATTTGAGTGGGAAATGTATAGGAGTGGGATAGGTTATAGCTCTGGTGAGTTGTGTGGGCACCCATTGTGGTGTCATTAGAAAGCAAAGTTTCAGTTTGACCCAGCAATAATTAAAAATATTAGTCCAATAAGGACAATTCTTGGATATGGCTATAAGCAAATAAAATAGATCAGCTCTATCACTGCCACATCTAAAACAAATATCTGGAATTGCCGGTCCAATTTGATGCCTCAGTGAGGGTGTAAGGGATAAGCAGTGAACAAGTTTAAAATTGGAATGTGCTAGCAGACAGAAACTTGAAAACAGTATAATGATGTTGAAATGTTTCTTTTAATGTGAGATTAGGAAAATGGTAAATGGCAATTTATAGTCTTCCAGTCTCATTAATGGTTTGGTATATGGATGTAGCGGAGAAGCTTATGGTCAATGTAGGGTGAAAGATCAAATTCAATGTGTTGCACAAATCTTTTTGGAGAAGAATAAGCACAACACTTCTCAAATAATAAAGACTCTGAGATTATTGGTAATTATAGCCATATTTATCAGGACATTTATCCTGGACTTGTGTCAGTGAAAAGTAAGTTAAAGATTTCTCCAAAGTTGTTGCCCCTTATCATCCACAAATTAGAATAAAGTTGTGCCTCACCATTCTGTAAATCAGAGTTATGGGTGAAAGGTAGAAATAAAGATAAAATCAAGGTGAGTCTACCCATTTTTCTGATAGCTTGCCAGTCCTCAAAAGTTGACCAAATAATAGGTAACATTTCAACAGACGTTGCACTGGGGTTCGTGCAAGTGATATAGCAAATTAATGAAGGGAAAAAATGATTGGTCTGAAGCAGGCCAAGTATATAAAGTAACATTGTGAGTAGGAAGGGTCTGTGGTAAATCCTGGAACGTATAGGATGTCCTTTTAAGTTCCTCAACATGATCATCCAGCTACATGTAGACCAGGGCAGCTAGGTCAGGCACAGCAATGACCTGTCAGAGACCTTCCCAATAAGGAATGGCATGAAGCATGGCTGTGTTCTCACTTTTACCCTATTATTGAGTATGGTGCCATGGCAGACCTTTATGATGAGGAAGGTCTCTACACCCAATACCCCAAGAAAATAGAATGACTTGTTCAGAGCTACTTTTTTTCTAATAATGCTGCCCTTGTTTTACAAATGGTGACAGCTCTGCAGCAATTGACATTTTGCTTCGCCAAGGCTGCAGAGGTCTTTGGTATAGAAGTCAGTTTAAAGAAGATGGAAGTTCTCCACCAGCCCTCACCTCAGCAAGATTACTGTCCTCCTTGCATCACCATTGGCAAGTCCGAGCTGAAGACAGCCCACCAGTTCAGTTACCTGGGGGGCATCATCTCCTCCAATGGCAAGGTCGACAAGGAAATTGACAACAGACTGGCAAAGGCATATGGTGCGTTCGGCAGGTTATATAAAAGAGTTGGAACAACAAGCATCTGAATAAATTCTAGAATCTTATAATCATGAGTTGTAAGGAAAGAGGTCCGCGATGTATAAAGATCATTAAATATATTTAAAACATTGGTACCAAAGTGTTGGAGTTAAGGAATCTAATTAGACATGGCCAAACCATTTTGTTTTATGCTTTTTCCACATTAAAACTGATTTGTATGTTATTGCAGACAGGGCCTTCTTAACTTTCATAATCCTATGTAGATAGAAATCAGTCTGGGATGGTAGGTGAAACTTAGGAAGTATAGGTTGGAGGTGTCATAATACTGGAAACAGATTTTAAAGCCAGATTAAGGAAGATGATGGTTTTGTAAGAGGTAATTAGTCATTAGTCTGTGGGTGGGGGTGACTTTCAAGGAAATGATTATAAAGAGTGGCCTAATGGGAAGCAAGCTATGGGACCAAGATTGTATATTATTCTGACCCTAAGCCATGTAAAGTATTTAATGGTTATGTTCACCTGCATGGCTGTAAATGTGGCTCAAGTGGTTTGCTGTTCTTCCCAGGAGAGATTTCCAGCTTGTTGGAGAAATGTAAGACCCTCTTGAAGTAAGTCAGGGACCGGGGTATAGAGACTTAAATTAATTTCCTTAAATGAATTCCCTAACATATAAAGCCCTTAACAACAGTGCACCCCTTTACATCTCTGGTCTCATCACCAAATACTCCCCCACCACCCTCTTTGCTCAGCTAATGTCCTTCTTCTTTCTACCACTCTTGTCACCTCCTCTCATTTCCACCCTCAGGACTTTTTTTGTGCTGTCCCTATTCTCCTGAACTCATTGCCTCGCTCCACCAGACTATCTCCCAGCCTAAAAACCTTCAAAACCTCACTAAAACCACATCTGTTTAAAGAAGCTTATCAAATTCCATCCTAACATGTGCAACACTTCTCTCACCCTCATGTATCACACCCAAAACCTTTAGATTGTAAGTTTTCAATCTTGCATGGAGCTTTGAGGAAAGCACTATGAACACAGGATTCTAAGCTCAAAGACAGGGCCCTCCATTTTTTGCAATGTGTTTATATTGTTTTTCTCTCTGCCTGGAACTTAACCCATGTATAGCTCTACGGAATATTTTGGCACATTATAAATAAATGATAATAATAATAATAATAATTCTAAAATAATTGAGTCAATTGCACAGTGAGAGTAGTTAGATTAGAATGTACATTTTGTACTCGTATAATCCTATTTTTTTTACCCTTGGCAATATGAAGTTTGTCAGACTTGTTTCCCCATTTTTAAAACTGCTGACTCTTATATTGCAAAGTAAGGGCAGCATTTTTAGTGGCTAGTTCATTGTAACATCTCTTTAAATCAGCATAACCTTACTACAGGATTTTCTATTTCCGATTTACAAACATGGTAGCCTAGAGTATCAGAGGCTAAAATACAATCAATTTGAGAAAAGGTGTAGTTACGATCCACCTAGTAACGAGAGTACCACATATCAGTCAGATTGAAGTGGACGATCATGAATTAATTATTGGAAATAGCAGATCTATCCATTACATCATTCAAACAACAATTACATTCTTCTACTAGAACAATGGGATCCGATCTCCACTCCTGAAGTTTATGAAGTAGGGGAGAGAAAATGATCTAATCATCATTTTTTTAAGAAAATTAAGAAATAATGTAATTGGGGTGGGCGTCAGAAGTTAATATAGGGTAGGGTAAGTTTGTATGGCATAGGATGGCACTCCTTGTCTTGCATGTAAAAGATACTGTAAGGCAGTCCCCAATCCAGTGTACTTTCAATGAGTGTCTCCTGAAGAAACACAATATCTAGGTTTAGATATTTAAGAGGAAACAGGACTTTGGATCTGTATTTTTTTTATGAACTTGTTTAAAATAGAAGATTATTTTTTCAATTAAAATAAAAGTTATGTTTTATTAGGTTGACTGCACACATTGAATATTTTTCAGTGCTTTGCTTCTAAGAGGATTATTCACAATACATGAGTAGTAGCAGAACCTTTTTCTTTTTTGCTTTCAGGATTTGAATAATTGCATTAAATCTTAGAGAATAATATATATTAGAAGTGAGATCCTTTCTATTATAATGATAAAAGACATCTCATTTACATTACAAAGACAAGGAAACACTTACAAAATAAATGTGTCCACTAAATAAGTCAAGCATTATTTTCTTATATCCCTGGGATTCAAAGAAGGTATTTTAACGTTTCTGTATTACTTTTTACTCTGGAAATGGTAAAAAAGTGTTTACTATTACACTGCACAAGCAATTAGAGTCAGCTCCTGTACACTGTAAATGTAAAGTAGCTTCCTTCGCAGGTATAATTACATCCAAGTTGACCAAAATATATCATTCTCTCTTGGCATTTACAGGTGACTTGGCATCAACAATAGGCCAACGCAACATTAAGGTCGAGGCATTTCTTGGTTCTCTAATTAGTAGAAGCTAAATAACTTGAAAAGTATATATCTAAGCATGTCAGCTATTTGTAGCACAAAATATTACACCCTTAAATCTGGAACATAGAATTTAAGTGCTTTTACACAAAAAAAAACTTTTGCTTTGTAATTTCTACATTCTATCTACTTTTCAAGAGCCAATGAAAAAAATATGTCTTACACTAACATTAAATTTGTATACTGTGAATGAGATTCAACAAAAACATTCAATACATAAATACATATGAATGCCTGCATTATTAAGAAGAAAAACAACGTTATTAGAGCTGAAGATCCTGGTTCAAATCCTGATTCTTTATTTTGTTTCTTTTTTTAGTTTAATATATTTTATTTAGTTTAAATTATTATTTCAAAAAAGAGCTATTAGACTGGGTAAAACAGAAAATGAAAAGTTAGTTGCAAAGGAGAGTAAGACTAACCCTAAAATATTTTTTGGATATATTAACCGCCCAGGCGGTCTGGCCGCGTTAGTGCCCCAGAGTGTTAAAGCGGTACACTTGGGGGTGCTGATGCGGCCGGACCGCCTTGCACGCAGGAAAATGACCCTTGG
Organism: Discoglossus pictus; assembly: GCA_027410445.1. Taxonomy (NCBI): domain Eukaryota; kingdom Metazoa; phylum Chordata; class Amphibia; order Anura; family Alytidae; genus Discoglossus; species Discoglossus pictus. Next base: position 357,545,339 of record CM050163.1, on the reverse strand, counting down.
AAGATGGATCTGTGTGATCCTGAGCGTGGCTCGATGTTGCCGCTTTAGGTTCTGAGAATTAACCTCGAGCCATGCTCTGGATTACCACTAAGGGGGTTAATGGGGAGACAGCCAGAAAGGAAGCTATAGGAACATTGTGAAACAGGCCATCTGATAATTAGTGGCTAGGAAAAGGCATATGAGTTAAATATGTTCTTTTCTTCGGTCTACACAAGGGAGGTACCAGTGGTTGAGATACTGCAACAAAATGGGGCCATACTACCTTCACCAAATAATTGGTTAACACAGGAAGAATTCCAAAAGAGGTTGGAAAAAATAAATGTTAATAAAGCCCCAGGTCCTGATGGAATACATCCGAGGGTACAGAGGGAACTGGGATCTGTAATAGCCAAACCATTATATCTAATTTTTCAAGATTCACTCAACACAGGGTCTCTACCAGATGACTGGATAAAAGCAGAGGTGATACCTATATTTAAGAAGAGAGCAAGAAAAACCCAGGAAATTATAGACTTGTAAGTCTCACTTCTGTAGCGGGAAAGCTTTTATAAGGGTTAATAAGGCATAGTATACAAGAATATGTCTGTTTAAACAAGGTTAAAAGTAGGAGTCAACACAGATTTATGAGGGATAGGTTATGTCAAAAAACCTAATTAATTGGATCAAGGCAACTCAGTGCATGTAGTCTTTTTGGATTTTGCAAAGGCTTTTGATATGGTGCCACATGGGAGACTGTTGTGCAAACTAAGGGATATAGGAATTGCAGTAAATATCTGCTCATGGATAGAGAGCTGGATAAAAGACAGGAAGCAAAGGGTTGTTTTAAATGGAACATACTCAGATTGGACTAATGTGGTAAGTGGAGTTCCCCAGGGTTCAGTATTAGGTCTTCTCCATTTTAACATATTTATTATTGACTTAGAAGTATGATTGGAAAGTATTGTCTCAATTTTTGCTGATGACGCTATGTTGTGCAAGGTAATTAAATAACATAATGATGTACTTTCCCTCCAGAAGGATTTGCATAAATTAGAGAAATGGGCAACTAAATGGCAGATGAGATTTAATATGAATAAATGTAAAGTTATGATTCTGGGATGGAAAAATAGCCATGCAATTTATAATCTTAATGAAGCAAATCTAGAGGTATCAGATATTGAAAGGGGTTTGGGAGTACTTGTGGATAACCACCTAAGTATCAGTGCTGAATGCCAAGCAGCAGCTGCAAAGGCAAGTACAATATTATCATGTATTAAGAACAATATAGAAGCCAGGGAAACAAAGTTAATTCTGCAACTATACAAATCTCTAGTTCACCCTCATTTGGAAAATGGAGTACAATTTTAGGCACCACTTCATAAAAAGGACATTTTAGAACTGGGAAGTGTACAGAGAAGAGCAACAAAACTAATAAGGGTAATGGAGGGGCTAAGTTATGATGAAAGATTAACAAAATTAAACGTATTTTCTCTAGAAAAAAGGCATCTAAGAGGGGATATGATAACCTTATATAAATTTATCCGGAGCCAATTTAAGGCTTTGTCAAGTGAACGTTTTGTGCCAAGAGGTTTCAACTGACAAGAGGGCATCCTTTGAAGTTTTCACCTTAAAGAAAGAAAAGGGTTCTTTACAGTAAGGGTAGTTAAACTGTGGAATTATCTACCAAAGGAGGCGGTGACAGTGGCATCAATAGATAACTTTAAAAAAGAGTTGGATATATTTTTGAGTAAAAAGGGCATTCAGGGTTATCCTGGATAATTAGAGAGGGAGTATTGATCCAGGGAGGAGTCCGATTGCGAGTATCTGGGGTCTGGAAGGATTTTTCCCCCCTTTTTGAGACAATTGCCAATGAGGATTTTTTTCTATTTGCCTTCCTTTGGATCAATTAACAACTAATCCACATATTGTAGATCAGAGAGATCTAAAAGGGTTGAACTTGATGGACTAAAGTATTTTTTCAACGTCAATTACTATGTAACTAAATGATCTCATCTATCTAACTCTGCCTCGATCTTTCCCTTCTTTGCATGCCTTCAATCTTTCCCAGCATTAGAGCCTTGTCTAGAGAATCCTGTCTTCTCATGATAATGTCAAAATATTTGAGTTTCAGCCTTATGATCATAGCTTCCAGTGAACAGTTTGTTTGATAATGATACATCTGTGACGATCTGAGAGAAGGGGCTATACAAGCCCAGGGCCACCTGCTGTGGACTACAGGTTATCTACACACAAGGACCGTTGGGTTCTTTGAAAACTCGGCACCAGCACCCTGATATCTGGCTTCTGCATCAGTCAGAGTCTCTCCATCAGGAATCAGCTCTTCCACTCTCCAGGAGTCACAGTAACCTTCTTGTAGAAGTGACCAGAACAGGTTACTTGTAGGGTGGAGATATGTTCAGTATTGCAGCCATCCAGGAGAACAGGAACAGAATAAAGAGATCATACAATTTCTATATGTATCTGCTGAACTGATTTATTTTAGAAATTACGGCACACAGAGAGGGTGTGCACAATGTAACAAATGAGGGGGGTGGAAGACAATCACAAGAGATTACTCCCCACTTCCAGACAGCAGTTCTGGGGCTATGATCCTAATGGATGATAGGCTTGAACTGCAGCCCATAGCCAAGTCCAAGTCTGCGTCCAAAGAAAAAAAATGTTGGCCCAATTGGCCACTGCACAAATCCCAGTTCATGGCCTCCTCCTGGGTGGGGGGGGGTAGTAGTTTTGCCCAGTCTGGGGTGGTTGCCCATCCATCCTTCAGGAAAGTGTCCACAGTCTCTAACCCCATTCCTTGCAATCTTGGGGACACATCCAGGTTCTCAGAAACTAGGATCCAATCCAGGAGCTTAGTGCTACTCCCTTGGCCACAGGCAGGTAGTGGCTCTGGGGTAGCCCATCTAGGGATCAGCTCAGGAGGGGGTAAACAGCACTTCCATGCCGGAACACACAGGGTAGCAGACTTTGCAGGGTTCGGTAACTCCTTTGGGTGGGTATCCACAAGGGCTGGTAAGGTTGGGAACACCTCTGGGCCGCTTGCCCATATTCTTTAACTCTGGGGCTGTCAGGACTGAAGCGATCCCTGTCAGCCCTGCTGGCAACTCTGCAGGGTTTGGGAGTGGAGCCCCAACTTATTCCTTCCTCAGGGACTCAGGGACAGTTTCCTCACCTGAACTCCAACACCTGGATCCACCTGATCCATGCTGGGCAAGAGCTTCAGGGTCTCGGCGACCCCCCCTCCTGATAGCCTCATGCCCCAATCTGGCATCACACTCTCACTGACTGTCAGCCTTGGCATCTGGACATCAGCCGTCTGTGGTTCAGGACAGCTGACAATCCATTGGTAGTTTGGCAGGCTCTCAGGGCTTGCACCTTTCTCTGCCAACAGTTCAGGCTCCAGCTCCTCACCCTTGGTTAGCAGCTGGAACTTTTCTGTTTGTTGGCCATCTCCCAGTGGCTGGTGCTGTTAAACACTACTTCCTGGTCTTGCATCTACCAGGGTCTGGACTGTTCTACCGGCCTCCCTATCCTGGTGAGCTCCCAGCAGTCCCTCTTATCTCACCTGTTCTGTAGCGGTCAGATCTCCAGGTACCTTCTGGCTTCCTTCCTCCACCTTACAGAGGTGTAGCCAACAGTCCATTTTTTTCTTGCAGTCTATCCTCTGCTAGCTCAGCTGGGGAAGCATGGGGTAGCTTCAAGTACTTGAGCCAGGTCCCACCTGGGCCCACCTCCTCAAGCAGTTCCTCATACTCTTTATCCAACTCCATTTCTTTATGGATCAACGGTTTGAGCAATTTTTCCTGTCCCTGGGTCTATTTCCACGTCTTTTTGGCATTGTACCAATAGAATTTCCCAGCGCTCTGCAGTTCCCAGGCAACTCTTTGGATCATCCTGCAGCACACCAGGAAGCCCTTCCATCACCCCAAGCCTGTAGAAGGAGGGCCCTTGTGATGCAGGAGTTGGAAGCATTAGGTCCATATACTCATGTTCCAAGTCAAGCTCCAACCACACCAGGTCCTCAAACCATTCTGCTAGCTTCTCACCAGGCTGGAGCCCAAGGGAAACCATCTGCTGATTTCGAATAGCTATCCACCTATCCTTGTCTGTAGCAATCCGTTCCATTCGCCGCTCCAGCATACTGGTGATGAGGCTCCTTTTCTCCCTGATCCCCTCTGCTCTGCAGGGCTCTATGTGGTCACTGGCCTCCTCTATCCAGGGCTGGTCTTCCTTGGACTTGGACCTGGATTTGAAGGTTTGGATAAATTGCTGAGTGGTTTCTGCTTCCCCTCCAAGCCGCAAAAATGACTGAACTTCCAAACTGCATCGATCACTAAATCCCATCCTAGCTGCTGGTTCTTGCATCGAGATTCCACCACTGCCAACCAGTTGTGACGATCCGAGAGTAGGGGCTATACAAGCCCAGGTCCACCTGCTATAGACTACAGGTTATCTATGCTCAAGGACCGTTGGGTTCTTTGAAATCTCTGCACCAGCACCCTGATATCTGGCTTCTGTATCAGTCAGAGTCTCTCCATCAGGAATCAGCTCTTCTAGGAGTCACAGTAACCTTCCTGTGTTAGTGACCAGAACAGGTTACTTGTAGGGTGGAGATATGTTCAGTATCGCAGCCATCCAGGAGAACAGGAACAAAATAAAGAGACCATACAATTTCTATATATCTTTGCTGAACTTTATATGGGATAGATACAGAGGAAGTGTTCACATTGTAACAAATGAGAAGGGGTGGCAGACAATCACAAGAGATAAACTCCACATGGATTTAACAGTAGTTTCCTGAATGTAATAGGCTTAATTTCTAATACACATCCTGTCGTCTCTAGCAAAAATCAGATGGGATTAACTTAATCTGACAAACAATGGAACAAAGCAGATTACAAATACAATAGAGGTGTTTATGCAGACAATCCATTGCTGGAGTCAAGCAGTCTGGTGGCTCAATGGTCCAACACCCAGACTGAGAAAAAGTGGTCTGTGAAAACATCACATTTAGAATTGTGATTGAATATTATTTGCTAGTTTTAGAAACTTATAATGGAATCTAAATTGAAGAGGGGCATCATCTCCCACTCCAGAGAACAGACTGGGGCTGACACTGGAAGTATCTGAGGGCTGCATGTGGCCTCCACCCGGGCTTCTTGTTGCCCACATAAGCTATAATTAATAATGCTATGTTAGATTAATTAAATTTATGACCAAAATCAATGAGTTTGTCTGAAGCGGCTGCAATTTTCAAATTTCCATAAAGAGCAACCACTGCAGCATCAATGAACCTTAATAAATGTAGCTGTAAATATTTTGGGTAAGAATAATATTAACAAAATATTTTGACCATTGCATATTTTATAAAACATAGGTGTCTCCTTTGGGATCATCATGCAGCATTCAATAAATATATTTATTTGCAACAGATACAATAAGCTAGTTTTAGTAAGCTCTATAAAAATCTCAAGCCAAAATATTTTTACTTTTCCAGAAGTTTATTGCTTTTCCAGTCCAAAATATGTTATTTTAACAAATATGTTAGAATGCTGAAATTTTGTAAATTAATGGTTTGTTTTTTAAAGCACAGTAATTCGCTGAACTGGACAATAATTTCACATTTCACATCAAACAACCACCAGATTTTCTACTGTGGTCAAGAATCCAGGAGAAGAAATGGAGTAGCCCTCATAGTCAATCAAAGGGTGGCCAAAGCAGTCCTCGGTTACAACCCAAAAATGACAAAATTATTTAAATTTAAATTCAAGGCAAGCCGTGTAACATCACAGTGATCCAAGTCTATGCTCCAAACATGGATGCTGAGGAGACTGAAGTTATCAAGGTCTACGAAGATATTCAACACATCATAGATATTACACCAAGAAAAGATGTTACTATCATCATAGGAGATAGGAATGCTAAAGTAGGGAACCAAAAGACACCTGGAATAACTGGGAAGTTTGGCGTTGGAGTACAAAATGAAGTAGATCAGAGATTCCATCAAGATAATTCCCTGGTCGTAGCAAACACCCTCTTCCAACAGCCTCCGAGACAACTCCACACATGTACATCACCAGATGGTCAATATAGAAATCACATTGACTATAAACTTTGCAGCCAAAGATGGAGGAGCTCTATAAACTAAACTGCAGCTTCTTATTGCAAAGTTCAGAATTAAACTGAAGAAAAGAGGGAATATGATCAGAACAAGTAGATACAGAATAAATAATATCCCTTGTGAATATGCAGTGGAAGTAAAGAATAGATTTAAGGTACTAGACATGGAAGACAGAATGCCAGTTAAAGGAATGGCTCTGCTTTTCCTTATGGTATCAAAAACACTTGTAGCTTCTAGATGGACAAAACTTAGAGAAGCACTGGAGTATGTTTATCTCCTAGAATGCGGACTCAGCAATACAGGGTTAGGTCAAAAAATTAGAGCCAAATGGGCCCTATGGGAAAAATATTTCTTTAATAATTAAAGTTTAAATTTAATCAGACAGAATTCTTTTTTTCTTTTTTCTTTGAATATGACTCTGGGTGGGCCTCTCCTCTCTCTTCCCTGCCTTGTCCTCTTCTCATGCTGGAGGTTTATGTTTTGATTATGTTGTGATTGGGTCCTGAATTTGTTTTTTTTGTGGACTTTATGTGTCTTTTATGTTTTTCTTTGCATTTTTTTGCATGATCTCTTTGCTAAGATAGATTTGTATAATATTATTGTCTTTGATCTTGTAACTTTAAAAAATAAAAAAAAAGAGTGCCTGAAGATCTTTGGACCACAGCAACAAAAAATATCCATAAAGGTAAGAAAAGTAGGAAGGCACACTGGCTATCTGATGAAGCTTTGAAAATAGGAACGGGATAACGCAAATCAAGCTGCGACAACGGTTTTAAAATGCAGCTAAAACTGTAAGTGCCTGACTGTGCTGTACCTGAGAAAGTCAACACACAGGTCTAGGCGTTGGTGGGTTTTTGAGAGAGATAGACAGAAATTTAGAGAGAGATAGAGAGTGTTAGAGAGAGATAGTGTTAGAGAGAGAGTGAGCGTGCCAGAGAGAGAGAATAGAGAGTGTTAGAGGGAGTGAGAGTGTGAGAGAGAAATATTGAGTTTTAGAGAGAGCGAGTGATAGTGACTGAGAGATAGAGAGAGACAGATAGAGAGATAGACAGAGCGAGATAGATTGAGAGATAGAGAGAGAAAAACCGGAGGAGGAGGAGAGGTAGAGGCATTGAGATAGGGTGAGAAGGAGGCACGTCAGGGATAGGACAGAAAGGCCAGGAACCTCAGGCACAGGCTGGACCTCAAGAAGCTGTGGCCAAGACCAGGGCACAGAATTAAAGCCCAGAGGAGATAGACATCTTCCTAAGGAAAGACCAGTCATGCTATACGATCATCCATGGCAGGAGGGATGTGAGATCCAGCCAGAAGACACGTGCCTGGCTTGTGGTTGCTGCGGAAGTGTCGTCACTAGGTTTTGCTAACCGTGACGTAAAGTCAGTCAAGCACTGTTAGGATGGCTGCCGCATGAAAGACAAGAGGAAGATGGCGGAGGAGGCTATATCAGCATGTGGTGGGCCGCCATGCAATATAACCTACAGTGGATGGGAGCGCAAACTGAAGCATTGGATAGAGCCAGCAGCAGCAGTGGGCCTCCCTGGACTGCTGGACTCGAGGTTTACAGAAACACTGCAATGTGAGTACCATATACACCTTCACACCCTCATATGCACAAACATGAACCCCACACACATAGATAACTGACATTGAATTGCACTGTACGATCTCTGGTTGTAACTACAGATATATGGGGCAGCAATAACCATGTAAATCCAGTCTGACTAAATATAGTTGTCAGAATTGTTATCAATGAAATGTATGTACAATATCTTCAATCACAACTGATTGTGAATAGCGTTTTACAAATCAATTAATGTCAGTGTTATGTTCGCTGTTGGTTCAGAGTGCATATAAAGCATAAATGATTAAATCTCCATTGCAATTGTGTATTTAATGTCATGAGTTCCACAATCCCTCTCTACCCAATGTTAAACTGCCCGGTTCATAGCTGTTTTGCTTAACACTCCTACTGCTTTCAACCCATCTACGTCTTTAAACAAAGTATAGCTGTAGATCCAGATTCATTCTACATCCATGATACTACATGTATGGATGTGCACACTGCAGCATATGTGGATACAGACTCTGATGGACTGCAAGTGTGTGTCATGTACTAGCCTAACATGGACCATGTCTCATTAGCATGTTAACACACATTGCTGAGGATTGGTGACAGATTGGTCAGTCTCTGCTGAGCACGTGTCCTAATCAACTGCAAATGGCACACTGCACCACCATTACATATATTGATATGAGCTATGATTCACAATGCTCATGATGCAGATCAATCTTAATCTCCGTAGAACAATCACAGCCCATTATAAGTCACTATGATGTCAGGCATATGGAAACACGCAGCAAACAATTGTTCACAACAACAATACTTAAATACAATTGTTGTCTCATTTCAGTACCAAGCAGGCGTACCCCGGCCGCAGAGACCCAGGCGGTGGATACCCAGGACAATGGTAATTCTTCACCAATGCAGATGCAGGAACCTGAGGGCCCTGCACAAACAAAAGACGCTGGCCCATCAGCAGCAAGATCATTGGGGGGAACCCCCCGGCCCCTCACACACATTGTGGCCACGGTCCCAGATCTTTGACCCCAGTGCCATGTTCTGGAGACCATGCTCAACAAGTCCACCAATGCCACCTCCTGAAATGCAAATGGTGGGTTTTCAGGAGCCCTAACACAATCCACTCCTGACTCGGCCCCAGCAGATGTGGCCCAAGCAGATGGGCTCCCAGCAGATGGGCTCCCAGCAGATTGGTTTCCTGCAGATGGGCTCCAACCAGATGGGTTTCCAGCAGATGAGTTTCCAGCAGTTGGGCTCCAACCAAATGGGCTTCCAGCAGATGGGGCCACAGCAGATGGTCTCCCACCAGATGGGGCCACAGCAGATGGGGCCACAGCAGATGTGGCTACAAAAGACCATGCCACCACCAGTCCAGCAGGCCAGACCGTCGCAGAGGTCCACACCATCGCATAAGTCCACACCATCGCAGAGGTCCACACCACTGCAGAGGTCCACACCATCACAGAGGTTCACACCATCGCAGAGGTCCACCACCACAACCTCTGGCCTCACCACAGTTCATATTGAGTCCAAGTGTGTCCAGTGTCACAACACACACCTCCACACGAAGACCCTGGCAGGGCTTCTTTAGTCACGTTGAGACAGATCATGAAGCAGAGCAGGGACCAACATGGGCACTCCAGATAGCAGGTGCACAGGCAAACAGTATCTGGCTTCTCTATGTTGAGATGAAAAGGCATAGGCCAGTCACATGGAGGCGAGCGGCAGGTGCAATCGCTAGCAGTCCAGGTGAATACTATTCAGCCATCAGTTGTGCAGGCTCCACCACCACAACCAGAGACTTCTGCCTTCACTCCTCACCCCTTACCCCCAACGTTTGCTACTGAACAGCCACCCATCTTGGATGCACCCATTACTCCAACACCTCTTGCCCGAGGCAGAAGGAGGAAAAACCCAGCACGGAGGATGGGGCCCAGTGCTCCGCAAGAGGAGGTAGGAGAGAACGTCCCCTAAGTCAGTTGTTGACAAACCTTTCCTCAGGACCCACCAGACAGACCATGATGCAGGTGAAACACTTTGTAAATACACAGGAGAAGCTATTTGATGCTCCACCACCTGTTGAATAATAGTTGCCTCACTTTGTGAGCCCAAGTTCAACATATATCATGCCCTGTTTGATTGCTCTCTAGGAGAAGATTGAGAACCACTGCCCTAAGTCCTCCTCATCCACTCTGCTATTAATATTATTTCCTATTAATGTAGACACACTATTGGCTGGCTACAGAGTGGGTAAACATATGGTTATGTTAAATATATATGCAATTGATGTACAATACGGCACGCCGCCTTTTGGCGCAAAGGGGTGGAGACAGAGTGACTAGTGGGGAGAGAGAGAGCTGGGGTGAGAGGGAGAGTACCGTGGGAAGGAGGGAGAGCTGAGGAGAGAGGGTGAGTACCGGATGGACAGAGGTTGAGCTGGAGAAGGAGGGGGAGGAGAGGGTGAGTGCAGAGAGGCGCGCCGGTGTGGGTGCGTGCATTTTCAGCCTTTGTGGGTGCGCATGAGATGTCGCATCTTGTGCGCCCAAAAGTCATGGTACAGTACAATATGTATTGCGATGAGGTGTTGCAGTCAATGGATATATTGTTCTAGTTGATATCTTGTTCTTGTCTCTGTAGATCTTAATCGTCCAGACACCCGGCCATGAGTATGCAGATCAACATGTGCTCTGTATATCTAATAAAGTATGATCTATTTATAATAGGGGTGAGCAATTAATTTCCCGAAGGGGCCACATGAGAAACTCGGAATGTTGTGGTGGGCCGAACCATAGGCTGAACTTAATTCTGCTCAATATTAATTTTATAGCTTTATTTTATTTTCTCATTGCCAGGAGCAGTATCTACAGAATGCTATCCATCTTAGTTAGTCACAACACTGCTGCTCACAAATTGCCCCCTTTTACAATTGGCAGTGTTTATTTGTCCAGGACACACTTTGTATCCCACTGTAGGCCACTGTAGCGTACCGGATAGGGACAGTTAAAGGGCTGGATGTGGCCCACTGGCCATACAATGCCCAGGTCTGATTTATACTGTTATCAGTGTTTCTTTTTGTTTGTACTATACCATGATTGTGAAACACCAGATTAATGTTCCAAAACAACATTATTGTATTTGTACATAGATCTTCCTTCAACATACTCATCCTGTAATGTAGGGTTGAGGTAATATCTCTGTCACTAGTGCAGCTTATGGTGGAGGTAATGTTCCTGAGTTTGATTCCAGCCATAGCTATATATGATATTCGTGTTTCCTAACACATGGAGGTATTTATTCATGGTATATATTAGATCATATGTCAGTATGAGGTGCAGTTGTCTAATGTTTATGTGTAGAAAAAAAAATATGTGTTCACACAGTTCATATTATACATAATAAATAGTGACCTTGCTAATAAGATGAACTTGGCAAGCAGGGGGCTCAAAGCTTTGACTCAGCAATAAGGATATATATATATATATATATATATATACATATAAAACCAGATGTTAACAACTGTGCCACCCTAACCCGCTGATGCTTGCATATATGTTCACTATAATCTTGTGCACCAGTTACAAACACCTGTCTCTATTTTTTGGGTTTCGTGTAATGGATTCAAAGGCTGAACTAGATTGTCAATACCTATCTCCCCTCATGGTTTAATTCAGTAATGTAAACACACTGTGATTATACTATTTACACCCCTAACTGATGATGCAGAGCACAGATGTTGACTTTCATGGTCCTGTCATTGGTGTTACTGAATTGCAATGGTATTAACATTGGCGAGGCACACACAAACAACATATCTGATAAATCATATTTAATATTTTGCTAAATTAACAAATAAACCAATCAACAAAGCCACACGTTGACTAATTATCACAGGTTTGCTACATATCATGGTGGAGGTGGGTAGGATGATAGCAGACAGGTCAGACAAATCCGAGTCCACTACAGAAGGAACTGGCAACCCACTCTAGTATCTTTGGCCTGCAAACCTTGTAGAACAGCACAGGCAGAGACCTGGCTAAATGTGCTGCAGTCCATAGGGTCACAGAGAGTCGGACACTACTGAAGGACTGAAAAACAAATAAAAACATGTTCACAGGGTACTTGATATATGCCATGTGGTGGTGAAATATGGCCACTAAGTGTGTTCCCAAATGTAGATGTGATGAGTGAGATGTATACCAGATGATGTTTTGTATGTTTATAGCCTCTGTGAGTGAGAAAGGGTTAATATGGCAGCCATTTTGAGGTATATATGTTGCAATTTAATGAGGCAGTGTGTCTTGACTTGCTTTCAGAATGACTTTTCATATTTGCATATGCATGACCATTCCAACATATGACAATATAAATATATTTGTTCTACATATTTGATCCTTGTGGATTGTTGTGCAAATAATTGTAATGCTTTCCACTGCTTCTGCAATATTTTAAAGTCCATTGGTGTGTTTTCATTGTGTTTTACAGTGTTACAGATTAGTCTGTAAACCCTTTGCGAGTGCTCGTTGGAACCCGTAACTTGGGAAAAGACTTTTGCCATTTGTGGCCTTCGCAGGGTGGTTAGCGAGAGCCTGCAAAAATACGTTAATTGAATAGCAAAATAAGTTATGGCCTCCAATGAATGAGGCTCAAAGTATATAGTATGTTTCATACCTTTCTCAAGATGGTGGTGTGCAGCGCCTGCACATTTAGTACACAGCAGAGGATATATGTAACTGGAATGAGCTTTATATCAATATATAAACTGTATATTGTCTACTGTCCTTGTATTAATGAGCCTTTTGTACTTCTAGACTTACTGTTATTTAAGGGATATATAAGGGATATGTTCATGTTTAGGATGCAGCACAGATGGTTTTGGTTCATTAATAATCAGTCCATCCCTAACATCAACATTAAAAATGTCATAATTAACTACAGAGAATAGGAAACAGTCAGGAACCTCCTTTTAGGTAGTATGAATATTTATTATAACCATTCCTCCATTTTTGGAAACTTTATTTTGATGGTTTTATGTTTCAAGTTTCCCAGTGATTTTAAGGCATTTCAGAAATGACTTATTAATACCCACATCATATTAAGGATTAAACTATTTTTTTTATCAATTTGTAATCATAAAAACAATGATCATGTCTTTAAGGTGCATTTTATTTTATAGAGTTATTAATGACTTGAAAAAGTCCCTTAGAACTGAAAGAATTAAGTACTGGGGGTTGGGATGGATGAAGTACTCTGTTTATAGTCTGCAATTCAATAGCAGATATATTACAAGAGATGAGGTTAATGCAGAATATATTTCTGTAATCACAGATCATTTGATATTACCATTTATTAGACATACTTAACAATTAAACGGCAAGGTTCATCATATTAAAGATAGGTCTACTGAACAATAATAAGGCTTATTCACTAAATATCAAATCAACTGCAATGTACTTTTTAGAAGACTGCAAAGTTTATGTTTTATGGGGAAAAGTGCCCTTGCAACCCTTTGCCCTTTGCCAGGAACATCATGAGTTCTATTGGGCTTCATTATCATTTCTATGCAGATGAAGCCCAAATCTACCTCTCCGCACCAGATCTATCCCCTTCTATTCTAACATGTCTCCAACTGCCTCTCTAGTATATCCTCTTGGATGTCCAACCACCATCTGAAACTCAACATGTCTAAAATTGAACTCCTAATCTTCCCTCCGCCTTCCACAGAGTCAACAACGACATCCTCACCCCCTCCTCCCAAGCCCGTTGTCTTGGAGTTCTACTGGACCCCGCTCTGTCTTTCATCCCTCACATATAATCACTAACTAAATCTTGTCTTCTCGATCTAAAAAACATCTCCAGAATTCGTCACTATCTTACACAAGACACAACTAAAATCCTTATACACTCTCTCATCATCTCTCGACTAGACTACTGCAACTCGCTTCTTGTTGGCCTACCCACCACCCGACTATCCCCACTTCAATCCATTATGAACGCCTCTGCTAGACTCATCTTCCGTACACAACGTTGTTGGCATCACCTCTCTGTCAATCACTCCACTGGCTTCCCTTAGCCTCAAGAATACAATTTAAAATCATGACCCTAACTTACAAAGCCGTCAACAATAACGCTCCGCCTTAACATCTCTGCTCTCATCTCCAAATACTCCCCCACCTGCCCTCTTCGTTCTGCTAATGACCTTCTTCTTTCTACAACTCTTGTCACCTCCTTTCACTCCTGCCTCCAGGACTTTTCTCGTGCTGCCCCTAGTCTCTGGAACTCCTTGCCTCACTCCACCAGATTATCCTCTTGCCTCAAAACATTTAAAACCTCACTTAAAACGCATCTCTTTAAAGAAGCGTATCACCTTCCACGCTAACACGCTTATCACCTCTCTCTCCCTCTTTTACCACTCACTATACCTTAGATTGTAAGTCTGCGAGTTTCTATCCTAAGTACTTTGGGAATTCACCATGGACATTGTATTCCTAGCTCAAAGACAGGGCCCTCCTTGCTTTGCTAAATGTTAATTTGTATTTATCTTTGTCTGAAATGTACAGTGCTATGGAATATGTTGGTGCTCTATAAATGAACTATAATAATAATAATAATAATAATAGACAAACAGGTGCTAAGATGCTGCTTCTTTGCTTTAGTTTAAGGTATAACAGGCTGATATTGTATATTTTTACTTTTATATTATTGCATGTAAAGAAAACATACGTGTAAGGAAAAATATATTAAACAGTAGTAACGGTTAATAATTTTAATATGCAAACCTTCATTTTAAACATGATGTTAGCTTGTTGTCTTCCTTGCTCTGGTTTTCAGTCTACAACATATATTGTGGATCATTTAACTATACAAATTCTTTGATTATTCCACTAACTCAACCACATTAAATATTGTATAATCCACGTTTTATCAAATTTACCCTATCTCATCAACACACACTACACCTCACTAAATAACTTATTACAGCTCTTATTACCATTTCTTTAATTTTACTATGTGGCCCCCAAATTATTGTTTCATCAAACTAACACTATCACTACATACTCACTTAAAGTAGGTATAGTAACTCTAGCTGCTTTCCCAAATGGCATTCAAAATCTTTGCCTATTGTTGCAGACATATACCCTCCACCAAGGAGATCTTGCCATTTATGATGGCAACAAAAGAAAATGCCCCAATGTGTTTTGGGTGTTTTATGTGTTTCAGTATTTACTTGCTCAAATCTGATAAACTGAAAATATTAAATTTACTTTTAAAATAATTAGCATCCTAATTTCATAGCCAAGTTCATATGAGAAAAAAGACCTTAAGTACATGATTGTTTTATGAAATACTGTACTTTTTCTGAAAATATCACTAAAGAGTTAATTACTGACTCAATAACTTATAGGGCCAATATTCAGCCCTTGGCATTTTTCACAGATTTGTAGCAGATGTAAATGAGCCATGCATGTCATGAGTTGTTACAGACCATATTACTGGCAAAGGAACTAGCTTTTGTATCTTAATCAATACTACAGAGGATAAGGCATTACCCAACATTCCTGAAAAGGAAATTTGAATAGTGAAAATGTGCTCAGTCTTGGACCTCTTCCACCCTCTCATGGCCTCAGTCCAAACTACTGCAGAGAAGTAGTACTGTGTAGTAAAGAAGACAATTTGCTTATTTATTCTTTATTAAAAATGCTCAGTTGATCGATAAAATTTAATAAACAATGAAAGAAACTTATGGGGGTGAAGATCACTTCTTAATCATGTTAAAAGGATCAGTTATATGTTTTATTTTAAATCTTTAGTTCACTCTTTTCTTTAAGGGCTTCTATTTTACGTTACCAAAATTTATGGAAACCAGATGTTCCTCTCAAGTGGGATTGTCATCTGAACCTCCTATTCCCTCACACATGTGTTTTAGGCCTCCAGTCTAGCCAGCTCTCCTCGGAAGATGAATAAAAGTAAATGGTCAGAAACAAGTACATACTGAATAGCTTTCATTAACTGGAACTACAACTAAGAAATAAACTGTAACCCTGATATTTAATTCCCTCAGTGGTAAAGAGTCTTCTTTTGTGGCTAAGGGAGTGCATAGAACATTATAGAAAAAAGGTATTGTTCCCTACAAACAGGAATGATAAATCTGTCAACATAATATTCTTTGTGGTGTACATTCTAAATGAAACCAGACATTTAGGGAATCAACTGCTATTGTTTGTTTGTTTTTTTCAAATCTTTACCTACACACCATTTGTAAATTAAGCATTACATATGTTATCCAGATGATGACATTATTTGTGTTTTATGTTTTTATGATGCCCAGATGATAGCATTGCATTTAGTTTGGTTTATTACTTGTCATTTTGCACCAAAATGTAATGGATCAATTCAGAAATGCCCTGGAGCCTTGTTACCAATATTGTGATGTAAACTAATGTGACTAAATTCTCAAAGTGTAGCTGCTGTATACGTGTGTATGTAGTTTGATTGTGTAAGTCATTTATGTTGTTATGATGTTCTGTCTGCATTACTTAACTAACACATACAATAGCTTGCATTAATTAAAAGGTCTGCATTTTTTTAGGAGTAGGATTTTAAAAAGTGTTTAGAACATTTTATGTAGCTTATCATAAATTGCACATACAGAAAACATGGGCAAAATGCACCTCTCCCTATCTATTAGCTTTCCTGAACTCATTGATGGAGCCCGTGATGTAGCCCATAAACTAATTTGCTATTCAATTGCCGATTTTTAGCTACCTGCAAACGATTTGCGTGTTACAGGCTGAAAATGCCAGCGGTTGTCAAACGGCCTGCGTTACGGGGCTAATTTAATAGCAAAAATCCCTAAGATCTACGTTACAAGCTACGTTTTAACACTTAGCCAAAATTTTACGTGGCTGTAACTTAGCAGCAAGGAGATCTTTAGCAGAACTATGTAAATCCTCACAAATTCCAAACTTAAACATTGTTATAGCTAACATTTAGGAAACATTAAAACGGAAAAAAACTCTCAGCTAAATTGAAAGGCTCCATAACTCCATTTAAAACTAAATGGTTTCCCCGGTTTATACATTTTTAAAACAAAAAGCATAGACCTAAAAACATATCTTTAGACTTTTTTAAATCTGTGGAACCATTGTGTAAAAAATTATATAAAAATAATATGCTTGTGTTAATGTTCAGACCTCAACTATCCAAAAGAATACATAATGTTGTAATAACAAAGTCAATTAATACATATCAAACGAATATTGTATCCAAATACAAAATGTTCTACTTTTTCCCCTGCACTTTCTCCTTTTATCTCTTTATTTATTTGCATCTTTCCCCCAAAAAATTGCATACTGTAATATTTATATTCTATATAGTAAATCATGAAATACTACTTACTGCAGTGTTCATACATCAGTATCATAAAACATTGGTCTGCAGCATCACCTCTACATTGTTTTCTTCATCTAGAATTTATAAACTAGCGACTTGCCCATCAAAACTGACAACAACAAAATTTGAAGCCTCGCAATGCTGTTTGCCACACAATGCAAGGATCTCTCCCCCTTTAACTTTGGGGCCTTGCAATAAGTGCCTTCAACGCTCATCTCATGCCTCGCAATGATCGCTTTCGGCTCTCGTTACTATCCTTTCTCTCCCTTTACTTTATGGGGCTTGCGATGATCGCCTTTGGCTTTGCCGCTCATGGCAGGCAACGGCAGGCAACGGCATGCACTGTGCGGATGCACAAGCCTGTCTCTTTTCCCTGCTCTAGTGACCCTGTGTCTCTTCGCCCTCTTTCCCTCCCTTGTCCCCCTCCCCCCCGTTTCTCTTTCCCCCCACTCCCTCCCCAGTGTCTCTTTCCCCCCTCTCCCTCCCATGTCTCTTAACCCCCTTTCCCTGTCCTTATTTTTTTCCCCTTATCTACCTCCCCTGTGTCTCTTCCCCCATCTCCATCACCTGTGTCTCTCCCCCCCAACTCCCTCCACTGATTCTCTTTCCCGCCAAAAGACGCCAATTGAATAGCAAGTTAACTTTCAACCTCACTTATGGACTCCCTGCCTCAGGGCCCTCGCCTGTCCCCCTGGACCTATTGCGAGCCTTTCTTCCTCCCCCAACTTGGCGCTCATTGCAGGCCTCGGAAAACCTGCAACTTCAGGCCCCGTAATGAGCGCCTTCGGTTTTCATTGAGCTTGTGCAAGCCCGCAATTTGCGAGCCTGTCATCACCAGGCTCGCAAATGTGGCCATGTATATGCTCTACGGGCATGTGCAAGCGCGCATCTTTGCAAGCGTTACCGACAAATCGCAATTACGACAAATATATATGATTACAGGCTATTTAGATGAGTGGTGGGCAATAGTTGGTGTTTAAGCAGATTCATTAGGATTCTGGAGAGGTTAAATCTTGAGGAAGGTGTCCAAATCCAATGATTGTTCTCAGGAAAGTTCAACACACTAGAGGTGCTTTTTGTAGCCAGTGAGATCAGGTGACCAACTACTAAGCTTGACCAACTATTATGTCTAGGAGCATCTTGAAGGACATAAACATAGACTAAAAGTAAACAACACCTTCTGGATCTCTACCTTGTTCTGGTGAAGGGGCTTGTATATCTCAATGAAGCTGTGAGCTATACCATTTAGGGTCACCCAAGATGGGCAGGCCATAGCAGAGAAGTCAGACAAATTGTGGTCTACTGAAGAAGGAACTGGCAACTTACTCAAGTATCTTTGCCAAGAAAACCATATGGATAAGCACAACCAGAAACACATGGCATGCTGCATCCATATGGTCGCTGGGAGTCGGACGCGACTGAAGGACTGAACATCAGCAACAATAGTAAGCAAACAAAGAATCCATGGAAATATTCAATGCAGTGTTTTTATGATCAGTGCAAATAGCTTTTTAGTGAAACCATTAAATAAAATAGAATATAATTAGTGCAGGGTGGGGCTCTTAATGATTTGACTTTGGAGTCCAGAAATTTCTAGTTACTCCCTTTTACATAAAAAATTTAAGTTAGTTTATGATTTACTGTGAGGTAACTGTTGGCACAGAAATAGCGATTCCTTTCCATATGCTTATATTTTTGCCCTTTTAATTTATTTTACTGTTTTATTGTTAAACATCGACAAATTGATCTTCAGCAATAATAACAGCTTTTTAACATATCCTATTATGTAATGCTGACACAATTTGGAGAATGCTCTCTCCAAGCATAAACTTCTCTACACCCCAAAATCACGCTGCTTCACAAAATCCCTCTCTACATTAAAACCTTGTCTCTTCAGAAAATATATTTCTACACTTTTATTATAACTATTAATTATGTTAAAGTGCCAGCTTTCTGTGTATAGTGTTACAATGTGTTATTTAAGGTAGATTAGTTTTAATTAGCATACAGTCATCCAACACAGTTATAATCATAATAAGTGGATCATAATCTATTGTGGTTGGGGACCACATCGGAAGTTTGGCCAGACAGAGTGTTGTATGGAGAGGAGAACTTCTGTTTTCACAATAAATTAATGCTTAGACTACAAAGCATTATATAATTGCCATATGGAACAGTGTTTGATGAAAACTTGAGAGATAGCAATGATGAAAACTTGAGTGATAGTAATGAGATGAGTGTAAATGTAATGTAAGTGTAATGTGAATGGACCAGGTACTTTGTAATAGAGATATTAGGAAAGAAGAATTATTATAAGAATATTATATATCTGTATGTATACATAACTGACTTGATAAAGAGAGATTTACCTCTTGAAAGATTGTGTAAATAAAAAAAAAATAATTTTGACATAAAAAGAACCAAACATATATATATTTTTATATATGTATATTTATATATATATATATATATATATATATATATATATATATATATATATATATATATATATACCAACACACAAATATATATTTTGGTTGTGATTTGTTTCTACAGTTAAATAAAATTGTAGATACAGAAACTTAATTAAAAATCTAAAAAAATAAAAACAGAATAAAGAAAAAATATTCTACAAGAGGTGAAAGTTGCTCCATAAACTAGCCATGATCAATGAAAACCTAATAGTCTGTACAGTAAAATAACCACAGTTGTCATGGAAACAAAAATAATCAGCTTTTAATGGGTTTACTTACCTTTTTATTAAGCAGCTTCTCAATGACCAAACAAGCTTTCCTCATAATATCATTTTTTTATCATTGGGTGGTAAATGAGCTATTGCTTTTTTCTAATGCTCTGATAATATCTTTACTTCTACAGTATTTTGTAAAATGATTTAATGTACATGAAGTTTAGATGTAAGTATAATTCATTTTCAGAATTGGTTAAAAAGTGTTTAGCCCACTAATTTAGGTGGCTTTGGGCTAAATCATATTAACATATGAAGAAACAGAAAATGAAAAATTAATTGCAAAAGAGTGTAAGACTAACCCTAAAATATGTTTTAAGTATATTAATGGGAAAAATACGAGGAAGGAAGCTATAGGAACATTACAATGTGACACACGCCGTCTGAAAATTAGTGACCAGGAAAAGTCTAAGATGAGCTAAATAGGTTCTTTTCTTCGGTATACACAAGGGAGGCACCAGTAATAATAATGGGGCTACACTACCTTTGCCGAATAATTGGTTAACGCAGAAAGTAATCTAAAAGAGTTTGGAAATGTTTTTTTTAATAAAGCCCTGGGCCCTGATGGAATACATCCAAGGGTACTGAGGGAACTGGGTTCTGTAATAGCCAAACCATTATATTAAATTTTTCAAGATTCATTCAACACAGAGTCTCTACCAGATGACTGGAGAAAAGCAGATGTGATACCTATATTTAAAAAGGGAGCAAGAGAAAATCTGGGGAATTATAGACTAGCCTCACTAGAATAGCCTCACTTCTGTAGTGGGGAAGCTTTTAGAAGGGTTAATAAAGGATAATATATACGAATATGTCTATTTGAACAGGATTATAAGTAGGAGAAAACATGGATTTATGAGGGATAGGTCATGTCAAACAAATCAAATTAGTTTCTATGAGGAGGTTAGTAGGAACCTGGATCAAGGCGACTCAGTAGATGTAGTCTTTTTGGATTTTGCAAAGGCTTTTGATACAGTGCCACATGGGAGACTATTGTGCAAACTAAGGGATACAGGAATTACAGTAAATATCTGCTCATGGATTGAGAGCTGGCTAAAAGACAGGAAGCAAAGGGTTGTTGTAAATGGAACATACTCCGATTGGACTAATGTGGTAAGTGGGGTCCCTCAGGGTCCAGTATTAGG
This sequence comes from Discoglossus pictus, assembly GCA_027410445.1. Taxonomy (NCBI): domain Eukaryota; kingdom Metazoa; phylum Chordata; class Amphibia; order Anura; family Alytidae; genus Discoglossus; species Discoglossus pictus. Next base: position 357,524,361 of record CM050163.1, on the reverse strand, counting down.
TCCTCTCCTTTTTAACATATTTATTAATGACTTAGAGGTGGGACTGGAAAGTAGTGTCTCCATTTTCGCTGATGACACAAAGTTGTGCATGGTAATTAAATCAGATAATGATGTGCTTTCCCTCCAAAGGGATTTACATAAAATTGAGAAATGGGCATCTAAATGGCAGATGGGATTTAATACGAATAAATGTAAAGTTATGCATCTGGTAAGGAAGCATATCCATGCTATTTATAATCTTAATGGAGCAAATCTAGGGGTAACAGATATTGAAAGGGATTTGGGAGTGCTTGTGGGCAACCACCTAGGTAACATTGCTCAAAGCCAAGCAACAGCTGCAAAGGCAAAAACATCATTAGCATGTATTAAGAAGGGTATAGAAGCAAGGGAAGCGAATATAATTCTGCCACTATACAAATCTCTAGTATGCCCTCATTTAAAATATAGAGTACAATTTTGGGCACCACTTCATAAAAAGGACATTTTAGAGCTGGAAAAGGTACAGAGGAGGGCAACAAAACTAATAAGGGGAATGGAGGGGCTAAGTTATGAAGAAAGACTAACCAAATTAAACGTATTTTCTCTAGAAAAAAGGCGTCTAAGAGGAGATATGATTACCTTATGTAAATACATCCAGGGTCAGTATAAAGATTTGTCAAGGGAGCTTTTTGTGCCAAGAGGTTTTCAACTGACAAGAGGATATCCCTTGAGGATACAAGTAAAATAATTCCACCTTAAAGAAAGAAAAGGGTTCTTGATAGTAAGGGTGGCTAATCATCTGTGGAATTCCCTACCAGAGGAGGTGGTGACAGCGGAATCAATAGATAACTTTAAAAGGGGACTGGATTTATTTCTAATTAAAAAGGGAATTCAGGGTTATCCTGGATAATTAGAGAGAGAGTATTCATCCAGGGAGAAATCCGATCGCCAGTATCTGTGGTCAGGAAGGAATTCATTTTTTTTCCCCTTTTAGACGATTTCACTTGTTTTTTTTTCTGTTTGCCTTCCTCTGGATTAATTAATAATTTTTTAAAAATTAAATAGTTGATTAATAATTAATTAACAATTAGTTAATTAATAACTAATCCGCATATTGCAGATCAGAGGAGATCTTAAAAGGCTGAACTTGATGGACTGAAACCTTAATTACTATATAACTATGTAACATCGCAAATTTTGTAAGTATAAAAATTATACAAAATTTATGATGGTGCACCAAGACAAAATGATGGAAGCAAAATCAAAAATCAAGTCATGCCCATTGTCCTTGACATTCATATAGGGTGGTGGGGGTAGGGGGCACTGCCACGTTCTTCTCCTGGACATTCAGAGTATACAAGTCTCCCTTTAGCTAAACACTAAAAATAAGAAAATAATGGCAAGCAGCAATTTCAGTTCCTGAAAAATAGATGGGGAAGAAGTAGAGGCAGTGACAGATTTTATTTTTCTGGGCTCCAAGACTTCTGCAGATAGTGATTGCTGCCATAAAATCAAAAGACTTTTGCTTCTGGGCAGGGAGGTTATGGCAAGTCTTGATAAGCTGTTAAAGATAAAGATATTACTCTATCAGTAAAGGTCCACATAGTTAGAACTATGGTATTTCCAGTAGTAACTGTCAAAAGGGTCTTGGTATTGGTGCTGTTGCCTTTTAGGACTGGACAAAGACAGGAGAAGGATTCAGTTGTTTAACAGAAATACTGAGGCTGGGGGGGAAAGAGGCAACAGGGAAATACTATTGCAACTAGACTTAACATCACTTAGTCTACTGCTGACAGGTAAAGTTCTCTTTTCAACTGTCACTGTTGTCATGTCAGCCTGCAACACCACAGTTTTGATTTGAGAGAATTCTGAGTGAAGGGCTGTCATCACAATCGCTAACCCCCTCCAGGTGATTCAAAACCCCGAACGGATTGCGGATGACTGGAGATCTGAGGTGTTCTTTGGCCTGGAAAGATCATTAGCGTTTTGATGAGCTCTACCCTCCCTGTATCAGGTAGTAAAATTATGAGTCTGCAGGGTTAAGCTCCATCGCAACAGACGACCATTGTCCCAAGCCACCCTATTGAGCCTCCCCACAGGGTTGGGGTCTGTGACAACTACAATCTCTTTCCCAAAAAGGCAGGACTGTTGGTTCATTAGGACCCAGACAACTGCGAGTCAATCCTCCTCAATAGACGCAAAGCTGACCTCTTGATGCAATAGCGTGCAGCTCAGGTATGCAATGGGGTGTCCTCACCCTGGTCTTCCGCCTGACTCAAGACAGTCCTGATGCCATATGTGGAGGCATCTATCTGAACCAAGAAAGGATAAGAGTAATCCGAGGGCAACTAGGACGGAGTAGGAAATTAGGCAGCCTTCAGGTCCCAGAAGGCTTTCTCACATTTTGGGGTCCACTGTACCAGCCAGGTCATCCTCTTTTTTGGTAAGATCTGTTAGTAACTTTACTGTAATGGGGAATAAACCCTGTGGACTCATGAGGGACCTCTTTGTAGGCAAAGAGGAGGTAGAGAAGTAACGTTTTCCAATTTTTCTCCTGGTCCACAAAGGCTTTAATCTTAGCCTTCAGGGTGCCATTGAACCTCTCACACAAGCCACTGGTCTGAAGATAATAGGGGGTCAACCTTAGCTGAGTCACTCCACACTTCTGTCACAACTGCTGGGTAAGATCAGCCACAAACGGTGTACCCTGATCTGACAAAATTTCACTCACGAACTCAACCCAGTTGAAAATAGCTACCAACGCATCAGCCACTGTAATGCAGCCCAGAGCCACAGCCTGTAGATACTGGGTTGCATAATCCACCACAGTGAGGATGTATCTCTTGCCTGACTTCCTAGGCCTGGCAAGGGGGCCAATGATATCTATAGCCACTCAGTGTAAGTGAATTTCTATAATGGTAATGGGCTGAAAAGGAGCTTGGGGCACTTGTCCAAGGCCAAGAAAGCACTGACAAGTATCACATGAGGCACAGAAACTAGTGACATCTTGTGATACTTCAGGCCTATTAAAGTACTGAGTCAGTTGTTGGTCAGTGTGGTGACTGCCCCTATGCTACGCTGAAAGAATGTAATGAGCAATGGCTAGCAGGGCTGCGCGATACCTCTTGGTGACAACCAGCTGTGGAGGTATCCTGCTTTACCACCTGCTTAAATTCAGTTTGATTACCGCTAGGTGGGCTGACTCCGGCTCCCTTTTGTCTCCCTAAATGTGGCCTATTTGGCTTGATCTCGGATCACGATAACCACATAAGGACAGTTCCCCCAAAATATTATTATTATTATTATTATTATTAACTTTTATTTGTATCGTGCCAACATATTCCGTAGGGCTGTACAACAGATAAGGACAAGGGAAATACAATAGTAACAAATTAAGAAGATGTTTTGAGTTTAGGATCTTTGCTGGAAGTCTTTTTTCCAAAGCACCCTACAAGATTGGAAACTTGTTACTTACAACCTAAAGGGGAAGAAAGGGACAGAGACCTGGGGAAGAGTAACAGATAAGGAATAGCAACGGTCAGGAAGAAAGTGGAAGTTTTTTAGGGTTGGGAATAGGGTTGGGATCTGAAGTGAAAGGCTCTAGTATGTAATATGTTGTCTGACCCCTAGTGGTGAGAAAACATAATTTGCAAGTAGAAAGTCAGGTGATTTCCATGGCTCTATAAATTAAATATGAATAGGGGAGGGAAAGAAGTACTCTTAGGATATCACAACCTTAGCAGGCCTCGGTGCAGCGATGCACTAAAGGAAAATGGAAACATGGTTTGAATGACAGATAGTATATGAAGAGAGAGGAATGAGAGAGAGAACCAGGGAGGCAGGAAAAACTGGAGACATGTGAGAAGGAGGAGAGTTAAGGTAATTATGCAAGCCATGAATGGGGAAAGGACGAGGATACAGGAAACATTTGTTAGGAATTGAAAAAAGGCTAGAAATAATTCTATCTCCCCAGATATAATATCTTTATTAATATATTAATAAAGATATTGGCTCCAGGGATGGGGCAATTTCCATAGTTTTCTCCATACCTGCTGGTGTGTGTATGCAGCTCTCAGGATATCAAAAACTTAGCAGGCCTGGGTTCAGGGATGAATTAGCACTAAAAGAAAATGGAAACGTGGTTTAAATGACAGATAGTATATGAAGGGAGAGGAATGAGAGAGAGAACCTGGGAAGCAGGAAAAGATTGGAGACATGTGAGAAGGAAGAGAATTAAGGTAATTATACAAGTCATGAATGGGGAAAGGAAGAGGATACAGAAAACATTTAGCACTGCAAGTGTAGGATATCACAAACTTAGCAGGCCTGGGTGCAGGGATAAATTAGCAGGGAGCATGGTCATGGCTCCCACCTCTTTCATGCTTTTGCCTGTGCCCCAATCCGTATGGGGTGGATAGCTGCTGGTCCTCAGCTAAGACAATGTGTGAAGATCCTCAGATAGAGGCTCTATTCAGCTCCAGAAATTCCTGCCTTTGTCTACAGGAATCCCCCTCTTAGTTTATCTTCGTCAGATCAGGATCATCAGCATCAGCTCAGTAAATTAATAAAAGTCTTCACTCTAAATGAAACACCCCATTTTCTAGACTTTCCAGAAGAGCATGATTTAATATGGACTCTCACAGCATTTTCAAAACAACAACTGAACACAGACAAAAGGATTTTCCTCCCTCAGTTAGATCACAGTGGGCTGAATACATTCAAATCCCCCGCCCAGATTAGCATCACCCAATCATAGAAATAGAAGAGACAATCAGGATCAGGACAAACCGTGGGCTTGGCTTGCCTGCCTTGGGAGGTGGATCACTGGGCTGCACCCACATGGAATCAGAGCGGCAACATAGAACAAAGACCCCAGATGCATGTAATTACCACAGCGTCCTACATTGACATCTTGTGGACAAGAATTTAAATTACGTGTTAATTCTGTAAGAGAAACAGCTCTGTCTGATACAACTTGGTTTATTTTATACAACTATCCTTTAAAACATGACAGTATATTAGTTAAGGGCAAACCAATCTTTACACAATGTCCACCTGCTTTTTCAGGATAGCTGAGGTACTCACCAGGCCCAGGTGGATCAGGGTCAAACACGATCCAGTGTCTCTAGAGCGCTCTGCAGGCTTGCAACCAACGTAGATTGATCATGGTGACTCTGGTAGTCCTCTGTGGGTAACTGGACAGGGGGTACAAAATACTGCTCTTTGGAGCAGCATACATCCTTGTAGCAATCAAATAACTGGTCTCCATTACTGCAGAATCAGTTACCAGCTCGCCAACACACAGGAAAGAGAGGGGATCCCCTGGGACTTCCTGGATAAACATGGTGACAGTCTCACTTCAGATGCTCCAGCATTTGGCACCCAAAGGACTACACCTCCCACAGAGCTCCTCCATTTCTAGGGACTGATGGGGCAGTAGTTGTGGGTCAGGGAGCCAAGGAGGCATGTGGTCTGGTTTGCTGTGGTTCAGACAGGGCTGGGAAGTACTAATCTAGGTGGCCTAGCTGGGTGGTGACCATTGGACGGGGAAGTCACTCTTACTTCTCCCTCTATTGTGCCACCAGGTGAGCAGCCTCTTCTGCAGTGGTGGGTCATCAGTCTTGGACCTAATCTCTCATGGCTGGAGGGCAAAGCTAGAAAAATGTCTACAGCGCAACAACCTGGGCAGCATCCTTCACAGTCTTGAGCTTGTCCCACGTTCACCACCCATCACAATACTGTAAGTCATCTTCATTCAGGGTGTGTTCAGGGGTCACCTGGTACCCGGCCAGCAGAACCCGCTTAATTTCATAATAGTCCTCTGCAAGATGGCGAGGAATGGCTCGGTAGGTTGAGCAAACCCATCAGTATTTGCACCCATTCCTCTGGCTTGACTTGTTGGAATTGGCATTGCAGCTCAAAGCTGTTGAAATCCCACCAGCAATATAAATCTGTTAAAGACTCTAAATGGTGTAACCTCCTGGGTGGGGGGGTCGGAATCACCTGAGCTCTGCCTTCTATGAGGTGGTTGGCTAGCTGGTTTACTCCCTGATGAGGTGACCTCCCCGTTGACTGTTCTCATCACCTCCATTTTATTATCTGTGGACAGCCCTTTTCCCAATATAGCAACCCGGGGCCTGTACTTCCTCACCTCCTTAGCATGGGACAGGGAAGCCTCATAACTGGTTTCTTTCCTGGCGCCGCTAACACCAATTTGTCAAGAGGCTGTTCGTGATTAGTGCTGTCCTTGCTGCCTTCTAAGACTGGACTAGGACAGGATAAGGATTCAATTGTTCAGAAATACTGAAGCTGGGAGTGAGAGGGGGGACCTGGACATAATACTATTGCAAGTAGGGTGAATAGCACTTAGTCTACTGCAGACAGGTAAAGTTCTTTTTCAACTGTTTCATCACTGTTGCCATGGCAACCTCAACACCACAGTTTTGATTTGAGAAAATTCTGAGTGAAGAGCTGTCTCCACAGTAACATACGGGGATGTGAGAGATGGACCATAAAGATTTGACGCTTTAGAATTGGGGTGCTGAAGAAAACGAATTAGAGTTTCTTGGACTGCAAGAAGACCCAGTAAATACTGCACGAAATCAAGCCAAACTGTTCACTGGAAGGTATAATCATGAAGTCTAAAGCTCAAATATGCTAGTCATATTATAAAGCCTGTAGTGCTGCAGTCCATAGGGTCATGAAAAGTTGTACAAGACTGAATGACAACAACAACAACAATATTTTGAAAAGTGCTCAATTGAATAGGGGCCAAAGTATTTAGAATTTTCTTGCTCAAAATGTATCCAAATGCAAAACAATACAACCAGATTTTACTGCTCTGACAAGGTAAAACTCACAGTGTCACAATGCATTAACAAGAATGGAAAAATATAATGGAAATGTATAGCTGATGAGTGTGAATAAATAGTTTTTTTTGTTTTTTTAGATCTGTCATTATCAGACAATAGAAAAGTAAAATGAACACTTTTATTTGCACAGTGGGGGTATGAACTGATTATATAATTTGCTCATTATATCTGTCAGGTAGCATATGGAACAGTTTGTCTATATCAAAGAGTTTGTATTTTATTTCTTGAAGGGGTAAATGTATAATTAGAACACCATGCAACTGATACAGAAAACTACTATTTTTAATCTTGCCCTTTACTAGCAGGATACATTTCCTATGTTTATCTTCTCTCTTCAAAAAAATGACTCACACTGACAGCAATTAGTAGATGCTTATTATTTAAAATATCTTGAAGGTTGGCACTAATGTCTAACCGGAAATTATCTCTGTATGAATCAAAGTTCAAATTATAGTGCACAGATTAAGTAATTTGTAGTTACAAGAAGTGATGTGACATCTAATCACATATAATAGTTGTCGTACTACGATTTGTCGTCACGCAATGTTAAAAGTTACTGGCTTCCGCATGCGCAATGTGCGCCTTTTGGCTCTCATTGCGAGGCCCGTATAGCTTAGGCTGCAATGAGCGCGCTGAAGGGGCTCAATGCAGGGCTCCTGATGAGTGCAGCAGGCGCTCATCGCAAGGCCCCTACGACTTAGGCTGTAATGAGCCCCGAAGGCACTCATCGCAAGGCACTCACAACTTTCAACAACAAAGTGTGGCCTTTCAGGGTACCTCTAAGGGTCCCCTGTTCCCTCATGGTGCTAATTAGCTTGAGGACGCTCCACCGATGGAGGATGGTAACAGATTGAAGTCGTCTATAGCGATGCCCGCGATCAGCCCGTACGACTCTGACCGCGAAGAGCACAGATTATGATTTTAACAGCCGAAAAAGGCACTCAGCGTGAGGCACAAAATTACCAGGTCACACAATGTCTGCAATGAGTGCTCACAAGGCCCGTAAACTACACGAGGGGGAGAGACTTGCAATAAGCACCAAAGGTGCTCATTGCTAAGCATTAAAGTGGCGGGGGGGGGGGCAGTTATTGCCCAATGTGTGTAAAACAGCAATGCCAGCCTTAACATTTTCTTGCCATCATTTTTGACGGGCAAATCGCTAGTAATATCAATATTATACAACTATTTTTTTTCTTCGAATAAATGTCACACTAAAATGTCACACTACTGTCCAGATATGGTCTGATTCTTCATTGTACTTGGTTTGTTCACTCTATGGACTTGGATCTGATCTCCACAGATAGTAGTATGAAATCTAAGGGTTTCTGAGATAGAAAGGATTTTAGGAATGCTTGTGGGCAACCATCAAGGTAATAGTGCTCAATGCCAAGCAGCATCTGCAAAGGCAAGTAAAATATTAGCATCTGTTAGCAAGGGTATAGAATCAAGGGAAGCAAATATAATTCTGCCACTATACAAATCCCTAGTACACCCTCAGTTCGAATATGGAGTACAGTTTTGGGCACCACTTCATAAAAAGAACATTTTAGAGCTGGAAGAAGTACAGAGAAGGGCAACAAAACTAATAAGGATAATGGACTGACTAAACATTGAAGAAAAACTAACAAAATTTAACTAATTTTCTTCAGAAAAAAAGGACCTAAGAGAGGATATGATTACCTTATATAAATACATCCAGGGTCAATATAAGGCGTATTCAATTAACTTTTGTGCGAAGAGGTTAGAAGGAAAAAGATTCCACCTTAAGAAAGAAAAAGGTTTTTCACAGTAAGGGTGGTTAAATGGAATTGAATTCTCTACCAAACAAGGTGGTAACAACAAATTCAATAGATAACTTTAAAAAGGGGTTGGATATAATTTTGAATAATAAGGGCATTCAGGGTTATCCTGGATAACTATAGAAGAAGTATTGATCTAGGGAGGAATACGATTGACAGTAACTGGGGCCAGGAAGATTTTTATTTATTGTCCCCTTATGAGACAATTGGCAATGTTTCAATGTGTTTTATTTTGCATTCCTTTGGATCAATTAAAAATGATTTTTTCAACCTCAACTATTATATAAATATGTAATCACAGAAAATAAAAATAAAATTAATAAAAAAATAATAGCAAATAAAATAATAAAACATTAAGATTAAAAAAAGATATGTTACGAAGGAAAGAAATTACACTAAAGAATCAGTCCTCTTGCATCTTGCTTGAAGACCCTTGGCTCCTCTCTTTTGCCCAGAGAAAGGGCCCCCCCCCTAAACTTGATCCCCATAAAAAATAAAAAATAACATAAATAAGGGCTAGCTCACAATGCCCTCTCCTTATAGACTAATTTATTATTATGTATCAATTAGAAGTGAGTATTTAAATATAGGAAATCTGATTAGTTACTCAGTAACAAATCAGATAAGCCTACTGCCCCTTTTTGCATTGACTGAAATTGATTGAAATCTGTAAATTCCAATTGGTTAGCCTTTATTCAATCAGAGAGCTCAATTTTCCCCTATTCTGATTGGTTGACATGTCATGCAATCATAATTTCTTCTCTGATTGGCTATTGAAACAGTCATTTAGAGAAGAGAATAGTAGTGTGGTAGATCAAGGTTTATCACAATTCATATTAGTAAATTTCCCCCCAATATATATTTTGAATTTAACATGCAATCATATTAGTAAATTTCCCCCCAATATATATTTTGAATTTAACATGCAATCCATGATATGTCTTTTTTCCTGCATAAAAGTGAGTATCCTATTCCAGAAAGTAATTCAATATTAAAGCAAAATAATTGCAGGGTTTAACTACATATGAGTTCAATAATAATAATAAAAACTATATATGTTTAGATATTTCTCAAAATAAAATGAAATGTGTATTGATCACATTAAATCTAATTTATATACTAGCAGACAACCTATATTTGGTGATTTGAGAGAAAATTGCAATTATAACTGGTGCAGTATACTTACAAGTTTATCTCCAGTTTGCATATAGTTGGAAATGTATTTCCTAAATAAATTCTTTCTACAGCGATGTTCAATCCAGTTTTCTATCTGACAGCTAGAGAGCACTGCAGAAACACACAGTTCAAGTAATTAGCTAGGCAGAAACAGATAGCAAAGCAACAAGCAATATTATTGCAGCACTGTACAACACTGTACAACACAGCATCTTTGTCCTGTTTATAGTTAATGCAGAAAGGCCATGATGTTTTGTATACTTGTGGAACTGATGATTTCTAAAGGTCTCACACAAAAATAGCAAAATGAAGATTTATAGGAATCAATATAAAATCTGTTAAAGAAATGATAGTGAAAAGATTGAATGGAAAAAGGCTTGTTCTGGAAAAAAATAACATTGAAGGGAAAACATGATGTAGTCATTTATCAAATACTTACATATTCAGAAGCACACATTTTACATGCTAAACTTGACTTTGAATCTTGATCTTTAACATTTGTACATCTTACGCCATTCAAAGTCATGCTTTAAGCATTTTCTTTTCTTATCCGTATCGCAATTTGTAGTTTTTCTTTTTAACAATACATTATAATTAATTAACCATATTCCAGCATCATATAATAATCATACATGTATGGAAGTATGTGTAATTGAAAACAACTACATACTTGCTGATTAAACCATAATACATATATTCTTTATAAATATAAGTAACAATAAATATTGAATAACAAATAAAAATCTCCAAAATAAATAGACATGTCCAAGAAACACTTATATGTACATTTTAAAGCTAGCACTTGTTCTTCTTATATTCTCACTTTTGTTTACTATAACTGTGTCAAATGTAATTTTATTTAATTTCTGCCGTTATTTAAGATGGCTGTTAAGCAATACTATTCTATTGATAACTTGATATATGTTGTATTATTTGTCTATATTTCAGGGACTACTGATGAAAAGGCCAGCAACCAGCAGCTTCTAGGTAAAACCATCTTATTAACTTAAAGGACTATTGTAGTACATTTCAGTGGTGGAGCTAGTCAATGGAGGGCCCTGGTGCAAAAAGAGGAGCAGGTTAAAAAGATGTATTGCACTGACCCCCAGTATCACAAATGATAGATAGATAGATAGATAGATAGATAGATAGATAGATAGAAAGAAAGATAGATAGATAGATGGGGGAGCAGGACGCACTGTGTGATGCTGCCCCAGGTGGCTATGGGGGCTACACTACACTGTGGAAAAAAAATATTTAAATAGAAAAATAAATCAATCAATAAACAGACAATTAAAACTGTATCCAGGTTATAATAAATACAAGTTTAAGCATTTCTTTAATTTTAAACTGTCTTTTTTCCTCAAGCAGAGCTGTGTATGTATCTGTGTCTATCAGTGCCAGCTCTGCCTGTGCACTGGATTAAAAATAACGACTGATCAGTTTAGGTTCTGCTTGAAACTAAGAATGCTTGGTAAATGGAATACAAGGATCATTCCACGTCTGCAAATGTGTTACAGTAGACCTTTTACCTCTGTGTAGGCATGGGGTGAGAGCTAATGATGTAATTGGGCAGTGCCAGTGACATCAGCCCAGCCTGCTTCCTAGCTCCATGATAGTGCAGACCACAGACAGAGCTGGCTGCATAGTTACATAGTAATTGACTTCGAAAAAACACTATTAGTCCATCAAGTTCAACCTTTGAAGATCTCCTCTGATCTGCAATATGCAGATTAATTGTTAATTGATCCAGAGAAAGGCAAACAGAAAAAACAGTGAATCTTTGCCAATTGTCTCAAAAGAGGAGAAAAAATACAATTCCTTCCTGACCCCAGATACTGGCGATCAGATTTCTCCCTGGATCAATACTCCCTCTGTTGTTATCCAGGATAACCCTAAATGCCCTTTTTATTAAAAAATATATCCAATGCCTTTTTAAAGTTATCTATCAAACCCACTGTTACCACCTACCTTGGTAGGGAATTCCACAGATTAACCACCCTCACTGTGAAGAACCCTTTTCTTTTTTTACGGTGGAATCATTTTACTTTTAACCTCAAAGGATGTCCTCTTGTCAGCGGAAAATCTATTGGCACAAAAATTAACTTGACGAAGCCTTAGATTGACCCTGGATATAATTATATAAGGTAATCATATCTCCCCTCTTAAACACCTTTTTTCTATATAAAATATGTTTAATTTGGTTAGTCTTTCTTCAACTTAGCTACTCCATCCACCTATTAGTTTTGTTGCACTTCTCTGTACTTTTTCAAACTCTAAAATGTCCTTTTTATGAAGTGGGGGCCAAAGTGTACTCCATATTCCAAATGAGGGCGTACTAGGGATTTGTATAGCGACAGAATTATATTTGCTTCCCTTGCTTCTATACCCTTTTTAATACATTCTAACATTTTATTTGCTTTTACAGCTGCTGCTTGGCATTGAGCACAGTTACCTAGGTGGTTGTCCACTCCCAAATCCCTTTCAATATCTGTTACCCCTAGATTTGCTCCATTTAGGTTATAAATTGCATGGCTATTTTCCCCTCCCAGATGCATAACTTTACACTTATTCATATTAAATCTCATCTGCCATTTAGTTGCCCATTTCTCTAATTTATGCATATCCCTTTGAAGGGAAAGTACATAATCTTCTGATTTATTTACCTTGCACAACTTAGTGTCATCAGCAAAAATGGAGACAATACTTTCCAGTCCTACTTCTAAGTCATTAATAAGTATGTTAAAAAGGAGAGGACCTAATACTGAACCCTGAGGAACCCCACTTACGACATTAGTCTAATCTGAGTTCCATTAACAACTACCCTTTGCTTCCTGTCTTTTAGCCAGCTCTCAATCCATGAGCAGATATTTACTGTGATTCCTGTATCTCGTAGTTTGCACAATAGTATTCCATGTGGCACTACATCAAAAGCCTTTGCAAAATCCAAAGAGACTACATCCACTGAGTTGCTTTGATCCAAGTTCCTACTAACCTCCTCATAGAAACTAATTAGATTTGTTTGACATAACCTATGCCTCATAAATTCATGTTGACTTATGATCTTGTTCAAATAGACATATTTGTGTATAGTATCCCTTATTAACCCTTCTAAAAGCTTTCCCACTGAAGAAGTGAAGCTTACAGGTCTATAATTCCCTACATTTGCTATTGCTCCCTTCCTAAATATAGGTATCACACCTGATTTTCTCCAGTCATCTGGTAGCAACTCTGTGTTGACTAAATCTTAAAAAAATAGATATAATAGTTTGGCTATTACAGAACCCAGTTCCCTCAGTACCATTGGATGTATTCCATCAGGACCTGGGGCTTTATTAACATTTATTTTTTTCAACCACTTTTGGATTTCTTCCTGCGTTAACCTATTATTTAGTTAATGTAGTGTAGCCCCATTATGTTGCAGTGACCCAACCACTGGTACTTCCCTTGTGTATACTAAAGAAAATAATCTATTTACCTCTTCTGATTTCTCCTGGTCACAAATTACCAGACGGCCTGTGTCGCATTTTAATGTTCCTATTGCTTTCTTCCTGGCCTTCTTCCCATTAATATATTTAAAAAAAATATTTTAGGGTTAGTCTTATTCTCCTTTGCAACTGAGTTTTCATTTTCTATTTTAGCCTATCTAATAGCCCTTATGGAAGCCAATTGTGCTTGCGAAAATAGCCAGTTTAAACTCTTTTACAAGATACACTGGGAATGCCCACCAACCACAGAGACTATGAACACTGTTTCTAGAGTGCCTTTCTTACACTATACCCTTCCAGTCAAGTCCCAGACTCTAGTAATTTTACATCATGAAAACTATTTAATAGCAATTAGATAATAGCAGTCTTTTAGTGTTTACTGGACAGGTTTACTGGGAACAGTCTGTTCTTGCTGTTCTTCTTCAAACTGTGGCAAAGGTTCAGTGCTGTACTGATGTATATCTTATCACATTTCAAGACTTTTTAACTTTTGAGAACTTCCCAAAAAAATAATCTACTATTTCATATCTGTCTTAACACACAGAAGTGTTTTTTTTTTATAGATTTCAGTGGCCAGTTCTATCTTATTTCAGGTATCTTGGCAATATGAGTCATTTCCTATTGCAGAAACACTCACAGCTGAATAAGAAATGCACCTTAATATCCAATGTTCAACTTTCATTAAATCTACCAAAATTTAGCAGCTCTAAAAAAATCCCAATCAGAAGCCAGAATTACACTATACATTTTTTTCATGTCAATCTAATCTTGTAAGTGTAAATTGTCTAGACATTTATTTATTATTAATATTGGTTTACATTATTCAGCATTGTAAAATGTTAGAAGTACTGAGGATTCATGCAAATGACCAGTGCATCTGCATGAATGTCAATCAAGTTATTTAGTTCAGTATTTCTTGTCGGTTAATGCTGTACTAAAATAAAAAAAGTTATGCAGTAGCCTTCTGAACACATTTTAAACTCATTTGCAAAATTAAAGCACTCCAACTGAATAAAGTCTGAATGTGCAGCACAAATTAGGTCTAGAGCCATGACAGACACTTTTACTCTTGACACTGAGGGTACTGAAATGAAGGGTCTCAAAAGGCCTGCTTTAGCTTTTTTTTGTTCAACAGTAAAAGATTAAATAATTCATGTTGGAAATAGAACCACTGTGATCTCAGTAAAGAACGACTGTTTTTCATTTTTTTATATATATAGTATTCTTGATAACTATGGGTAAACATTTTAGACAGCAAAAAAAAAACTTTTAACCTTTTTATACCTTTTGTATTTAGATGTTCTTTACTTTGTGGTTAAAATATATTAAGTATATAACACTTGACGCTCCAGTGACAAACACACCCTGGTCCTCAATCTTCTGCCCTGGATAAGTGATACATACATCTTAATTGAAGAAATCTGACCTCTTCTGTCTTAATTGAAGACCCTTGTTCCTGATCTTCAAGCCATTGAAAAGCCCATCCAAAACAATAACTGAATATCAAAAAATAAATGACTTATCTCTGAGGAGCTCCCCAGCTGAATAATGCCTTTAGGGCCACACCATGGCCTTATATACTGTTTTCTAGGTTTCTGGCTGCCTAAAATATGTGTCAGTCATAATTCAACAAAACTGAATTGATTATTTTAATTGCTCCTGCCCCATTTTTGATTGGTTAAAAGGCTAACCAATCAAATTGCATACATTTCAATCACTGCATTCTTACAAGAGTCCTTACAGGAGCCATGTAATCAAGCCCTAACTATCTAAACTCAAGGATATGAAAATGTGTATTAAAAGTAGGTTATGCTTGCTAATTATCCCTCTGTCTTACGTTTTGATACTTTTTACAAATTGGTGGATGTTTTATTAATTCTCTATACAGTCTTTGTGATCCTCTACTTATTTTCTTAAATCACTGTTTCCTCTCTATTAAAAAGTTCTGTCATCATTGTGTTAATGTAAAACTCATCTTATTAAGTTGGATTCCCCTGGCCTGCATGTATCATATTAATACAGCATGATTTGTATATCTTTAATAATATGACACTTCTGAGATCCTTTAAACAGTATTTCACACGCATTAAAAAAAATAGCTGAATAAAACCTAGTAATCTGAACAGTTAAATTAACCATGTATGTATTGCATAATCAAATTGCTATTCAACACTTTGAAATCATCAAAAAATTATGTTTGCATATAAAGGAGGCCAAGGATCAAACAAGTCTTCAAGCACCGAATATACAAATATAACATCTAGGTGGCTTAATGGCTTCTTATGAGTTATACTTAACCGTGAACCTGAACTGACAGGTAACTTACTACTGTATTAAAGGGATACTATTATTATATATCACATACCATTAAACTGTGTCCATTAAAAATATTCCCAAATGCTTGTGTTTCTTGACATATTAAAATGCATTTGCTCTTCTACTTTAGCATAAAAAAAATAAAAACCTGCTCAGTTGGTTTAATGTTTTAGCTCAATCTTTCACACTATTAATGACTGCACTGCAAAGTAACCATGATTATTATCTTTATATCCAGTAATATTTGATGCTTTTTCAGTTTTTTTTTAATAAAATAGTTACGTTCAATGCCGGATCTACCTTTTTGGAGCCCCTAGGTTGTGAAGTGGAGGAGCCCCTAGTAGGTGGTTACCCCCTAGTAGCCAGTCTATGAACTGCAGCATTTTGTTTATTTTAAGCCAGGAACCATTTAAAAAAAAAAAAAAAGTGGTGCCCTTAACTTGAAAGCATCCCTAGGCAGCTGCCTAGTTGGTCTAATGGGTAATCCGGCCATGGTTAAGTTATAACTGTTTGTGTGATTTAATATAGATATAATATGCAAATAGGTATTTCATTGGACACTGAACAACAAAGCTTCTGTTCAATACCAAAGCCAAAGAAATAAGACACTTTTAAGGAACCTTTCATTAGAAAAATGTTATTGTACAATTTTTTGTAGATCAAATCTTTTACAAAACCTGACATTTATAGATGATGATGTCTTCATATTTAAGCATTGAGACACAGAATACGTTAAAATGTCAAGTAATGTTCTGCAATAAAACTTGTACAATTTAGTACTATGCACAGTAAAGCACAGCAGAACAGCCCATGGTGTATATTACTTGACTAACTATATTAGCAATTAGGAAATTTAGTCCAAGAGTCAAGGTATGAGTACAGATTTTGTCCTAGAAGGAGAGTAAGATGCACTGATATATCCTCCCTATTACACTTCTGAGTAAACCTATTACACCTATTATTTAATGTCAGAAAGAATAGGTATGATACAATAAAAACAGGGCCATGTTCTATTAGAGGCTCGCAAATGCCTCAAGCCGGTACTTTTGTCTGCTTTATTAAAAAAAAAATATTAAATTGCTACAATCTCTCAAGCCCGCAAATATTTTCACACTTGTAAATGTCAAATGTAGAAGAAAATCTTACGGGTACCAAATATGACTCGCAAGAGGGTTTAACCCCTGCTTGTAGCACTGCAATGCAATTAAATAAATCAATACTGCACTTTAAAAGACACGGAAATGCCTGAAAGACATTCGTATTAAGTGCACAACAGCCTCAAGCTTGTAAATCTGCAATCAAACATTATTTTTTGTTATGTGTCATTTCGGTGTTATATCAATCTTGGGAATCAATTAGTTAATACATATCAGGCCACCCACATGGACTATAACATTTCCTTAATTTATTTTTAATCTTTTGTACATTGCAGGATTGCGAGTCTGATAACATATTGGACCCCAAAACACTAATTGATTGACATGTAACCTCCATGTTTTACTGACCTAATGATGACGATCTAATTTTCTATTGGCTGTTTCTAAATTGGTAGTTACGGCCTTGCTTAATGCTGCATACAATGCATGTTTCTGTTTAATTGAATTGCTCTGTAACTGTAGAAAATTTCAAACACATACCAATGCTGCAGGGCTTTATAGGGATCACCACAGACCCCCCAAAATTAACCCCTTGCAGCGGGGGTCCCCCATAAGCCTTAATTAACCCTATTACTCATGGGGGTCAATACAGACCCCCATAAGCCAAAAAAATAGCCTTGTCACTCATGGGGGTCAATACAGACCCTCATAAGCCTCTATTTAACCCCATCAGTCCCATAAGGGTATATTATGACCCTTATGGGGCAGTTACAACCCTAACATTAACCACATAAGTGCCATGACGGTCCTCAAGGACCCTCATGACACGAAGTACAAACACTACACTGCACTACCCCCCAATAAACCATTAAATCTAAACTAACCCCCCTCTACACTAATCTATTAACACCTACACTACCTACCTACACTACCTATCTACCCCCTAATAAACCCCCCACTACACTAATTACAGAGTAAAGTCACAAGAAATAAAAAATCTACATTACAGAAAATAAAAAAATCCTGTCACAAAAAATAAAGAAAGGAACATTACAGAAAATCAAAAAAATACATTACAACCCCTGACCCCCCCCCCCCCCTCACTACAGAAGAAAAGAAATGACACACCTGGAAAGGAAATACATATAGAATACGTGCAATACAATACAAATAAAATAAAATACAATATCCCCCGATCTATCTAACATACAATCAATCCTAATATACAAAAATCCTAACTATCTAAAATACATTCTTCAATCTATCTAATATATAATAAATACTATCTAATATACAATAAATCCTAACTATCTAAAATACATTCCCCAATCTATCTAATATACAATAAATACTATCTAATATACAATAAATCCTAACTATCTAAAATACATACCCCTATCTAACATACAATAAATGCTATCTACATACAGAAACCCTAATGCTAACCTAAAATAAAATAATTAAGACCACTTACCTTTGCAGATGTCCCTTCAGATCACCCACCTAGGGGGGGGGGGGGGGAAATAGTGCAACACATTTACATACAATAAATAAACATTATAAACATTATAAATATTCTACTCACCTTTCCAGCATGTCTCTGTCCATCTTCTTTTCTTCTTAAAGATTGACAGGTGCAGTAGCCAATCAGAGTGGGATTTGGGGGTGTATCCCATCCTGATTGGCTCACACATTGGTGCCTTCTGATTGGCTGAAATTTGATAGACAGCGTTCTCAGTCAATCAGAAGGCGCCATTGCCTATTTCCTTCCAGAAAAGGCTCTAGGAGGCTCATTAGCATCGGGGAGGTCTGCAAGTGCGGACCTCCATTGTTTGTTTTTTTTGTTTTTTTTTAGAGTGCGGATTGTTCCATGGCCCAGCTGGGGCAGAAGAGGAGGAGGCGGGGGACATTGCGGGGAGGTAAGTACAATGTATATTATGTTTATTTTATTTTGTTTTATGTTTATATGTATGTTGTACTAACGTAATGTTATTTTATTTTTTAACAGGCGCCGCGCCGGAGAAAAAAAGAAGAAGGACGGGAACATGCTGGAAAGGTGAGTAGAATATTTAGAATGTTTATAATGTTTATTTATTGTATGTAAATGTGTTGGAAAAAGGACAGCTGCCAAATAATAAATATATTAATACCTCTACTGGCTAAACTGCATTAATCATAACAACCAGATGATTGGATACAATAAATGAAGAGAAGGTAGGCAAAAAGTGCTAAGTGCTAGAACTAATACTAAAGTGAATTAGGACCCAAAAGAGTCCTATTGTACAAATAAACTGTGAATTGATCAGTGTAAAGTGACTAAGTGTTATTTGGGGATTTCCCACAATGATAAGGTGCTAAAAGTGCTTAATATGCGGTACTTGGGGATTTTCCCACAATGATAAGGTGCTAATAGTGCTTGATATTGCACTATTGATGATTTATATGAAATTAAGGTCCATACATGATTGTTGTTTATATAAAAAGCCAATAATTGAGGGAGTCACAAGGATAGTACTAATGCTAATATAAAGTCTGCTGTTCCATGATGTATCCCTCTCTATCCCTGTCTGATGTATCCCTCTCTAATAAGTATTTCATAGATGGATATTAGCAAAGTTGGATGCAGATAATCACAATAAAGCTATCCTTATGGAACTTGGCATTCCCATGTGCTGCCTAGATGCTCTGTAATGACATCATCGGGCTAGAGACTAAGGGAGCGTGGGCAGCATAGCGTCAACCCGACGCACGTTTCCTGGATGAAATCAATGAATGTATTCTATATGTATTTCCTTTTCAGGTGTGTAATTTTTTTTCTATAGTGGGGGGGGGGTGCAGTTGTAATGTATTTTTTTATTTTCTTTAATGTTCTATTTTTTATTTTTTGTGACTTAGGTTTTTTTATTTTCTGTAATGTAGATTTATTTTATTTATTTTGACTTATGTTTCTTATTTTCTGTAATTAGAGTGGTGGGGGGGGGTTATTACGGGATAGGTAGGTAGTGTAGGTAGGTAGTGTAGTTGTTAATAGATTAGTGTAGAGGGGGTTAGTTTAGATTTAATGGTTTATTGGTAGGTATAGTGCAGTGTTTGTACTTAGTGTCATGAGGGTCCTTGAGGACCGTCATGGCACTTATGTGGTTAATGTTAGGGTTGTAACTGCCCCATAAGGGTCATAATATACCCTTATGGGACTGATGGGGTTAAATGGAGGCTTATGAGGGTCTGTATTGACCCCCATGCGTTACAGGGTTATTTATTGGCTTATGGGGGTCTGCATTGACCCCCATGAGTGACAGGGTTTAATAAGGGCTTATGGGGTCTGTATTGACCCCCATGCGTGACAGGGTTAATTAAGGCTTATGGAGGTCTATATTGACCCCCATGAGTTATTGGGTTAATTAAGGGCTTATGGGGGTCTGTATTGACCCCCATGAGTTATAGGGTCAATTTTAGTTGCCTGGGGTTAATATTTATTATCGCAAGTCCTTTCAGGACCTTTACTGTCCTTTAAGGACCCGTGAGGAAGGACATTTAAAATGTTAAATGCATCGGGGTCACGATCGGTGCCGATCCTTATGGACCCCTGAAGCAAGGGGTTAATGTGGGGACACTTCAGGGGTTCCGATGGGGACCCCCAGCATAGAGGGGGGTTAATTTTAGGAGCCACAGCCGGGATTGCTAATAGTGTGATGTGGGCCCTTTAAGGTGTCGCGGCGGGAAATGTAAAAGTTTTAAATGCACCGGGGGCTTGATCGGTGCCGATTGGTGACCCTCGCTGCAAGGGGTTAATGGGGGGACACTTTGGGGGTCCCGATGGGGACCCCCGGCATAGAGGGGGGTTAATTTTAGGTGCCAGGGGGTAGTTGGAGTACCCCCCATGGAAGGGCTTATGTGTGTCCCGTTTAGGACCTCCATAGCAATTGATGAGGTGTGGGAGCCTGCAAGATCATCTCGCAGGCTGTCACTTCTCATGTAGATTTTCTCTGTGTTGATACGGACGGCCGTGCTGCGTAGCTCACACGTTGCTCGCAGCAGGGCTAATTTAATGTAACTTTTATAAATTTGCAGCACGTTGGATTTAAGTAGAAGCCTCTTCTCTACGAGGCTGAAATTTAATAAGGCTGTATGTGTTTACCATTGTTAGATAATGCTAATTTTTAAAACTTAGTTACATCTCTGTTAGTAGTAATTATATATCTAGACTTCATGATAGTATTCTTAACTCCTTCATATTCTAGCCATTTCCTTATTGACAAGTTGAAATTTAATCGTAGTTTAGAGAAAGGCTTGAATTTGCCTTTATGAAATAAATCTCTTAATAGATGTAAGTTCCAGTTGCTCCACTCACCAAGGGAGGGGAGATTGAGACTATTACTTAACTAAGATAGTGGTGTACCAGGGGATGGAAATACAGACAGATTACATTTCTTATTCCATTTGAACCAAAATTCAAAACCCGTTTTACTATAGACAGATTTTTATTTACTCTACAAGATAAATTATCATACCAAAGTCAATCAGCTACTGAGAAATTATCGGCCAATATCTGTTCTATATTTTACCAACTATTTTGTTTAGTTTTTGCGGACCAGGCTATAAAATGTGATAACATTAAGGCTATGTAATAATCTTCAATACAAGCAATACCACCTTTCATGAAACTCTTCCTAACGGTCGTTAATTTAATTCTGTTTTTTCCCTGTTATAAATGAATGAGTCAATTAAAGTTTGATATTTCTTAATGATAGAATTGGGTACCACTAATGGCAAACTAAATAACTAGTTTATTTGGGGCAAAGTAGACATATGTATGGCTGAGACTCTGCCAAACCACAACAACATGTTTGATTTCCACTTAGCCAATTGAGATTTAATTTTATCATACAATTTAGTGAAATTTATTCTAGTGATTTCCTCCAATTTCTGAGAAATCTCTATTTCCAGGTAGGAAATTCTATTTGCGACCCAATTAATTTCCCAGATGTTATTTAAAAAAATATATATCTTCTTTATCTAGATTTATGGTTAATGCTTCCGTTTTAGACCAATTCACTTTATAATAGGAAATATGTCCAAACTATTTATTAAATCTTGAATCTGAATTAAAGATTCCACAGGGTCAACAACAGTTAATATCACGTTGTCTGCAAACAACATTATTTTATACTCTTGTTCACTCTGATGGTTTCTGCTATGGATTCCATCATGAGGGAGAATATCAGAGGTGACAACGAGCATCCCTGACAGGTTCCATTGGTGAAAGAAAATTGGTTTGTTTTTAGACCAACTTCATATATAAAGGCAGTAGGTTGAGAATAAAGGGCTCCAATGGATTTCAATCCAAAGTCCTCAAAAAATAATTTTAAGAATACTTGTTCCATATAGTCCCAATTTAGCCTATGGAAGGCTTTTTCAGCATCTAACATGGTGACTACACAATATGTACTATAATCTTTGCAGAAGGTTATTAAATCAATTAATCTTCTCATATTATCAGCTCCTTGGCGATCTTGTAAGAAACCAGATTGGTCCATATTTATTAATTTAGAGAGGCAGCTATTCAATCTTTTAGCGGGTATTTTTGGACATAATTTTATATCCGTGTTCATTAAGGATATTGGTCTGTAGTTTTTACAGTACCTACTATCCTTGTCTTGTTTGGGGATATTTATTATAACTGCTTCTAACATTTCTTTTGGCGCTTTACCCTTTGTCTTAATTTCCTAAAAATACTATAATTTAATGTTTTATGAGCGATGCCGTGAAAGTTTTGTAGTAATAATTTTAAAAACTATCTGGTCCAGGAGCTGAATCTAACTTTAGAATAGCAATTGCTTCTTCTATTTCCAGAGGTTTTATCTTGCTATTTAAAAAATCTTACTCCTCTTTGTTAATTTTCGACAACGGCAAATTGTCTAAAACATTTTTAATTTCCTCTATTTTAGGTTTTATAATTTCTTAATTATTTTCTAAGTTGTATAGATTTTCATAGAAACTATAAAAAGCCACTTCAATGTCACTGGGATTAGTTACCGAAATTGGGCCTTTCTTTTTATTTTCAATTATTAATTCTTCAATTCTATTATTAGGACTTCTGTTTTTTAATTTCCGCGCTAATGATTTACCAGCTTTGTTACTCAACAAATATTTTCTCTGTTGGAGTTTCCACAAATAATTATAAGCTTTTATTTGATATATTTTCTTTATTTTAGTTTTTATCTTTATTATATCTTTTATTATATCAGCTGACGGAGAAAATTTGTTCTGTCTTTCGAGTTTAGCTAAATGCACATAAAGTTCCCGAAGTGGGAGACTGCTGTTTTTTTTTCTAAATGAACCCCTTGAGCATAAAACACCTCTTATATATGCTTTATGGGCATTCCAGATCGTTGAGGATTCATTAACCGAATTCTCATTGATATGGAAAAATGTATAGATTTCATCCTGTAATAAGATTTGTTTATCAGGTTTATTAAATACAATAACTATCCATTCTATTTCTAGAACATTTTTTATAAATCATTTGATCATTGAGTTGTAATTCAATCCTGTCATGGTCAGACCATTTAATTATATCAATCGTAGAAGTTTTAACAGCCACCAATGTCTCTAAATCCACCAAAAAATAATCTATCCTAGAATAGGACGTGTGGCGTTGCAAGAAAAACATATAATCTCTTGCATCTCCATGCCAAAGTCGCCAAACATCATACAGATCAAATCTTAGAATGGAATCATGGATAAGTTTAGCTTTCCTTACTATAAACGCTTCGGGAGAGTTAGGTTTGGCTGATTTCCTATCTAAAGTTGTATTCAATACCATATTAAAATTGCCCCATTTTAATATTCTTAATCCATTTAAGTAATTTATTCAAAAACCTATTCTGTCTCTCATTTGGGGCATATATATTCAGTATGGTATAGTTTCATTGGTTAATTTTTCCAGCCCATATAACGTATCTCCCTTCTAGATCAACTTCCCTGAAATTTTCCTTAATATTAATATTTTTGCTAAACAAGATTGATACTCCACAAGACTTCTTTTTATAAATTGAGTTAATTTTAGTAGTATAAAACTTATCACTAATGAAAGGAACTTTGTCTACTTGCCAATGTGTTTCCTGGACACAGGCAATATCTGGTCCAATATAACCCGTCTTTTAAAAGGTAAATTCAACCCTTAAATATTTTGTGAAACTATTTTTATTTCCATCTAACAATCAAACCAATGGAACCCGTCAGGGAGGCTCCCTCTCTTTGTGCTGGTGGAGATGAGCGCCATATGCACTCATCCCTACAACCCTGTACGACTTAGGCAGGAAGCGCTGAAGGCCCTTACTGAGCTGGTGGAGATGAGCACCATAAGTGCTCATCCCTACGACCCGCACGACTTTTAGGCAGGGACCGCTGAAGACACTCACTGCGCTGGTGGAGATGAGTGTCATAGATGATCATCCCTACGACCCACGGAACTACACATCAACACAAAACTCAATTACACAATTCAGAATGCGAGAGCAGTAGCAATTTAAAAAAAATTGCATCAAAAAATTATGGCCCGTAACACTTGCAACAACGAAAGCGAGACTTACACAAATAAAATACAACCTGCTGCAAATACGAGGTCCAAAAAATACGAACTTAATGGCCGCGCACATACAAAAACGACAATAACACCACCAAATTTAACAACAATACAAAAAAAACATCGCTCACAGCACGGGGGGACAGCCACAACGTCTGGGAGTCAGGTTGCACGACAATTGAACTACAATTTGCTGAGTTTTCACACACGAAAATCGCCTAAGGGACAAAAAAATGACGACCGAAAAAACAAGACTTCTATACAAGACCATACGGGGTAGAAAATACACTATTATGGAGGACTCTAAATGCTCCACAACTGCCTAACACATAGACAATCGCCTCCATTTAACAACACTAATTTGCAACTAATAACATTACCAATCCAAAATGCAGAATTATATACCTAAACAAACGATTTGCGCTCGTGCACACAGCCTACTTATCCTACACAGGCTACACGACCAATACACACGCAAAAAAACACACATAAGACTTCTACACAAGCCCATACGAGGTATAAAATACACTATTAGGGGGGAAGCAAAATGAAACACACCCGCGTAATACATAGACAATCGCCGCCATTTTACAACACTAACTTGCAACTAATAGCATTACTATTACAAAATGCACAATTACACAGCTAAACAAACGGTTGGCCCTTGCACACGCAGCCTCTTTACACTGCACACTTCACACATTGCTGACACTTACACCTCAGCTCAGCAAGAGCGCAAATGTACATTGTATGCTGCAGGAACATCAAAAAAGATTGTTAGCTCTTCAGGATATTGCTTGCTGCATATATTAATTACAAATAGGTAAAGTATATTATTTTATGATTTTATTAATTAGTTCATTATCATTAAAAAATACATATAGACAAAAATAAAAAAGGACCAGACGACAGGATCGCAATAAACGCCAAAGGCGTTTAGAGTGCGGCTCACTATGAGCACCAAAGATGCTCAGAGGACCAAAAGTACACCAGGGTAGAGGCTCGCAATAAGTACCAAAAGGTTATCAGCATAGACATTGCAATAAGCACCGAAGGGGCTCTAATAACCAAAAATAGATCAACCGAGAGGCTCACAATGATCGCCGAAGGAGCTCAGCGCGAGCCTCGCAAAGAGCGCAAAAGGTACTTAGACAACTAAAACACTTACTTTGTGTGGCAAACAGCATTACCTGCCTTACAATTTTATTGCCGTCATTTTTTGACGGGCAAGTCGCTAGTCAAATATAAACACCAACTTTTAAAATGTGTCGCAAATAAACGAGAAGGTTCATCTCACTCCACTTGTATTCTACTGTTGCAAAGGTTATATCTGTGCTGATGCCACTGTTAAAACTAGTTTGGATAGTGGTCTTTGTTGGCTTATAACAGAAAATGTGAACATTTACCTTTGTAACCAGTCAAGCAGTTCAGCTGATAAGCAGTATTATGACACATACATAAGCAGATATTTTCCTTGGCAGAACACTCATTCATGCAGGGGATATTAAAATATTTTCCTAATAAAAGATGGTCAGGGGAATGAAGTCAACATCATGTCATCAATATTTCAGTTAAATTCTTGCAAATCTTCCTTTATTGAACACTTTGATGAAATATCATTGCAAATATGTCTTCTGGAGAATATTTTGCTAATTTCAGAGTTAACTTTGTGTTGCTATGTTCAAATTGCTGTAATTTGTTGCTGTGATGTCATGTGGAAGTCATGCACAAACACTGAACTGGTTGATTTTAAAGAATGTTTAACATTTACTGTTTATGCTACCAGCTCATTGCTGACCACTGACCTGTTCTATAGTAAAAGCCTCAGGGTTCCTAGCATAGCAGTGACACAACAATAAACCGTTGGTTGTTTATGTCCAATAACTGATTGTGATAAATGATCTGAAACCATGTTTTGCTTACAATCCATTTATGTTAAGGCACAGTAGTGAGTCTGACCCAGAGTCATGGTAGAAATATTATATGCTAGAACTAAATAGTGAAAAGCATAAATAACCTACATATTAATTCTAAAAATGTATAATTAGATATCATATATAATATCAACTAACATCACGGCCATCAGTTGAGGCAATCGTACCAGTAGTGCAAGTTAAATTAATGGAGAAAATTGAACTAATGAAAAATGATTATTATGCAAATAATAGTATTTATTTGTTTTTAGATTTGATACTCATACAATAATATCAAATAAATGTGGTTGTATTTCTATTTTCTTGTTTAAGGATATATATTATGTAAGCTATGTTGTATATTGTAAGGATCTAGCCAATATTTTTCATGATAAAATAGAATGAATGCTATTTGAAATGTTTGGATAAAGACAAGCCATAATTTTGAAAAAGGTGCTATATTTCTGGGAAAGCCGCCTCTATCCACTCCCTCAAACAAACAGTACATTATATAATTAATAGCCTACCAAAAAAAGAGTTTAATGTAAGAACCTAAGTAAAGGACCCAATCAGTGAAGAAAAATGGAGGGTAGAATGCACAATGAACCAAAAAAAACTTATCAAAATACTAGTTTGATCAGTGATATACAGTACACATACACTGGTTCCACCTACATTTTCTGCTGAATACAATATTTTGAACCAGAAGCTCCTTCTATGTGTTTGCTACAGATTTTAAAAGCAACACCATTCATTTTTTTTTGTTTAAATGTGTCTAATTACTTTTGGTCTCTAAGGGCCTCATTCAATTGCGATTTTGCCAATTAAATAGGGCTCCAAATAAGCACATAGCATATTTTTTTTAAAGAAGTTTTTAGTTAGTGGAAACCTTGCTTTTGGATAGATGCTTGCTAACTTAAAACTTCTTTAAAAAATATATGTTATGTGCTTATTTAGAGCCCTATTCAAAAGCCCAAATTGCAATTGAATGAGGGCCTAAGTATTTACTATTAAATACAACACATAATTTCAGTGTCCCTTCAAGGAACTCCTATATGGAAGGTTCCCATTCTGGATCACTACCTTGTCATGGTGAAGGGGCTTGTGTACCTCAATAAAGCTGTGACCCTTACCATGTACCCAAGATTGGCAGGTCATTGCAGAGAGGTCAGACAAATAGTGGTCCACTGAGGAAGGAACTGGTACGCCACTCCGGTATCTTTAACAAGATAATCTTATGAATAAGCACGACCAGAGACATAACAATTGTGTCTGGCGTGCTGTGGTCCATAGGGTCATGGAGAGACAGGCACAACTGGACTTCACAACAATATAGAAGGTTATTATGTTAAAGCTAAAATGGGGGTGTACATTATTCAGGGGGGGGGGGGTGCATGGCTACTCACAGAGCTGCTTCCGGAGTCACTCACTGAGTGAGGAGCAACAGTGAGCCCTAATGCATACCCATAATTTAAGTAGATTTCTCCTAGAGTGACTCAGCAGAAAAGGACTAATGTAGTGCTTAATCAGAGCTGCAAATGTATTCACATGGAATTAAAAAAAAAAAACATTTTAAAAATAAGTTTAAGTGTTTTTTAATAACATGTTTAATTCTCATTCTATTGGATACAGTTTACACTGTTTACAGAATAAAAATTCATACAGTGATATTTTTCACATGAGATAAAATGCCATTGCTTGTTAAATCTAGGCCATTACTAACAAGATACCAACTTTAAAACGCATGACTGAAGATAGAAAAAATACAAAGCTGTAAGTATTGCTGTGAAATTTCAATATAATTCAGCACTGACATTACAAAATAAATGTGCAGTGTATATTACCATGCTGTGAATATGCACAGCAGTGGGTAAAACTGTCCATGGTAACGCTCTTCAGGTAGCTCTCCAGATCTTTAATTATTAAGATGAAAAATATTAATTGTAAAATATTCTATGTTAAGCAGTACTAATGGAATATCATCAGGGAATTAAACATATAACAGGAAAGTCCCTTCATGATACTGCCAACAGATTTAATCAATATCATTATGCTCCACTCATAGCTGATTTTAAAATGAGCTTTGGTTTGTATGGTAGATGTAAAATGAAAAAGAGCAAAGTATAAAGCTTTAGATTATACCCTAAGGACTATTAACTACTCCCACACATGTAGGAAAGGCATGTCAATTGAATAACTGCTAAAATGAAGCTTACACTTTTTCTGACCTCACAGTACACAAGGGATACAATTTTAACTCCATAATATGCTTTTAAAAACCTGAGCCAAGTAGAAAGTTCTCACTGAAGCTTCCGTCACGACTGTATAATCTGACAAATGTGCTTTATGGGGACTTTTGATACAAATTTGCCTATTTACATGACATGAACTTTATGCATTAATAATATTTTACTTAGCTAAATAAAAATACAGAATGAAGAATTTAAATAGAGACAGCAAAGGTACTACACATGGTATAATTTGAAACTATATCAAGCAATAATTATTTGATCATATTAATGTTATTTTTTTAAATATAAGTTATTACAGTTAACTTGCATTTTACTTTGTATTTTTTGTCGGTAAGTTACCGTAACTGATCCTCTCCTCAAGCTTAGTTTTATGTTGGAGACAGATAGCCCGATTCAAGTGCAAGCCTGCATCTCGTGGGATACTGGATACATGTCTGCGGGTGTGCAGCGGGCTCTCGTTCGTTTTCTGATTCCGGTGCTATTCAATTGAACAAGCCTGCACGTTACGGGCCGAATGCCGAAGCCATAAACTATGGACTTGTGCGTAGCAGTTCAGGGCTGGAACATGATAAATTATGCAAGACAGTAACTACCCATTTCAAAGCCAATAGAAAATGAGACCACCACTAGGTGAGTCGCAACAACTGTACCACTGATCAGTGTTTTCAGCCTCCATCCAGTAGGTTAGGATGTGTAACTGTTTGGCTTGGATTCGGGAACAGAGATTTAAAAGGGATTTTTTCACATTTGGGAACTCTCTGGTGGCTGAGGAGGCCAATGCGGGGCAGGCAGACTTTTCTCCCTCGTCCTCAAGACTAGCCTTGCGTGTGCTCTCAATAGAGGAGACATCCTGGTGAATGGTACTCCTCCAGGCCCTGCGGTCTAAAGCTAAAGCTGTCCATCGATGATGGTCAATGTGGCAGCCATCAAGGGACTGTTTCGGTCCTTATCTGTCATGATTACCAGTGGTGAGTTTACAATATAGCACAATCTTTGGAAGCTGTCCACTCTCCATCCTAGAGCATGGCATCAATTATGGTTACTCCTGCCTATTCTAGGACTTCAGTGTTTGTGACGTGGTCATTCCACTGGATGTTGAGGATCCATCGATGATGGTCAATGTGGTAGCCATCAAGGGACTGTTTCGGTCCTTCTCTGTCATGATTACCAGTGGTGAGTTTACAATATAGCACAATCTTTGGAAGCTGTCCACTCTCCATCCTAGAGATGTGTCCTGACCAGCGCAACTGTTTCTGCAACAGCATGGCATCAATTATGGTTACTCCTGCCTTCAGTGTTGGTGAAGTGGTCGTTCCAGTGGATGTTGAGGATGGTGTGGAGGCAGCGTTGATGAATGCGCTCAAGAAGCCATAGGTGATGGCATTAGGTAACCCACGACTCTCTGTACACATTGACCTTGGTGCATTTATTATGATGCTTGTTGTTCCAAACCCTTTTATATAACCTGATGAATGCACCATTTCCCTTTACCTTTGTGCCTGTTGTCAATTTCCTTATCAATCTTAGCGTCCATGGCGATGATGCAAACCAGGGAGGTGAACTGGTGAACTGTTTTCAGCTCGGACTCGCCAATAGTGATGTGAGAAGGACGGTAATCTTCCTGAGGTATGGGCTGGTGGAGAACTTCCCTCTTCTTCAAACTGATTTCTAGACAAAAGAGCTTGGCAGCCTTGGTGAATCTAGATGTAAATTGCTGCAGAGCTCTGTCAGTATAGAAAAAATGTGCAGCGTTGACGGAGAAGAGTAGCTCTCAAATTAGTCATTCCTTGTCTTGGTGTGGGCCTTTAGTTGCCTCAGGTTGATCAGATTGCCATCGGTGTCGTATTGGATGTAGAGACCATCCTCATTGTCAAGTCTGTTGTGGCCCTTTGCAGCACCATACTGAAGAATAGCGTGAATTGGGTTGATGCAAGGACACGGTCCTGCTTCACTCCATTACTAAATGGGAAGGGCTCTGACAGGTCGTTGTTGTGCCTGACTTGGCTACGCTGGTCTTCATGTAGCTGGATGTTCATGTTGAGGAACTTGGGAGGACATCCTATACCTTACAGGATTTGCCACAGTCCCTTCCTGCTCACTTTGTCACGCAAAGTCCCTTGTTCTGTTCTTGGTATTTCTGTTGGAGCTGCCTGAGAACAAAAACCATGTCAGTGGTGCTCTTGTTAGCTCTAAAGCCACACTGACTCTTGGGTAGGAGTTCTTCTGTGATAGTGGGCACCAGTCTGTTTAGGGAGTACTATTGCAAGGATTTTCCCTGCAACGGAGAGCAGAGTTATTTCCCGGTATTTGGAGCAGTCTGACTTTTCTCCCTTCTTCTTCTATTGGGTGATGATGATTGCATCACAAAGGTCCTTAGTGGGAAAATGCTGGGCCTCCATGTATCCAGATATCTGCTGGGATCCTATCGACTCCTACTGTCTTATCATTCTTTTACTGCTCAATAACTTTAACAGTCTCTTCAAGCTCTTCAAGGGTAGGGATTTCATCAAGTTCTGTTTTCATTTGTTGTTGTGGAATGTGACAGAATGCTGAGACTGAAACCATGTGGTTGGCTCAGAATAGAGTCTGAAAGTGTTCAAACCACCCGTTCGGAATCAACGACTTCTCTGTAAGGAGTGTTTGACTGCACTGCGCAATAGGCTTTGGACCACGTGCTAAGGGCCGTACACCACCTTCAAGGATTCATAAAAGCCTCTGTAGTCGCCGACATCTGCGCAGTGCTGAGTTCTTCCTCAGATGAGTAGGACGTCTCGAGAGTCTCGCTGGCGCACCACAATGTAGTCTATAAGATGCCAGTGCTTGGACCGAGGACACATCTAGGTTGTCTTAAGTCTGTCTTTCTGCTGCAAAACGGTGTTGGTGATGGTGAGTTTCATTTCTGCGCAAAACTCTAGCAGAAGATGCCTGCTGTCGTTGTAGCTTCCAACACCGTGGTTACCAAGTACCCCTTCCAAGCTTATGAATTTTTGTCTACTCTGAAATTGAAGTCGGCGTGGATGATGAGCTTGTGATCTGCAGGGATTTTCTGTACGAGATTACGCAGGTAAGTGTAAAACTTGTCTTTTTCCGCAATGATCCGCTTGAGAGTTGGTGCACAGATGCTGAAAATTGGAGCATGCTGCTTGTTTTGAAGTGGGAGATGCATGAAAATGATGCGATCAGAGTGGCCCTTTGGCTGGTTATCAAGTTTGTAAGCGATATGGTTCCTGACCCTGTAGACGACACCCGAGAGGCGTGTCTTAGTTTCTGGTTTGCGTGACCAGTAGAGGGTGTAGACTGCGTCATGTTCTTGAAGGCTTCCTTCCTCTGGGAGGCGGAGTTCACTGAGGGCAGCGATGTTGATAGTCAGCCTTGATATTTCATGGGCTACTACAGAGCACCATTCAGGGCGACTGCTGTCTGCTGTGTTAAGCAAATTTCTGATGTTCAAACATGCGAGATTCAGTCCAAGTACACCCTGTGAGGTGGGTGTGAGCCTTTTCCTTTTTGATGAGTTTCCACCGCATTTTGAAGATGCCTGATGACCGTATCTAGCCAATTGGGTGGAGTGTAGATGAACTTGCTTCAGGCCAACTTACACAAAAAAACAACCACTGTTTTATTGTTGTGTCACTGCTATGTAAGGAACCCTGAGGCTATTATTAAAGAACATGTCAGTGGTCATTAATGAGCTGGTAGCATTAACAGTAAATGTTAAACATTCTTTAAAATCAACAAATGCAGTGTATTGGGCTTACCATTCCACTGAGTTGGGTTAGACTGATACAGTGTAGAATATTTCTCCTCTGTTTTTGACACAGCTGGGCAAAATGCACATAGGACAAGCTACAGTATTCTCAGAGAATCACCTATTCCCAGATTAAAGAATTTTGATTTATAGTTGTAACATCTCTGCTGTAACATCTACCATCATCCAGATCTATGGAAGAAACATAAAAAATATGTAAATTAGTGTGTGTGTTTTTTTTACGCGGCACTACTGAATATGCTGCATTTTATTAATAAATAAATAAATAAATGAATAAATAAAAAAAATAACAATACTATAATTATAATGTTTGAAAGCATTGCATACAATGAATTATCAGGTTGGATTCAGATCCCATCCATCAACATTGCTTAGATGATTATATGTGTGGTTATTTCATTTACATTTTTTACATTTTTTTGCATAATAATATCAAGTCCTATGGGAAAAAATACTTTTCGTATTTTGAGCATAATATAATTGGAAATGTATCTCCTAAAACAGATGTTTGTTTTTAAATGTAATTATAAATCTCCCAAGAGATTTCATAATATATGCATTTACTACTTTTGCAAACATTCCAGCGTTATATCTGTTGTGTTTATATAAAGAGTAACCACTATTAAAATAGAATTAGATATAATTTGTTTATATATTTATATTCTGTTCCAAATTATTTTTTTCTTATTTGCATTTCCTCCAAATTGTAGTTGCCTTCTGGTTTCATTCAACTGATACAACTAATTAGTAATTAGCCAGAAATCAACAGAAAATGCAATCTTCTGTTTTACTGAGGTTTGTGGGGTTGACATTCTAGCTAAACTGAGGAACGCGCAATTTACTATACATAATTGGGTTGCATTCATTATGTACTTTATTCTATTGGGCACTATAAATATCTCTAAATGCGATATGTAAATATGCACTAGATCTCTCATTATTTTTTTTATTTTTTTTCAAAAAGAAGATGATTGTCTAAGCATTGTAGTGGCTGTGGTGTGCATCACTGTATGCTGTTTGTAATGGGGGAAATAAACATCCCAGCCCTTCACACCTTGTTAGAGACCTTGTGTTAACCTAGTAAAGATCTCTACCAGTGTAGCATGGTGTAGAAAGTAGAAAAAAAAAGTAACCTAGAGCCTTAGGGTATATAGGCCATATGTCTGCAGGCTTGAACTTGCTGCTACAATTATGGAGCGATTCAATTGAACAAGCCCAGAAGTTGAAATCCGAAAACGTAAACCATGCACTCGTATGTAGCATTTCAGTACATGAGCCAGATCAATTATGCAAGGCCGTAAATCCTGAGTCAGAAACAGCCAATAGAAAATGAGACCGTCATCATTACAGGAGAGGATGGTGGTTACATGACAATCAATTAGCGTTTAGATGTCCGATATGAAATCGGACTCGCAAACCAGCAAAATATGAAATAATGAAAATGAATGCCAATACTGTTTTAGTCCATATGGGTGGCCTGATTCCTGGGATCAATATAACACCGAAATGAAACATAAAAAGAATATTTCCATCTGCAGATTTGCGAGCTTGAGACTGTTGTGCAATTAATGTTAATGTCTTTCGCTTTTACTCGCATTTAAAGTGCAGTATTGATTTTTTTATTTGCATTGACAGTGCTACGGATATGTCCATAACGCCTTTGACGGTCCTATCTGGTACCCATAGGATTTTCTCCTACATTAGCTGTTTGCGGGAGTGAAAACATTTGCAGGCTTATAAAATTGTAGCAATGGAATAGCTATTTGTGAATTTAGCGATAGTAACTCATGCGGACGTGAATCAAAGGCTTGGATGGGGCGAAGGTTACGGTTGTAACAACCGTAGGGATTTTCAGCCCGTAACACGTAGACCGTTTGCTGATCGCAAAAAGACACCAATTAAATAGCAAATTAGTTTATAGGCTACATTACGGGCTCCCATAAGCTACAATTTCTCAATTAAATGAGGCTCCTAGTCTATGGTATTTCTTGGGCTCTGCTAATATTTCCTGGTCCTAAGAGAGTTCGTTTTACGGTGTGCTATAGGAATAAGAGTCTATATGATCTCATGACCCTTGATTCCCTAAGCTTTGCTAAGCTTTGCAGGAGCTTTACCAAGATTGTAGTAACAATGATCCCAATGGGAAATAAACACTGCAGTTGATCTGTTTTGCAGCCCTTGTGAAGCTTATTGAATCTAGAGATACAAGTTAGAAGCTGCCGTGAATTAACACAGCTCCCATAAACCCTGTGTACAGAACATGTGTCAGAGCAAAAAGCAGCAACTAGAATCCATAAGTTTTAATTACACTTTACAAAGTTACAAATGCAGCATATTGTAGTTCTGGACATATTGTCGAATATAGACATGATAGAAAATAGACATGATCATGTAAGCAAGATCTTATAGAACAAACTCTAGTCGTATATAGCTTCTCAACAGTAAAGACATGCAACTGTCAGCTATGAGAAGCAACACTAACCAAAGCATTACAAATCAATATAAAACATAACTAAAAAAGTCAGTTAAATATGTTTTTTGGTAAATCCAAATAATTTTATTGAATCTCAATTCAATGAGGGGTAGAGTGTTCTATTACCAGATAAGTATTGATCATTGTATTGGACATAAAATACCATATCTAAAATCATATATTGAGTTGTACTTATGAAACAGAGCAAAAAATATAGCCATTCAGTTCATAGGCCCGTTTTTATCCCTTGTGTGTTAGTGTATTATACCTAATGGCTGTTTTATTAGGAAACACATATTTTTATTCCAACATTAAATGCATTTTTAAACAAAACTTGATGAATGTAATTTTTTACTCCCACCAAACATTAAATGGAACAGGAGAATTGTAAGAATTATACAGTAAACAGTACTAATTAAAATATCAATTATCTTCAAATACATATGCTGTATGGTAAACAAACATATGTAAACTGAAACATTTCATATTTTCATTTATTGAAATATATTTTATTTTGTAAAGAAGGACCCTTTTGGGGAGTGATCTGTTCTTCCATTGTTGTGCTATATGTATTCTTGCAAAAATATTTGCCTTCCTTGGAAGAGCATCTATAGCTATTCCCAGTAATACTTCACATAGCCTGAGAGATTGATTATAATGTGATTAACTAGAAATTATTTTGGGACCATATTGGTCTCTTGCACACATATTGGTCTCTTGAAAATTACCTGTAACCTGACAACCTCTAAAATAGTTAGGGTTGCCTTTTTGATTCAGATCTACAAGTTTAAAAATAGATTCTTGGATTGTTGCACTATGGCTACAATGAGCAAAACATAATTAAAATATTTAATTATGTTTTCCTGTATAGCTTTAGTTTTTCCAAACTAAAATAGTCATTTTTGTATGATAACTATATGAAAACACAGTATGCATCTTCACATCATCTACTTTTTATTTATTGATATGTTTGAAGTGCATATTTGTGTTCTTTTTTAAAGTAAAATGTAAATTAAGAATCTGTCAGAAATGATCTCCATCACCATACAATATGCTACAATATATAATTTCTATAAAATACATTTTTCATCACAGCAAAACATTATTTAGCAACTGCCCTTAATATTGTCTGTTGATGGAAAGTATTTTCATGGAGGAAACAGTTAAGGCAATATCTTGGAATTAGATCTGATATGTAGGAGGGTGCAGTGGTGTTAAGGGTATTGTAGGTGAGTGTTAATATTTTTAACTTTATTCTATTGTGTATGGGGAGCCAGTGAAGTGATTGGCAGATTAAAATTAAAAGGTACTGTATATGAGTCTATCAGAGGCATTTAAGATGGATTGAAGTGGGGAGAATATAGTAAGGGGAAGTCTGGTCAAGAGTGAGTGCATTTAGATTTTGGTCATTTCTTATGTGAGAAAAGGAAGGTTTTTGGAAAAGTTTTGAATCAGTATGCAATTTTTGGTGATCGATTGGATGTGGAGAGAGATAGTGAGAGCTGAATCCAGATTAATCCAAAGGAAGTAGATTGGTGGGTGATGTCTATTATTGGAGATGTGCAGGAATGATCATGAGCTCAGTCTTTGACTACTTTAATTGTGAGAGTGTGGGAAGCAATCAAGGAGTAAACAGTTGACGACATGGGTGAATGGGGGGGGGGGGGATAAGTCAAGAATAGACACATAGATTTGGGAATCATCAGCATAGAAATGATACTGGAACCCAAGAGACCGTACTAGAATGTGAAGTTCAGGTTATATAGACTAAGAAAACCTAGTGACCCAAGACAGAGAATTTAGATACCCTGACAGTGAGTAAGAGTCATCTTGTACCCAAGTACGAGACACTAAAAGAGTGGTTACAGAGGGCAAAGGAACTGAGAGTCCGGAGAGGAAGTGAGTGGTCAACTGTGTGAAATGCAGAGGAAAGGTCCAGGAGGATAATTAGGAAATAGTGTTTCACATAGTTACATAGTAATTACAAAGTAATTTAGGTTGAAAAAAATACTTTTAGTCTATCAAGGTCAGACGTTTTAGATCTCCTCTGATCTGCAATATGCTAATTAATTGTTAAAATTGTTAATTGTTAATTGATCCAGAGGAAGGCAAACAGAAAAAGAAACTGTGAAACTTTGCCAATTGTCTCAAAAGGGAAAAAATATAAAATTCCTTCCTGACCCCAGATACTGAAAATCAGATTCCTCCCTGGATCAATACTCCCTCTCTAATTATCCAGGATATCCCTGAATTCCCTTTTTATTTAAAAATATATCCAATCCCTTTTTAAAGTTATCGAATCTGCTGTCACCCCCTCCTTTGGTAGAGAATTCCACAGATTAATCACCCTTACTGTGAAGAACCCTTTTCTTTCTTTAAGGTGAAATCTTTTTACTTTTAATCTCATAGGATGTCCCCTTTTCAGTTGAAAACCTCTTGGCTTAAAAAGTTCACTTGACAAAGCCTTGTATTGACCCTGGATATATTTATAAAGGGTAATCATATCCCCTATTAAACACCTTTTTTCTAGAGAAAATAAGTTTAATTTGGTTAGTCTTTCTTCATAACTTAGCCCTCCATTCCCCTTATCATGTCCTTTTTATGTAGTGGTGCCCAAAATTGTACACCATATTCCATATGAGGGCGTGCTAGGCATTGGTATAGTGGCAGAATTATATTTGCTTCCCTTGCTTCTATACCCTTCTTAATACATGCTAATATTTTACTTTCCTTTGCAGATGCTGCTTGGCATTGAGCACTGTTACCTAGGTGGTTGTCCACAAGTACTCCCAAATCCCTTTCAATATCTGATACCCCTAGATTTGCTCCTTTAAAATTAGAAATTCCATGGCTATTTTTCATTCCCAGATTTATAACTTTACATTTATTCGTATTAAATCTCACCTGCTACTTAGATGCCCATTCCTCTAATTTATGCACATCCCTTTGGAAAGAAAGTACATCATTTTCTGATTGAATTACCTTGCACAATTTCATGCCATCAGCAAAAATGGAGACACCATACTCCAATCCCACTTCCATCCACTGAGTTGTCATGATCCAAATTCCTACTAAGCTCTTCATAGAAACTAATTAGGTTTGTTTGACATGACCTATCCTTCCTAAATCCATGTTGGCTCCTACTTATAATCCTGTTTGAACAGACATATTCTTGTATATTATCCCTTATTAACCCTTCTAAAAGCTTTCCCACTATAGAAGTGAGACTTACGGGTCTATAATTTCTTGGATTTGTTCTTGCTCCCTTCTTAAATATAGGTATCACCTATGCCTTTCTCAAGTCATCTGGTAGAGACCCTGTGTTGAGTGAATCTTGAAAAATTAGATATAATGGTTTTGCTATTACAGAGCCCAGTTCCCTCAGTACCCTTGGATGTATTCTATCAGGACCCTTGGTTGTATTCTATCAGGACCTGTGGCTTTTGTTTGTTTTTTTTTGTTGGGAGGTTGTTACCTACTTTAGTAGGAAATCAGAGTATAGAGGGTCAAGTAAGAAGTTTGATGAAAGGAAATTGATTATGGATAAGTTGTTTTAGGATTTTGAAGTCAAAAGGGAGCAAAGGGACTTACGTTTTGATCAAATAGGTGGCTTTAAAGGGAGAGGGACATGTGCCAGTAGTTACTGAGAAAATTAATAGATGGTTAGAGCTGGTCATATAGTAGAGAGGTAGGAAAGTAGCTGTGAGGGAAATGGATCAAGTGTAAGTGTTGCTAGATAAGAGGCTGAGAAGTGTGAAGCTACCTCATCCTCTGTGACTCAGGTGAAGAAGCTGAGTGAGGCTGTAAGACGGGATAGCTCCCGGAGTGAAGAAATTGCATGCAAGATACCTTGTCTTGTTGAGCCAATTTTATTTTTGAAATGTTCAGCAATAACTTGGGCTAGCAAGAAGGATTTTGAAAGAAGGATTTTGCAAATAGGCATTTGATTTTGGATGATAGAGCGGATATGATGGATGAGAGAGGAAGCATTCTAGGATTGAAGAATGCATCTGTAGTGGAGAAAGACTGCATAATGTTATAAATACATCTGCAGTGCATGAATACTTAACGTAAAAAAGTAGTAATAGCCTCTTCAATGCTCATACAATAGGAGTAATATGTTTAGTAACTGTAGCAATTCAACGTGTCTTTTAAATCTTACATTTGAACTCTTACATTTTACATCTTACATTTTGAACGTTTTCTGACTCATCTAGTTTTTCCTGCATTGCACTTCTAGTGAATGGAAGTTGTTCACCATTGATATAGGCCTTCACACATGCTCGCCTACAAATCTTCTCAAGAGGAGCCACCGTGATTTGCAATTCCCTATCTTGCTACTGGAGATCCTCATCTAGTATTCAGATATTGAAATGCTCTCTACAAACCCACCTTTTTAGAGAAGTGTACCAATTACCTCTCCAACTCCACTATTTACTTCAGATAAGGCCATCTGCTCTGGTTCTCACACCCCTCTCTACCTATACCATATATCCACCAAGCAATCCCCTTAACTCATTTGTCAATTAATCTTATTACCTCTTGATTGTAAGCTTTCATGAAAAGCACAGCCCTTATCTCCTCTTGATCTTATATATTTGCTAACCTAACCCTCTGGATTCTGCTAGAGCTCTTTAAATAAAATATAATACTTATTCTTCTACTACTACTACTATTAATAATAATAATAATAATCACATATAATAGTTGTCAAACTGCGATTCGTCGTCACGCTTCCATTGGAGGCGCGCGCATGTGCATGGCACGGCGTCAGATGTTTTTTTCATTGCGTCGGAGGTGCATGCACGATCGGTTGGCTGTGTGCGCGCCCAGATGACACGGGAGCAAGAGACACAGGCGGCAGAGAAGGGAGGAAGAGACACACGGGAGGCAGAGGAAGAGACACAGGGGAGGAGGGGGAAGAGACACAGGGGAGGAGGGGGAAGAGACACAGGGGAGGAGGGGGAAGAGACACAGGGGAGGAGAGGGGAGACACACAGGGGA
The DNA here is from genome assembly GCA_027410445.1 of Discoglossus pictus. NCBI lineage: Eukaryota > Metazoa > Chordata > Amphibia > Anura > Alytidae > Discoglossus > Discoglossus pictus. The sequence continues at coordinate 357,484,635 of CM050163.1, read as the reverse complement.
GGAGGGGGAGACACACAGGGAAGGTGAAGGAAGAGACACAGGGGAGAAGGGGGAAGAGACACAGGGGAGGAGGGGGAGACACACAGGGAAGGAAGGGGGAGAGACACAGGGAAGGATGGGGGAGAGACACAGGGAAGGATGGGGGAGAGACACAGGGAAGGATGGGGGATAGACACAGGGGAGGAGGAGGGAGAGACACAGGGAGGAGGGGGAGAGACACAGGGGAGTAGGGGGAGAGACACAGGGGAGGGAGAGGAGGGGGGAAGAGACACGGGAGTGAGAGCAGGGAAAAGAGACACAGGGGAGGGAGAGGAGGGGGGAAGAGACACAAGGGAGAGGGGAAAGACACAGGGGAGGGAAATGGGGGGAAGATACATGAGGGAGGGGAGTAGAGACACAGGGGCAGGGGGAAAGAGACACAGGTGAAGGGGGAAGAGACCCAGGGGAGGGAGAGGGGGGAAAGAGACACAGGGGAAGGAGAGGGGTGAAAGAGACACAGGGGAGGGGAAAAGAGACACAAAAGAGGGAGAGTAGGGAAGAGACAGGGGAGGGAGAGGGGGAAAAACATAGGAGAGGGGAGGGGGCAGGAGACACAGGGGAGGGGGAAAGAGACAGAGGGGAGGGGGAAAGACACAGGGGAGGGGGGAAGAGGCACAGGGGAGGGATGGGGAAGAGAAATGAGGGAGTGGGGAGAGACACAGGGGAAAGAGACACAGGGGGAAGAGACATGAGGGAAAGCAACACAGGGTAGGGTGGAAGAGACATGAGAGGGAGTGGGGGTAAAAAAACAAGGGGGGAAGGAGACACAATGGAGGGAGAGGAGGGGGGAAAGAAGACACAAGGGAGGGAGAAAAGGGGGAAAATGAGACACAAGAGGAAGTAGACAGGGGGAGAGACCCGCAATGAATGCCAAAGGTACTTATTGTGAGGCTTCCGATGACCGCCGATGGTGCTCATTGCGAGGCCAGTAAAGTAGAGGGGGGGAGAGGCTCGCAATGAGCGCCTCCCGTCAAGTAGAGGGTGGGAGAGGTAGAGGGGGGGAGAGGCTCTCAATGAGCGACGAAGGCCAGTAAAGTAGAGGGGGAGAGGCTGCCATTTTGTGGCACACAGCATTGCCAGGCTTCACTTTTTATTGCAGTTCTTTTTGACCGGCAAGTCGCTAGTAATAATAATAATAAAAAATAATCTTTATTTCTTCTTTTTTCCTTTCTCAGTTTCTGTTCTTCCTTCTCTGTCTGTTTTTCAGCTTGGCTAAAATTTGCATAGCTACATAATAAGATATTCATCATTATACTTGAAACTTAAAATGTAAAACATAAACTAAAACAAAAACTGCTTTTTATTCTTAGTTCTTTATAATACTATTTAACGTGACAATATTAATAAATCTAATATGAGGACAACATTCTCCTCATTTTAGAACAAGGTATGTATTTCAACGTGTAAATGTGATATCACACAAAGTGATTAAACATAGATAAATTGTGTTCTACTTGTAAATGACTAGTATGGTGTACCTGTCTGAAATTGAATAAAAACATGAAGCTCAAGCAAAATAACTTTTGTTTGTTTATTTTGTGGACTTCAGTTACTGCTGGGGAAGGATGTGGATGACAAAAATATATTCTACAGCAACAAAGACAGACACAATGTTTTATGTCAATCATTGGTCTAGTCAGGTGTGCCAAAAAGCTTTGGAAACAGGAATAACTCAAAGGTTAGACGGGGTCACTCATATTTCATACTACAGATTCAGAATAAAGTGAATTGTACAGATTGCAAACTATACTAATTAATGACCAATTACTCATTGTATGCCTAGTTAAAACATTACTTAGTATGGAATCTCTAACTCCCTTTATCCTTGTACCTTTTGACTTTAATTTTAGGTGACACATTAAATGGTACATTTTGTTCCAGTTGCAAACATTAATTAGGAACATATTATTTTATGATTTCAAAATATCAAAAGTATAGAAAGGTGAATCATTTTAATTAAGCAGAGAAACAGTAAAAGTGGTCATGACCATAAGATCTCTTTGGCATATGCAAATACAGTGTAGATATAATATAAATAATTTGTTTGGCACAGGCATGAGAAATGGAAATTCAAATCAATTATAATTAACCAAATGCTTCAAGAAATGTCTTTGAATTACACTTTCCTTAAATTGTATTTTGAATAACTAAACTTTACACGCAATTATTCTTTCCCTAAGAGTTCCACTTTATATTCTCAAGTAATACCTGTGGGTATCATAAGACTAATTTTTTTACATTTACAGATAGTCAGGCAGGTAAATTCATTGTTAAGTAACATCTTTAGAAGAAGTACAGCCTCTAACACATTATTAAATGAACTAGCGACTTGCCCGTCAAAAATGACGGCATTATAGAGTTTTATAAATTGTCTCCCACCCCCTCCGTCCCCTATGTCAATTCCCCCTCTCCCTCCCCTGTGTCTCCCTCCCCTCTACCTCTCCCCCTCTCCCTCCCCCTGTGTCTCTTCCCCCTCTCACTCCACTGTTTCTTACCCCTCCCTCCTGTCTCTTCCTCCCTCTCCCTCTCCTGTGCCAAACATAGATAAATTATGTTCTACGTGTAAATGGCTAGTATGGTGTACCTGTCAGAAATTGAATAAAAACATATAGCTCAAGCAAAATAACTTGTTTGTTTATTTTGTGGACTTCAGTTACTCCTTTCCGGTGCCTCCTTTCCCCATCTCCTTTTCCCCCTCCCCTGTGTATTTCTCCACCTCTCACTCTCCTTTTGCCCCATCTCCCTCCTCTGTGTCTCTTTCTCCCCCTCCCTCCCCAGTGTCTCTTCCCCCCCACCCCACTGTGTCTCTTCCCCCCTGCCCATCTTGATCCCTTCTCTGATCCTCTCCTCTGGTTCCCCTGCCCCTCTTAATCCTCCCTACTTCCTCTCTTGATCCCCCCTCTGACCATCCAAGATCATCCCTTGGGCCATCTAGATCTCAGCCCATCGGTGCCTTCTACCTCATCAGTACTCCTCCCGTACTGCAGCCTTCCCTTGCCGCGCGTGTGTGACGTTACTGGGATGCGCAGGCAGAAGAGATGTGCTGCTGGTGCGGTAGGAAGCACCGAAGGGGGGGATCAGGACTAGGGGGATTTAAAAGGGGGCCAAGGGGAGGATCAGAGGGGCAGAAGGGAGGAATCAGGAGGGGGAGAGGGGCATAGAGAGGATGAGGAGAGGGCGGGACAATACTCCCCTTTACAGAGGCTGGCGACCGCTGCTGGTCTGCGGCCGGGGGTCCCCAATCCCGAGGGCGCCTCTACCTTATGGGCCTTCGGTGCTCATTGCGCGCACTGCATTGAACGGCTTCTCCTCTTATTGCGCTGCACACCCCATCCCGACGACCCCGATACCTTATGGGCCTTACGGGAAGGCACTCATCGCGGGCCCCGCAATGAGTGGCTTTGCTGCTCATCGCACAAGCCCGTAACTGTTCGGGCCTTGCGATGAGCGCAAGACCGTCCAATTTAAAATAGCGTTACCAACAAAGCCGTAATTAACACAACTATATATGTGATACTGAAAGTAATCATCAGAAAAACCCCTGGGAAGGAATTCCAAATGGGCGTTTTTTGCTGTTTTGTAGCAACTGTTCAAACAACTGTTCAACATCTGGGCCTAATGAAAGAGGAAATTAGAGAAAGAAATCTATAAAGAGGGCCTACTAGAGGGCTCAAAGGGCAAATAGAAGGGTTTCTTTATACTAAGAAACAAAAAGGACTTTTGGAATATATGTCAAATGTGTTACAGAATTTCATTTGATTTGAAGAATGTGAGGAATATTCTCCAAAAACTGCCATGTCGCAAACAGAGGGAGTCGTCTGAAGGAGCTTTTTATTTACACATCACTTTTGTTAGATAAATGCTGAGGGATTGACAATGGGTGACCAGTGGAGGGACTAATATAAAACAAATCATCACTATAGGAGGTGTATGCACTAAGTTGTCCTGTCCAGGATGGTATATTAGATAGACCAAAAGAGAACTGAAAAAAACATGCATATGAAGCAAAAATGGTGACAGCGGTGTTACACAACAGAGCTAGAATTTGGTTATGTTGGTCCAATGCATTGCTCACCATATATATTTCACTTCAATAAATGTATACTTTTATTTAAAAGAACAGACTGAAGTGCTAGAAACTTGTTCTTTTAAAGATATTAGGCTATATGTTGGAGCAACAGATTATGACACAACAACAGGGAGGATAATCATAAATGCTGTGATTAATCATAAAAGCAAGCACATAAACAGTACCAATAAGAGTAAAAACATATATAAAACTTTTTAGGGGCAGCAACTATTCCTTTACTTTTTTTACTTTCATTACCCCCATTTACATTAATATGGACTAGCACTTTTAGCAGTGTCCCTTTAACTTCTAGCTTAAAACTAGAAGTTGCATTTGACAGAAAACAGCACTTGGACAGTCTTAGCAATGTCAAAGGGTTAAGAATGGAAAAAGGGAGAGTAGCATTGGAGAAGTATTGATAAATTGAGGGCAACTGTTTTTGTACCAGGCACTATGATCATTAGCTTCTCTACTCACAAGTGCACTAGTATAATCTGTGGCCCATATATAAACATTTACAAAGTGAATTAAGCTTGTGCTGCTCCTAAGCAGAAGAATAAATTAAAACTTTGCCCAATACTCTAGTTTCTGACATTTCTATAATTTGAATGTGAGTTATTTAAAACAAGTTCCAGTAAGTATCAAAAATAACACATGGTAATTGTTGCTTCTAGTCAAATTATTCACCTTGATATTAGATTCCTGGGCCCTCATTCAATTGCGATTTGGCCAGTTGAATAGGGCTCTAAATAAGCACATAACATATTTTTTTAAAGAAGTTTTTAGTTAGTAAACATCTATCCAAAAGCAAGGTTTTTACTAACTAAAAATATATCCTATGTGCCTATTTAGAGCCCTATTCAGTTGGCCAAATCACAATTGAATGAGGCCCCTGCTGGTAAGTAAATGCTTCAAAGCAGTGACTTTTGCCATTAAATACATTTTTAACCTCCTTCATTAATTAAAAAAAAGAAGCTTTTATTTAATTGAGGATCCAAATTGTTAGCTTTCTTATGGATACTTTTTGGGACCTTTCAGTAGAAAACTAGGATTTTATGAAGTTTGTAAATACTCTTTTATTTTTTGATACTTTGATCTTTTTGTTATTAAAAAAAATTAAATGTCCATGTCTTGTTAACAAGCAGCCAGTGTCGGATAGAGAGCAAACTGTAATATGGTAAACAAGTAATTCAGTACAAGCAAAACTGCTGTAAATGAGAAGACGTTAAAAGTAAACCTGGATTATGTTTAATAAATCCCCATGTACAAAGACTTGAAAATAAAATAAAGGGAAAATACGGAAAATTGGGTTGTTATTTAAATGCAAATGTCACATTTTACATTAATTTTTTGTTATAGGATTAGATTTCTAAAAATGTAGGTTCCATCGGTGTATGACAGCCCACAAAATGAGAATGACAAATATTGTACCCAGCTGAAAAACTGATACAAAAATGTTGCATTAATGGGACCTATGCTGTTATGTGCATGCATGCTTTAGCACTGGGAAGTGATGTAGCTGTCTGTAAGTGCCCTGTAAGTGATTAGGGTTTTTTGGAATTAGGGGTTTAGGGCCGGTAAGTGGTGTAGGGGGTTAGGGTTAGGAAGGTACTTTTAGGGGGTTAGGGTTAGGATAAGAGGGTTAGGGCCGGCAAGGGGTGTAGGGGCTTAGGGTTTGGGGGGTTAGGTTTAGTGTTAGGGCCCGTAAGTGGTGTAGAGGGTTAGGGCTGCCAAGGGGTTAGGGGCTTAGGGTTAGGTTTCGGGTTAGGGCCGGTAAGTGGTATAGGGGGTTAGGGCCGCCAAGGGGTGTTGGGGGTTAGGCTTAGAAGGTTACGGGCTAAGGGAGTACATCGGGACGCGGAACACGAGCACACCCGGCACAAGGAGGCTTCCCTTGCACATAAAAGGATAGGTCCGATTAATGTTATTATAAGATAAGATAACATATTTTAAATTGATTTAAATAGAGCAAATTGTATTATTATATATTGTTCATTACAATTGGTGAGATTTAAGTTTAATGTACAATTTCCTGTAGTCTCTCATTCCTTGTGTGCATTAAAAAGTTCTGAAAGAGGAAGGATCTAGATGACTACCTCCTAAAACAAATGAAATACTCATGGGTCTATTTAGGGGTTTATGCTTCACAGCCCATTCAGATTTGTGTGCCCCCCTTTTGTAGGCCCCCTACTTGTATCCCCTCCATTCTCATTTCTATGTCTCAAAGGGGCTTGTGTATCCTGAAGTTCCCCCATGGCACCCTACCACAGGGGTCTATATTTAAAGTAACCACCCCAGAGGGGTCCATAAGGACCTTCAATGTCTTACCAATAAAATAAAACATATAACATAAAATAAAAACTACATTCTATAAAAAAAATACAGCAAAAAAAAAATGAAATTACAGAAGTATAACATAAATTAATTAAACAAGAAAATTAATTACATAACAATTAAACAAGAAAATTAATTACATAACAAATATAATATACCTGTAGGTGGTTAAAAATATATTTACCTTGCCTGTGATGCCCTCCAGCGATGATCAACTATGCCCTGGTCCTCAATCTTCTGCCCTGGTTAAGCAGGCTATCCATGCTGTATGTAGATTCATGTCCCCTTTTATATTGATTGAAGTCCAGTATCATCATCTTCTGTCTGCTGCATTGGGCCTCCACCTAAAAACCTGCTTCTCTATAAAACAATGACTAATATATAATGACTAATGATATTGAGTTTTTTTATTAATTGAGTATTTGATGTCACCCTGCATATGCAAATACAGTGTAGATATAATATAAATAATTTGTTTGGCACAGGCATGAGAAATGGAAATTCAAATCAATTATAATTAACCAAATGCTTCAAGAAATGTCTTTGAATTACACTTTCCTTAAATTGTATTTTGAATAACTAAACTTTACACGCAATTATTCTTTCCCTAAGAGTTCCACTTTATATTCTCAAGTAATACCTGTGGGTATCATAAGACTAATTTTTTTTCATTTACAGATAGTCAGGCAGGTAAATTCATTGTTAAGTAACATCTTTAGAAGAAGTACAGCCTCTAACACATTATTAAATGAACTAGCGACTTGCCCGTCAAAAATGACGGCATTATAGAGTTTTATAAATTGTCTCCCACCCCCTCCGTCCCCTATGTCAATTCCCCCTCTCCCTCCCCTGTGTCTCCCTCCCCTCTACCTCTCCCCCTCTCCCTCCCCCTGTGTCTCTTCCCCCTCTCACTCCACTGTTTCTTACCCCTCCCTCCTGTCTCTTCCTCCCTCTCCCTCTCCTGTGCCAAACATAGATAAATTATGTTCTACGTGTAAATGGCTAGTATGGTGTACCTGTCAGAAATTGAATAAAAACATATAGCTCAAGCAAAATAACTTGTTTGTTTATTTTGTGGACTTCAGTTACTCCTTTCCGGTGCCTCCTTTCCCCATCTCCTTTTCCCCCTCCCCTGTGTATTTCTCCACCTCTCACTCTCCTTTTGCCCCATCTCCCTCCTCTGTGTCTCTTTCTCCCCCTCCCTCCCCAGTGTCTCTTCCCCCCCCCCCCCCCCCCCACTGTGTCTCTTCCCCCCTGCCCATCTTGATCCCTTCTCTGATCCTCTCCTCTGGTTCCCCTGCCCCTCTTAATCCTCCCTACTTCCTCTCTTGATCCCCCCTCTGACCATCCAAGATCATCCCTTGGGCCATCTAGATCTCAGCCCATCGGTGCCTTCTACCTCATCAGTACTCCTCCCGTACTGCAGCCTTCCCTTGCCGCGCGTGTGTGACGTTACTGGGATGCGCAGGCAGAAGAGATGTGCTGCTGGTGCGGTAGGAAGCACCGAAGGGGGGGATCAGGACTAGGGGGATTTAAAAGGGGGCCAAGGGGAGGATCAGAGGGGCAGAAGGGAGGAATCAGGAGGGGGAGAGGGGCATAGAGAGGATGAGGAGAGGGCGGGACAATACTCCCCTTTACAGAGGCTGGCGACCGCTGCTGGTCTGCGGCCGGGGGTCCCCAATCCCGAGGGCGCCTCTACCTTATGGGCCTTCGGTGCTCATTGCGCGCACTGCATTGAACGGCTTCTCCTCTTATTGCGCTGCACACCCCATCCCGACGACCCCGATACCTTATGGGCCTTACGGGAAGGCACTCATCGCGGGCCCCGCAATGAGTGGCTTTGCTGCTCATCGCACAAGCCCGTAACTGTTCGGGCCTTGCGATGAGCGCAAGACCGTCCAATTTAAAATAGCGTTACCAACTTTTCCAGGGTATCATTTTTAATCAATCAGAATTTACAGATTGGCAATGCCCAAGCACATAGTGGCTACCTTTCTGCATCATTGATATAGAGACTACTAAGCTTCATACTCAGGGTCTCCTGCAGGTTGTGTGCACACGTTAGGGCTAGAAAACAGCCTTGGTGTGTGTCACCTACGTTGAGGGGCAGTTTTAGGAGACTAGAGATGGAATGACTCCCAAGCATGCAAAAAAAAAGCTCCCACAGTTACAAGCCATTTCTTGCTGCTACATCCAGGATGTAATGGAGCCCTTATTCACTATCATCCTGCATCTATTACCCTACAATAACACTGCAATCTTCCCTTATAGAATGTAAGCTATTGTACCAAGCTGTCTGTGAACCCATTTGTTTCATAATTGTATTGCCTTGTACCTGTGCTTGTATTTCTACTTACCTTAGATTTTGTATATACCTTTGTAAGTTGCTAATTGTATCCTTTCTATTCTACTTAATAGTAATAATATGTAATGCTACTATAACTGTGAGGATAATATTCAGGGTGAAATTCAAACAACAATGATGATTATGGCAAAGTATTACTTGGGTGTAATGTAGTAAGCATTTCAAGTGGCTGAGATGTGAATCCCTGTATTTAATATGCATTATTTGCTATGGGGAAATTGAGATAACATGCTTTCTCACTTCATCTCAGCCACTTGAGACGCTTAATAAATTGCCCCTTATATTTATTATTATCTTTATTTATATCGCGCCAACATATTCCGTAGCGCTATATACAATGTCAAGTCACATTTTTATGACCACTGCCTACTTTTGACACCAGTTGCGCATAGCCAATGAAACACGGCATGTGTCATGAGCTGGCTTGGTCTTTATATAAGGTGACATGTAGGCATTCTACAAACATATCAACCATTGTTGTCATGGGTAAAAGGTGTGATTTATCCAACTTTGAAAAACGCATGGTCAATTTCTTACGGGCCCGGGGTGGCAGTATTTCTGAAACAGCGCAGTTTGTCAGCTGTTTGTGTCCTGCTGTGGTTAAAGTGTACAGTGACTGGACAAACAGCACCATTGCGAATAAGCGGTGTTGAAATTGCGAAGCCATTGATGTCAGAGGTGAACATCGCCTGCGAAGGTGTGTGAGGGCCAACCGACACACTACAGTTGAGCAACTCACCATCCAAACGAACCCGGGGCTACCAGATGTGTGCCTAAAATGACAATACAACCAACCCTGTTGAGTATGAGACTCCGAAGCAAACGGCTGGTAACTGTACCCATGCTGACAAGGGTTCATTGTCAGAAACAGCTTTAATTTGCATGACAGTACTGAAATTGGACCACTTCTGATTGGCAAAGGGTTGCCTTCCCTGAGGAGTAACATTTTCTGCTCCATCAACTGGATGGACATTGGCGTGTCAGGTGCAAAACCTCCGGGAACAAACACTCTGCAACCATTGTTGGAAGAACACAAGCTGGTGGCGGCAGAGTTATGGTCTTGGCATTGTCTGGGTCCACTCATACCTCTGGAAGGCACTTTCAATCAATTGGGTTATCTATGCATCCTTGCAGATCAAGTACAAGTCGACTGTCTTCCCTGGAACAGAATGGGATCTTCCAGCAGGACAATACAGCATGTCATATGGTTAGAATTGTCTGGGAGTGGATAGAAGAGCATGACAAAGACTTCCAAGTACTTCCTTGGACTCCAATTTCCCCAAACGTTAACCCATCGAGCACCTGTGGGACCACCTTGATCGCCATGTTTGCTGTATGGATCGTCCACCACGTACACTCAGCAGTTGTTGGATGGCTCCAGAAATCCTTTTTTCAACTTTCCAGCATCTTATTGCCTCACTACCATGTGGTTTTTCAGGATATTAGCTTATATTTATAATAATGTAACCTGGTCGTGTATATAGATAGAAATATAGATAGATAGATAGATAGATAGATAGATAGATAGATAGATAGATAGATAGATAGATAGATAGATAGATAGATAGATAAGTAGATAGATATTTAGATAGATATGAGTGTGTGACTATACAGTGAGAGAAGTGTGTAATGCATTTTTTTAAAATTGGGTATTAATGGAAGCGCTGTATGTATACATGAAGTAATAATACTAAATGAAGACATCAAAGTGAATGTGTTCTTAGCGATATATGGAATTATAATAGCAGCTAACTAGATACTAGAGTCAGAGATAAATAGCTGCCATGACAGTTTTTGCTATCGGAAATTACAAGTGCAGCCTTCTACGAAACACATGATCATTGATACATGCAAGTAAGTATAGGGCTGTTAATAAAATGGTGTCTAGGGGTGCAGCAGATGGAAAGCCCTGCTCACTAGTGCTTACTGTGAAATATAATTGGACTAGTAGGACTTTCATTATTTTAGGTGCAACTTAAACTTGACAATGTACAGTAAGTATCTCTGTTGTTTTTTTTATAAAAATAAGTAATATATCTTTCTTGGTGTTTGTGCTCTAACTGACTAAAATATGGGGGTGGAGCATTCACAAGACATTGAACAACAATTTTCAACAACAAGGAAATATGAATAGATACAATCCATATGGTCTTAGCAATGATACTAGAGTGGGTTGCCAGTTCCTTCTAAAGTGGACCGCAAATTGTCTGACCTCTCATATGACCTGCCCATCTTGAGTGATCCTAAATGGTATAGTTTACAGCTTCATTGAGGTACACAAGAGCCTTCACAACGACAAGGTAGTGATCAAGAAGAGATAAGTATTTTACTCATGTAATATAGCTCAGTTAGCTCACATAGCCAAAATAGATTTCCACCCCATGATGTTATCCATGAAATAAATTAGTTTTATTTATGATGTTATGACATAGAGAGAGGATGATAACATGTTAGCCAGTTCTAATAAAAAATACAATAAGTTACATGTAGCCGGAGTTGAAAGCCTAGGAGTCAGAAGTCTAGTAAAGAACTATCTAGATAATACCAACCACATTACATTACTAAAGATATATATAGCATATAATATTTCTATCTACCGTATGTAACATAATGGGACCATGCCCAGACCTAGGGTCAAACCAGAATATAATGTGTCAAACATCTTCATGAATTTGCATTTCCAAACCCTTTTCTCTCTAGATGTTTTGAAATGTCATTTTAGTATAGTCATCTTTAGGTTTATGTTTCTCCATATGAACCCATATCCGTATTGGACTTTGGATTTAAAGGGATACTCACCAGGTTTTGTACATCCTGTTTTATTCATTAAAATGTGTTTTGATCCTGAATAGTCTGAATTTCTAGTACACAGGTCCTGACGACTGCTCTAGGAATTTGATCTGAAATTCCGGCATTCAGGATATTATATTCAGGGAAAAAATTAATCTTCAGTGCTACTCAGTCAATAAGAAGAAGATTGTTTTCATCAGTTAGCCATTAAACAAATCATTTTTATACAACTTTTGCCATTTTTATTTTTATGGCAAGTCATTGTATTCAGAATTGTGATGGTAAATCCAACATAAACATCTGGGGGAAAAAAGAATTTCAGTAGAAAATGTTATCTGGGTTATGGTAGCATATGTAAGCATACTGTATGTATAGCATATATAAGGATTTATTTTCCCATCTGAGCCAAGACTATACATTTTAACAGGTGTTTGTCTGTGCTTCTCTAAAAGTAACATGAAACAGAGTTTATGAACGTATTTTAACAAAGTTAGACTTGCCAAAAGTCTTCTCAAGTAATAAATAAACTTTTTTTCTTCATTTTAACTTTGGTATGTTATAATAGCTACTAAATATAGGTGTCCTTTGTTAAAAGCAATTAATACTATTTTACATAACTGTGAATAAATTACTTGGCACGTGAGATATTTAAGAAATCTTTAAGCAATTAATTTATAAGAAGTTATGCAGTTAGCTTCAATAAACAAGACAGATGAAATCATTAACATTATGTGCAAAGAAATTGCAAAATTCAGAAATGTCTGTAGGCAGTGTAACTATATTTGATATATACAGGGACTTATACTTGTATATATAAATGTATCTTAATATATAATAAAAGACCACTCTACAATAAGAAATAAGTATATACATTTTAAAAATCAGGTCTGTATGAGAACATAATTAAGCAGTTAAAAGTCATAAAGCTAGGTTTTAACAGAAAAAAAATCAAATGTAATACCTCTGCTGGCATGTGTGAGCAGGGTGTTTCCATTTCTTGATAGCATTTTTTTCCATTTGTTGATTTAATTAATTCCTAAATTTATTAATTTTCTGCCTTTAGAGCTGTGAGGCGAAAGCACTCTGATGTCAATTTTAAATGTATCCAATTATCTACAGAACTCTCCCTGTTTCTTTCTCCCCCACCCTCCCATAACTGTTGAATAAAGAAAAACACCCTCAAGATCGAGCCCCCAAGAAGTTATGCAATAAACAGAAAATTGATTCTGCTCTCATAAACAGAATATTAAAAAAAAATCTGACTTTCTCTAAAAATGTTAAATGGCTCACACAGCTGCAAATGTTTGTTTATTTTATACAACACAAAAAATAAAAACAATTCTTGAACTTCATTGTTCCTGTAAATAAATAAATCACATATATAGTTGTGAGCAGGCGAGCCAGCCAGAGCCGTTGCTCACGCATGCATAGCGAGGGCCGCTGGCGAGGGCCTCAGTTGCTAGCATGGAGCGCCGAAGGCACTCCTTGCCAGCAACTGTGACCCTCGCAAACTTTACGTCGCAACGCAAACAACACGACACACCAACTACGACCCTCACAAAATGTACCTTGCAATGCAAACAACATACGAGACACGTTACCACACATTACAACCTCGCAACAATCGGACACAACTCGCAAACATTACAAAATCCAAAACACAATAAATACACACAGCACATACATAAAAAGCTTACCTACAGCAAGAGGGAGCATCCAGGACATGAGCGGCCCACATATATCAGTTGTCCGGGGGGACAATGAGCTGCGGGTTGACGCTCTTAACTCCTCCCCCGTCACTCTCACCTCCTCCCCCGTCGCTCTCGACTCCTCCCCCAGCGCTCTAGACTCCTCCCCAGGCTGCTCTCAACTCCTCCCCCGGCTGCTCTCAACTCCTCCCCAGGCTGCTCTCAACTCCTCCCTCGGCTGCTCTCAACTCCTCCCTGGGGAGGGACCGGTGGACATGCTGGGGACTGAGGTGAGAGAGACAGCCTGGAGGGAAAGAGAGACAAGAGAGACAGATAGACAGGAGGGACACAGATAGAGAGACACAGGAGGGACACAGATAGAGAGACACAGGAGGGAGAGAGACAGAAAGAGACATGAGGGACACAGAGAGAGACAGGAGGGACACAGACAGAGAGAGAGAGACATGAGGGACAGAGAGAGAGAGAGAGAGAGAGACATGAGGGACACAGAAAGAGACAGGAGGGACACAGAGAGAGAGACAGGAGGGACACAGAGAGAGAGAGAGACAGGAGGGACAGAGACAGAGAGAGACAGGAGGGACACCGGCAGAGAGACAGGAGGGACAGAGACAGAGAGAGACAGGAGGGACACAGACAGAGAGACAGGAGGGACACAGACATAGAAAGACAGAAGGGACACACAGATAGAGACAGGAGGGAAAAACAGAGAGAGACAGGGGGCACAGAGAGAGACAGGAGGGACACAGAGAGAGACAGGAGGGACACAGAGAGAGGCAGGAGGGACACAGAGAGAGGCAGGAGGGACACACAGAGAGAGAGACAGCAGGGACAGAGCAAGGGACAGAGAGAGAGATGAGGGACAGAGAGAGACAGCAGGGACAGAGAGAGAGACAGCAGGGACAGAAGGGACAGAGAGAGAGAGACAGGAGGGACAGAGAGAGACAGGAGGGACAGAGAGAGACAGGAGGGAAAGAGAGAGAGACAGGAGGGACAGAGACAGGAGGGACAGAGAGAGACAGGCGGGACACAGAGAGAGAGAGAGGAGGGACAGAGAGAGACACAGGAGGGACAGATAGAGAGAGACAGACAGGAAGGAGGGACAGAGAGACAGGAGGGATTGAAAGAGAGAGAGAGACAGGGAGGAGGGACAGAGAGACAGACAGGAATGAGGGACAGACAGAGAGAGACAGACAGGAAGAAGGGACAGAGAACAGGAGGGAGGGACAGAGAGATAGACAGGAAGGAAGGACAGGGCGAAAGATACACAGGAAGGAGCGACAGAGAGAGAGACTGACAGGAAGAAGGGACAGAGAGACAGACAGGAAGGAGTGACAGACAGAGATGTGAAAAGGGAAGTGGAAGAGACGGGAGGGAAAGCGGGGTGGAAGAGACAAGGGAATGGAGAGCGGGGTGGAAGAGACAAGGGAAGGGAGAGGGGGGAAGAGAAACAGGGAAGGGAGAGGGGAAAGAGAAACGGGAGGGAGAGGGGTGGAAGAGACACAGGAAAGGGAGATGGGCGGAAGAGGAGGGAAAAGAAACGGGAGGGAGAGGGAGGGAAAAGAAACTGGAGGGAGAGGGAGGGAAAAAAACGGGATGGAGACGGAGGGATAAGAAACGGGGGGAAGAGACACAGGGGAGGGAGAGAGGGGAAAGGGGACACCGTGGAGTGAGAGAGGGGAGGGAGAGAGGGAAAAGGGGACACATGGGAGGGAGAGGGGGGAAGAGACACAGGGGAGGGAGAGAGGGGATGAGACACAGAGGAGGGAGAGGGGGGAAGAGACACATGGGGGGAAGATGCTTGCAATAAGCCCCATTGCCGCTCATTCCGAGGCCCATGATGATCGTCAAAGGTGCTTAACGCAAGGACAGTAAAGTAGAGGGGGGAGAGGCTCTCATTGAGAGCCTACCGTCAAGTAGAGGGGGGAGAGGTAAAGGGGGGAGAGGCTCGCAATGAGCGCCAAAGATGCTTATCGCAAGGCCAGTTAAGTAGAGGGGGAGAGGCTTGCAATGTGTGGCAAACACCATTGCCAGACTTCAAATTTTATTGCCGTCATTTTTGACGGGCAAGTCGCTAGTGTATTATATATTTCAGTAGTACACACCAAACAGCATTAGCTACATTACAATTTCATTGCCGTCATTTTTTGACGGGCAATTCTCTAGTAAATATATAAAAGTTATTGGTATTAAAAAATAGCTGCCTATTTCTGAGACCTAGACTCCATGAACCACACAAAAATGCTTGCTTAGCAAACTTTGCTCAGTTAGCGTGGCTACTACATGCAACTCGAATCGCCAATGTATGCTCACACACATGTGGGATCCTCACTAATTGCCTTTTCGCTTGCTAATAGCAATAACATAATAAACATGTACCCCCCAACAATTTGATTCAGCAAGTCAGCATAAAACAAAACAGTCTCCCATAGCAACACCAACTTCAATAATGAAAGTCATACAGTATATATATGGCAGTGCATTCAGCCCTCAGTCACTTGCCATGTGGCCCTCAGTATGTTCTCTCTAAAACTATTAAATAATAATCAAACTCCCAAATTCTTTTACTCTTTGTCTATACCTCTATTAGTAAATAATTGCTTTCCTACAGCAAATTTACAATTTTGCTTTGGGTAACATTAAAAGACTCAGGGGACATATATGAGGCCCTTCAGGTGATCCCCTCTCTGCTTTACAATATTAATATTTTTAATATTAATATTTCCTGTTGCAAATGCAGGCTTACAGCCTCATTAAATTAGCCCTCGTTGTTCCCTCGGTCCTCGCAAAAGACAGTTTTTTGCTGTTTGCGAGGAACGATTCCTCAATATGTCCCTCGCAGCCTCCTTTGCGAGATGAGACCCAAAAACGTCCGAAATTAGGATCCGATAGAGCTACGTAGTAACACGCAGCCATATATCTATGAGGTGAATCTTGCACCTCGGAAGAATCCCTACAGGCACAAAAAAGGGCCAGCAAGGGATCCTAAAGCCTAAACGTGCTGCCTCGGAGCAGGCCGACACAGCCGTCTGATGCTCCCCCCTGCTCCCTAAACACATCCCCATGCTGCAGGGCTCCCTATTGGGACCCCTGCAACCTCCCCTTGCAGCGGGGTTCCAGATCGCCACCGATCATGCCCCCGCTGCATTTAAAAGTTTTACCTTTCCCTCCTTTCCTTAAAGGGCCCGAAGCACACTATTAACCAATCCCGGCCGCGGGTGTACTGTAAGTACCTCCGCCGCACCTAACATTAACCCATAGCCTATGCTAGAGGTCCCCATCGGGACCCCCAACGTCTACCCATATTAACCCCTTGCTACCCCTTGCTGCAGGGGTCCATAGGGACCCCCGCAGCCCCCCCCCCCCCCACATTAACCCCTTGCAGCGGGGGTCCCGGATCGAAAATAAAGCTCCTGTAGCAGAATATACTGCTTTGAAAGTATAACTGTCTATGGGGTTTGACCGTCAGTAAATGTGCAGCAATATGCTGTATGGATCATATGTGCCTGCCAATGAGCCATGCATACTCTGATCACAAAGACTTATTTCCTGTGGCATTACCTATTAGTTTGCAAAAAGTTTTATTAAATATTTTTCCATGAAAAAATATACTTTTATAAAGTGTAAAACATGCCCTTTGAAATGGATGACATAAACACTTGAATTCTGTGTTCCTTTAAATATGCAAAGGAAAATAAAAAGATGAATGTGTAGTAGTTTATTGAACATATTCTTAAAAAATATTATTTAACAACTGCTGTTATAATGAAAAATGAAGGTGTAATAAATATAAATCCTGTTTATACCTCTTAAACATTTAGGCCCTCATTCAATTGCGATTTGGCCAATTGAATAGTGCTCTAAATAAGCACATAACATATATTTTTTAAATACGTTTTTAGTTAGGGAAAACCTTGCTTTTGGATAGATGTTTACTAACTAAAAACGTCTTTAAAAAAATATGTTATGTGCTTATTTAGACCCCTATTCAATTGGCCAAATTGCAATTGAATGAGGGCCTTAAAATGGTAAAAATATGTATGCACTTTTACTATGATTTGAATGTAGTAATGATAATTACAATTGCTTATGCATTCCAGAAGATGAAAAGTGTTACTTTTATAATCTATAACCTTCCACTAATAATAATGCACTTACATTGTTAATTAATTAGAAACGCTTTGACGCACTTTGTACAATGAAACCAAAGGTAAGGTAATAACGTTCAGATATACAGAAGGGATCTTTATTCAGGATAAATTCTTGATCTTAATACGCTTAAAACCTTAGTGCTATAAAAGATGTGTTTTTTTAAAAGCCAGACAAAATTTGTTGAAAATTGGCAATTTTGCTTGACAATGATAACAAATATAGTATACATACATCAAATGATACAGTCTTCTACACGCTGATTGGTTGGTGGGCTGGCTGCATCGAGGAGCCGGGAGGGGTGTTGGCGCACGTTCAGCGCCATTTTGGCTCACTCTGCGGCCAGCCAACTTTCGGATCACATCCCCTTTGTGTGTGCGGTGGGCTGTGTGTGTGCTGTGAGTGTGCTGTTTGTGTTTGTCTTTGTTCGTTTTCTGTTGTCTGTGGGCTTGGGTTTTCTTTGGCATTATCATAGGGCCTGTACCCTAAGTGGGTGCTGCTGGGCCCCTTATTGATATATCTATACATATATATATATATATACATATATATATATATATATATATATATATATATATATATATTTAATTATACTTATTGCCTGCTATCAAGGATAGATTCCCACATTTACTATGATTGGGCCATATTTCTCTGGCTGGGTATTCTCAGGTAATTTGTCTGGCTACTGCATCATTATTCACTAGGCTCTCCTGGGTATTTTTTTTATAGGGGTGCCTGTTATTGCTCATATTGGTGCCTGTTTATAGGGGTATTTTGTTTTTTTGCCCCCTTGTTTTGGGGTTTTTGCTGTTTGTTTTTTTTTGCCGGGGGTACTTGTAGATTTTTTGCCACTGTATAGCTTTTTTTTTTTTTTTATCCCGTTATTATCCTGCAGTTTTTATTGCCCGCTGCAGAACCATTCCTTTTATATTTGTCCCTGGTCATTTTTTTCCCCATCCTTAGATGGATGCCCAGGCTATTGCAGAGCTGGATCTCCTGCTAGGGCTGATTTACTCTCAGGTCCTTTGCCACGAAGTTAAGTGGCTAGAGGACCGCATAGGCAGTCCCTTCCCCTGCAGTTCCCCAAGCGCAGTCAGCTGTGGCTGGCGGCTTGGGAGACTTTGGAGACTGAGGTCCCTCTGGCAGGCAGGCTGAACAACTGATTCCTGGCGGGGGCAGCTTGCCAAAGGGGGGGCAGCACTTTAGTTAGAGCTGCAGGCCAGGGTTTAGGTGTCCACCAGCCCTTGCCTTATAGCAACGTGAAAGAGAGTGACACAGGTGTTGCAGGTGTAGACCCTTTAACTCAGGCTGCGACTTTGGAGACACCACTGAGCAGTGGCAGCTGGTGAACTTTCAAGTTGGAGGGGAGCCAGGGCGAAACGTAGCTCCTCCCCTTTTTCAAACCACACCCATTTTTTAAACCCCTCCCCCTGTCGTCATAATGACCTTCATAAGCCCCGCCCAATTACCTTATACTTGCAACGCCCATTGAAATACATGATCAGCAATGCAGCAATGTCAAGAAGTAAAGTAACAATGTGTTAAATTCATTGGTATACAATATAGATTGAAAAAACTCATGTGACAAGACTACAGCAATATCATAATTGCACCTATACACATTAACAGAAAAATTAAAGCAGTGACACTTACCATTAATTGGCTCTTCTTCTCAGGGTATTCACTTTCAGTAAGTTGACCAACGAGTACAAACAAATCTGCTGCCACATAGGGTTTGCACCTTGGGTTGAAAGAAAACAAGCAAATTAATCAGACCATTCAAGAACAAAACCATACTTTAAAAATCTTAAAAGACCAAGTGTGACCATATAGGCCCCAACCTCACCTTAAAAACAATAAATAACCAAGTGTGACCATATAGGCCCCAACCGCACCTTAAAAACATTAAATAACCAAGTGTGACCAAATAGGCCCCAACCGCACCTTAAAAACCTTAAATAACCAAGTGTGACCATATAGGCCCCAACCGCACCTTAAAAACATTAAATAACCAAGTGGGACCAAATAGGCCACAACCGCACCTTAAAAACATTAAATAACCAAGTGTGACCATATAGGCCCCAACCACACCTTAAAAACCTTAAAAGACCAAATGTGACCAAATAGGCCCCAACCGCACCTTAAAAACATTAAATAACCAAGTGTGACCATATAGGCCCCAACCACACCTTAAAAACCTTAAAAGACCAAATGTGACCATATAGGCCACAACCGCACCTTAAAAACATTAAATAACCAAGTGTGACCATATAGGCCCCAACCACACCTTAAAAACCTTAAAAGACCAAATGTGACCATATAGGCCCCAACCGCACCTTAAAAACCTTAAAAGACTAAATGTGACCATATAGGCCCCAACCGCACCTTAAAAACATTAAATAACCAAGTGTGACCATATAGGCCCCAACCGCACCTTAAAAACCTTAAAAGATTAAGTGTGACCATATAGTCCCCAACCGCACCTTAAAAACATTAAATAACCAAGTGTGACCATATAGGCCCCAACCGCACCTTAAAAACCTTAAAAGATTAAGTGTGACCATATAGTCCCCAACCGCACCTTAAAAACATTAAATAACCAAGTGTGACCATATAGTCCCCAACCGCACCTTAAAAACATTTAATAACGAAGTGTGACCATATAGGCCCCAACCGCACCTTAAAAACGTTAAAAGACCAAGTGTGACCATATAGGCCCCAACCGCACCTTAAAAACCTTAAAAGACCAAGTGTGACCATATAGGCCCCAACTGCACCTTAAAAACCTTAAATAACCAAGTGTGACCATATAGGCCCCAACCGCACCTTAAAAACATTAAATAACCAAGTGTGACCATATAGGCCCCAACCACACCTTAAAAACCTTAAAAGACCAAGTGTGACCATATAGGCCCCAACCACACCTTAAAAACATTAAATAACCAAGTGTGACCAAATAGGCCCCAACCACACCTTAAAAACCTTAAATAACCAAGTGTGACCAAATAGGCCCCAACCGCACCTTAAAAACATTAAATAACCAAGTGTGACCATATAGGCCCCAACCACACCTTAAAAACCTTAAAAGACCAAGTGTGACCATATAGGCCCCAACCGCACCTTAAAAACATTAAATAACCAAGTGTGACCATATAGGCCCCAACCACACCTTAAAAACATTAAATAACCAAGTGTGACCATATAGGCCCCAACTACACCTTAAAAACCTTAAAAGACCAAGTGTGACCATATAGGCCCCAACCGCACCTTAAAAACATTAAATAACCAAGTGTGACCAAATAGGCCCCAACCGCACCTTAAAAACCTTAAATAACCAAGTGTGACCAAATAGGCCCCAACCGCACCTTAAAAACATTAAAAAAAATGAAATAAAAATACAAAAAAAAATATTTATATGTATATTGAGATATATATATATATATATATATATATTGATATATAATATATATATATATATATATATATATATATATATATATTGAGATATATAATTATATAGATATAATTATAATTATATAGATATATATATATATTGATATATATATAGATATATATATATATATATATATATTGATATATATATATAGATATATATATATATCTATATATTTATATATATATTGATATGCTGCCGTGGTTTGGACGCTATGGTAAGTAGGGAGGTAAGGCGGCGGCAGCACGATTGCTGACCGAGGGGTTTCGAGATGGCTTTGTCATTCCATGTGAAATGGAATTGACCAGCAGCTTTCCGGATAATTTAAAATCGGTGGACGAGTACCCCGGAGTAGTGTGTGAAAAAATTGTGAAGAATGTGAGCTCGGGTAGAATGTCGGGGCCATTCATGGTGCTGTCAATAAAGCGTTTCCACGTGTCACCTCTGGGGGTAGTTCCAAAGAAAGAGCTGGGCAAGTTTAAGGTCATCCACGACTTATCGAACCAAAGGTCCACCTTGCTAGTATCTCTAGATAATCAACTCTGATATCATTCACTTAAGGGTACTAGGCCCAAAAAATGTGAGTGATCAGAAAAGGTGGCCAAACCTCTATTAGGAGTTATAAGTTGACATCCAAAATCAGACAGAATAACCAAGGTTGTATAGTACAGAAAATTCCAATCCGAGGTCCATTTAGAAGTCCATATTATTTTTTCTGGACTCACTTAAGTATAGTCTTTTTTATATTTTATTTTATTTTTATATTATATTTTATTTTATTTCTATTTTACTTTTTTGTCTTTTTGAATTGTTTATATTTTTCTTATTATGTGGGTAGATACTTTGATATAATAACTCGTCTCTGCGTTAAGATCTGGTTACGGATGTTTTGCGATTTTTTGAGATTTTATATTTTATATTTGCTGTTCGGTTCTTTGGGATTTTAGATTTGTTGTTCTGATATACATTTATATGTGTATGTCCCTGCATATATAGGTGTATATATATATACCAATACTTTTTGATTTTCTCCTTCCTATTGACGTTCCACTTTGATTTACCATCTCCTTTACATTGTATTTTTATTATTTATTATTATTATTTCTATTTTAATAACTATACGTCTGGTGGATATACACACATATGTATATATGTGTATATATATATATATATATATATATATATATATATGTACATATATATATATATTTTTTGACAGCAAGAGTTTAGATATTTAAATTTTTCACCCGTTCTTCTATGTCATTTGCTCTCCGTATTTTTAGGCGCTATAGTATAATCTGGGTTACCTTAGGCAGGGAACCCTAGGTTATATCATCACTTTTTTGTTTCTAGTACATACAGTATATACTGTATGTTTGTTTTAATAAATTGGCTGTGGCCCGCTGGTTTATCCGTACTGGTTTGTCAGTGTCAGTTATTGTACAAATATGCAGAATGGATCCTGCTGGGGTCATGGAGACCCGTAGTGCACAGGGCTCCTGTAGCTTGGAGGGTCTTGTGACTTGGCGGAGCTCTGCACACGCTTATTGGTTGGCTGGCCATGGGGAGGAGCCGGGAGGGGTGTTGATGCGCGTTCAGCGCCATTTTGGCTCACTCTGCTGCCGGCCAGAGTTCAGGTGGTTAGGTCATGGGTATGGTTAGGTTTGTTGGTGTTATGTTTAAAAAAAATAAAAATAAAAGTATTTTGAGAATTGGTTGTAATGTATGTCATTGGGTATATGTTATACCTTCAATTATTTTGCATGTAAAAGTATTGGCCACAGCGGTGGCTTGGGGGAGTTGCTCGGGCCAGGGGTATAATTAAAAAGGGGCTTGCCCCTACCTCTTGGGAGGGTGCAGCGCAAAAGTAGGTGGACCCATGGGTGAGCGCCCAGTGTCAAGAGGTTGCTGCTTCTGGTCGGGCTCCTCCCATTTGTTATACCATGTTGGTACATATATATGTTTGTTTTAATAAATTGGCTGTGGCTCGTTGGTTTACCCATACTGGATCCTGCTGGGGTCAAGAGAGATTTGCCTTAATGGATTCTGGATAAATGTTCAGTAAAACTAGTGGCAATGAAGAACATTTTTGAACAGAGAAAATATTTTCATTTTACTTTATATATATATATATATATATATATATATATATATATATATATATACACAATGGGAGCCTCTCCCCCTCTACTTTACTGGCCTTGCAATGAGCGCCTTCAGTCTCTCCTACCCTCCCCTGTGTCTCTCCCCTCCTCTCACTCCTTTGTGTCTCTCCCCCCCACCTCTCACTCCCCTGTGTCTCTTCCCCTCCCTCCACTGTGTCTCCCCCCTCTATGTCTCTCCCCTCTCTCATTCCCCTGTGTCTCTCCTACCCTCCCCTGTGTCTCACCCCCCTCCCCTGTGTCTCTCTCCCCTCCTCTGTGTCTCTCCCCCTACCCTGTGTGTCTACCCCTCCCCTTTGTCTTTCCCCCTCCTCTCCCTCCCCTGTGTGTCTACCACCTCCTCCCCTGTGTCTCTTCCCCCTCCTCTCACTCCCCTTTCTCTCTCCCCCCTCATCTCACTGCCCTGTGTCTCTCCCCCCTCTCATTCCTTTTTGTCTCCCCCTCTTACTCCCCTGTGCCTCTCCCCTCCTCTCACTCCCCTGTGTCTCTCCCCCTCCTCTGTGTCTCTCCCCCTCTCATTCCCCTGTGTCTCTTCCCCCTCTCATTCCCCTGTATCTCTCCCCCCTCCTCTCCCACCCCTGTTTGTCCCCCCTCCCCTCTGTCTCTTCCCCCCTCCTCACCCTTCCCTGTGTCTCCCCCCTCTCACTCCTTTGTGTCTCTCCCCCTCCTCTCACTCCTGTGTGTCTCTCCCCTCCTCCTGTCACTCCTTTGTGTCTCCCACCCACCTCTCACTCCCCTGTGTCTCCCCCCCTCCTCTCACTCCCCTGTGTCTCTCCTCCCCTCCTCTGTGTTTCTCCACCTCTCATTCCCTTGTGTCTCTCCTCCCCTCCCCTGTTTGTCTACCCCACCTCCTCTCCCACCTCTGTGTGTCTCCCCCCTCCCCTGTGTCTCCCCCCCACCTCTCACTCTCCTGTGTCTCTCCCCCCTCCTCTCACTCCCCTGTGTCTCTCCCCCCTGCTCTGTTTGTCTCGCCCCCTCCCCTGTGTCTCTTCCCCCTCCTCTCCTTCCCGTGTCTCTCTGCCCCTCCTCTCCCTGCCTTGTGTCTTTCCCCCCTCTCATCTGTGTCTTCCCCCTCCTTCCCTGTGTGTCTCCTCTCCCTCCTCTCTCTCTTCGGCGCACAATGCGCATGCCGGGGCAGTCGCAATGCGCATGTGCGCCCCGCCGCAATGTGCATGCGTGGCCGATTGAGCACTGCACATGGGCGTCTTAGCGCAATGCTCATGCGCTGCCGTTGAGCAATGCGCATGTGCGCCCAATTTGCGCAATTGTAGTTGTCAAACTGCAATTTGTCGCAAGCGTGACGACAAATCGCAGTTTGACAACTATTATTTGTG